>CM040244.1:131736552-132336552 GCA_022545495.1 Chrysanthemum lavandulifolium | reverse complement strand
TGCTCCCCCTAGATGATTGCAATTTTGCAACGGGAAGTCATGAAATATAAATCTAAGATTGCAAGTAATTTTGCAACGTATTGTTTTGACACCAAGCTCCCCTAGCTTTAGGGTGTCAAATTCTTCATGTGTTAATTGAATAACTGCAAAACAAGGGTTAGAAAACAAGTGTAATTCACAATTTCCTGCAAATGTGGTTCAAGTTAGTAGAAAGAAAACTTTCTTTCTCACGGATCCCACGGTTCCCTCCTAGTAGGGATCCGTCTGGGCAATTATGAGGGATCCGTAGTAGCTGATTAATTTCAGCAACGGTGATATAACAAGTAATGTTATCACAAAAATGAGATATGAATACAAGGTAATCATATACTTAGAAAAATAACAAGTAGCGTGTAATTCCATTTAATAAAACTAGAGTTATGATATACATGACTCTAAAAACTAAGAAAATAGACAATACATGACTAGGAATTTCTAGACCAACTAATGCTTGATGCTAGGACACCACTAAAACCTTCTAGCTCAAGTTTTGTTTAGGTTTAATCTCGTCGAAACGTTCGAGGAGATGATAGAACATGAAACGTTGGTCTTCTCGTACTTCATGTATCAAACTTTCAACATGTTGACAATGATAGCAATCTTTGTCATGGCTAGGTAGTGGTGGTGGAAGAAATGAAATAGCTTGATGCGAAGGATCAAGTGAAGTGGCTTAATGGAGCTTCAAACGATGGAGGATTGGTGGAGGTACATTTGAGAATGACTCAACCAAGAATGATGGTGGTGGTAGAGAAGTGTCAACTTCCATATGATCGGGTGGTTGACTTTGATGATTTCTCATAATCCAAATGGGATTATATGATGGAAACGGCGAAAAGGAAGCCGGAGCAAGTGTTGACTCAACACCTTGATTTTGAACCATTATTCTTCCTAATGAGGAGAATGTTGTCGGCGAAAGCGGATGAGACGGCCTAGGAGGCAAGTCCTCTAAATTGTAGAGGTGTGGTGATGATAGTGGGGATGTAAATGAAATAGCTCTAGGAACTAATGGTGAAGGTTTATTGGAAATGATATTGTTTGGCCTAAGAGGTATGGTGGTGTTTGGAATTGGTAGTTTTGTGGGTACTATCCTTTTAGGAATTGGTTTGATTGGATGATGAAGGATCCTATCATTTGTTGGCTTGACCGGAGATGATTCGGTTGAAGAGATTTCGTGTATAACACACGCCTTTTTCATGGGTGGTTCTTTGGTGGATAAGTTACTACTTGGGGTTTTCCTCATGATGAGATGATTTCAAGAGGTTTGCAAGGGTTTCTAAAGTGTTGAAAGTTAGGATGAGAGTGATGACTATGGAGGTCCTAACAAAGTGGTTTATAAACCAAGAGATTTGGCAAGTGCATTTAAGCCTTAAGCCACTAGGATTTATTGGAATCTGATGATTAACATGCACAAGGGTCAACTTCAGAGTTTGCACTGATCTAGGAACTAATTTAAGATGAGATGGAGTGTTTGAGTTAGGAAGATGAGTTGAAATGATTGTTTTAGCAAGATTTGACTTAAACTGTCATCCGGTTCCCACGGTTCCCTCCTCAGAGGGATCCGTCCAGGCTAATCCTAGGGATCCGGCAATTCAGCAGTTATGAAAGAGTGAAAATGATGTTTCTAAGATCTAAGACCTATAACATCTTGAGTGTTTCAGTCTTCCTAAATGTCTTAAATGAATGGGTGCTTAAGTACTTGAAGGTAATGAGTGATGTAGCTAATGATTGTCTTTTATGGAAGGATTTGGAACTTTCAAAGAGTACCAATGGATGAGCAAGGATGACACTAAAGATGAGAGTGTCAATTGAAGCTAAATGATCCTAGAGATCAGGTTGTGACTTAGGATAGTGTTTTGAAAAATATCCTAGAAGCTTTGAGATGAGAAAACTAGAATTTGATCAACTTTGATCAATTTTGAGGTGATGATGATTTATGATCAATTTTGCCATAATAGAAAGATTTCAAAGACTAAGTAGAAAATGAAGTGTGAGTTTGAGAGCGGAAGAGTAATGGATTAAAATGAAACGGTAGATCTACAAGCGTTTTAGAGTGTGATCTAGGTGTGTGAGTAGGAAGGATCAACCTATCTTGATAAGGACTTAATTTGCCTTAAGACACTATGTTTAGCTTAGTTTGAGGTGTTCTAAGGATATGTTTGAAATATAATGCTTGCAATTGCATTTCATTTCTTGGGATCCCACGGTTCCCTAAGTGTAGGGATCCGTCTAGCACAATCTTTGGGATCCGCCCATCGCTCAAGCAGACCTTTACTAAAGGTATGCAATGATCTTGACAATGCATTATATCTCAAGGATAGTCTAAAAGAGTTCTAATACTAAGATATCAAATGTAAGATGTTTTATTTCATGAAAGAAATTGGATTACATTGATAAAGCACGAGTACAAGAGAATTGATCCTATTTTGGAATACTACTAGGTTCCTTGAGTGTTTTCGCTAGGAGAATCATTATGTGATTGATGAGTGTCCGTAGGTATTGTTAGGAGTGTAGACGCTAGTGAGTGAAAAATCAAACTCGTATTCATGCGTCATAGTTGAACCTATAGAAATGATGGGTTAATAAGAGGTGATGTTTATGGTCGACCTATAATTATCTAACGTTTTTATTAGATTTTTATTAACAATGTTTTTAAACAAGAAAGACACTTGACTCACTTATGGTTTTGACATTCTAGTGGAGTATTACTTAGAAAAATGGTTTTAATTTGCATGAAAACCGTTCTCCGATAGAGACGGATCCCACGGTTCCTTTTCAAAAGGGATCCGCTAGTACGACTTCCGGATCCGTGGATCCAGAGTAATGTAAAATGATTTGATAAACACAAAGGTTTTACATTTTTATACCACGAGAAGTGTTTTATCCTACATTTTCTTTTAGCATGCACACATGACTTCTAATGTATCACGAAGGAATATGAAACATATAAATCACAAAAAAATAAATAATAACAAAGATAACAAGATTATTAGTAATATTGTATTTCAATGCTAAGGATGATACAAAGGATTGGGTATATGATCCCAATGTAGATTAACAACACAAAGTAAATGTCTCCATATGTGAACTTCATCATAGGGAACACAAGTGCGATGATTGTTAAGGCGATGAGCACGAAACCATGTTGATGACGGATCTTCTTGGTTTCGGTTGAGATGGAATGAGGAGGAAGATGAAGTTTTTGAGTGAGAGGAAAATTTTGAAATTGGAAGATTTGAAAAAGTGAGGGTTTGATAGAGTGGTCGACGATGGGAGTATTTATGTGGAAGGAGGAATTTTTGAAATTCGTTTTTTGTTTTATTATTGGATTAAAAGAAAACAAAACATAAGTTTTATATACCACGACTTTAGACGAGAAATAAGACACGTATGTAAGAAAAAGGCTTCCTAATGAAGCTTCATGTAAAACATGTAATTTGCACAAAAGATAATCATATAAATATCTAAATAGGTTAATTATCAAGCAAAGTAAAAAGAAAATCATACCTCTAGCGCACTTAGGAATGTCTTTACAAATGACACAACAAATGTCACTTAGACTATTCCCGCTCCTTGGCGTTTAAGATACCTTCTTAAGGAAGGTATTCTTGTTACCAAGTGACTCCTAAAGCTTGGTGGGTATGAGCTTTGACTAATCAACATGACAAAGAAGATTAGTGCAATTAAATGAAAAAACAAATAAGAAAAATGTTGTTATCAAATCAACATCCAAACATATAGTTGTAAAAGACATGGTGTTTGTTTTTATGAAAAACCTTCTTTGTAGTTTTCAATTAACCATGGACCGTATCAAGTTTTTAAAGTACAATATACTTCAAGAAACTTGGTAACGAAGCTCTGATACCAATTGTGGAAAACTAGAAGGGGGGGGGGGTTGAATAGTTTTACCAATTAAAACTTCCTTTTAAACTATTTAGGTCGACTTATGTCAATCTATTTGGTTGTGTGTGTTGGATGTTGATAAACAAGCATATAAAGATATGTAATGAAAAGATAAGAGTAAGAAGCACAAAACCACAACGCGAGTATTTATAGTGGTTCGGCTACAAGGACACCTTCCTTGCCCTACTCCACTCCCCGAGTCACCTACTCGAGAGTTCGTAAACACTACACCAATCTCCTTATGGCGGAGAAGCCTTCACAACGTCGCCTACCCTTTTTCCGGTGCTAGGCTAACCACCGGGTTCTTTCACCCCAAGGTGAACCAAACCTACACAACGTCGCCTACCCTTTATAAGGTACTAGGCTAAGTACCTAGTTCTTTCACTCCAAGGTGAACTACACCTTCACAACGTCGCCTACCCTTTATTAGGTACTAGGCTAAGCACCTAGTTCCATTGCAATGGAGGAACTACTACCACACTACACCAACGACTAATCCCAAAGGAGATATACTCCTTTACAACATCATCAAGGACATCAATATCCTGGATCTAATGCTAGTCTATCTAGTACATCGAAACACACCATATCGAATGTACATCTAAGGCACCTTTCACTAATGCCTTTGACTAGATCTACAAGACACCTTTCACTAATGTCTTGTGTCTTCACTTCTAAGAACCTTTCACTAATGCTTCAAGTCTTGACTTCTAAGCACCTTTCACTAATGCTTCTTGTCTTGACTTCTAAGCACCTACCACAAGTGCTTATGCTATAGACGATAGATACCCTTCACTAATATCTTCGTCTTGACACTTGAGACATCTTTCACTAATGTCTTCAACACTACATTTCTTTGAAGAAAGAAAGGAATCATCAACAAGAAGACCTCAGTAGCCTTGATGATGAGGAAGCTTGGCAACTCATGGACTTGAGCTTGCTCAACTTCAAAGGTGGTGATCTTGCCTTTAAGAGGAACCTAAAAGATCACACAAAAACAAAACTACAAACATAGATCTCTTGGATCCGAGGTTAGTGAGATTTAACTCGGGGAGAAAGTGTGTTGGAAAGGGTGAGAAATAATGAAGAAATGGCTCACTATTTATAGAGGAAAAATCCTATTGTTCCCGGATCCCTACCATGAGGATCCGGCTAGCACAAAGTTAGGGATACGTGGAACGCTCCTCTTTGCCCATGGGTATTTTGGTTATGGGTCATGGGTCATGGGTTGAACCATGGATCTTTGGCTAGATACAATGTATCTTTAAGTGCAATGCACTTAGTCACTTGGGTATGGGTTGATCCATGGGTTATGGATATTATCCATGTATGATATAAGTATGATGTCATGCAATGGGTTATGGGTCAAGATCCATGGGTTATGGGCTTTAGGTTGTACCAAACTACATTCAATGTATTTGCCCAATGGGTTGTGATACTTAAGTTTCTACCCATTTATATTACCCAATATACTACATACTAGTTATGTGTATATTTTATCCAAATATGTAAACACTAGTTGTTGTACATATGTATTACTTAAATCATAAAATCACTTATACTTGTTTTAGTGTTTTATGTGAAAATGTGAATATGTTAGAAACTATTAGTTCAAGCAAATTTTATTTGTTTCGTTAATATGATTTTATGTTTGTTATCGACAAAACATTAGAAGATCGTAAAATATAAATAAACGTTTTTACGGCTTATTTGTATTAACAGTCTTGTTTAATTTGCTGGTAAAACATTTTTAAGATAAAGGATCGAAAGAATTTCTCTTATATTTTATTCCAAAACGTTAGTGACAAACTAGTATGGGGATATGATAATTGACACTCATCATATTTGTTAAAACAAGACTAGAAACGATTTCATCACGTAAAGGTCGAAAGTGTTCGTAAGAACAAGTTGAATAAGAATCTTTTACAAACAAATGGATTTTCTAAAGAATAATCATTGGGTTAAGGACCGAAAGGATTACCTATGTGTTTTTATTCTTAAAATGATTTCTACAAAACATAAACCATGGATTGGAAATCATTTGCTTATGATTTGTGCATTGCATCAAGTTGACACCAAGCTTTCATTAACACTCTTGATAATTGACTATGGACTTCACACAAGTATATGTTTCTTTAATTTGGATTTTATAAAAAGCATCACTTTGAAGGAAGCCTTGACAAGCTTTCTTGTCTCAAACAATTTAACAAACTAAATGCTAATCCCTTAGGACGATCTCGACTTACCCACCTTTGCTATCACGAACGAGTATACTTGCTCGTATGTGTTAAAGTAATTACCCGGATAAAATGTGTTTATAAATTTTTAAAACTTGCACACGAGAGACACATCAAAAACCTAAATATAAAACACAATGAATGAAGCTTAGCCATCATACAAAAGATAAATTCTTCGTCGAGTTTAACAAAATAACAACCAAAATGACAAACATCCCAACGCTACAAAAATAGAAGACCAACGACTTGCTTGATTAACCAAGCAACATCCAATAGTGTAAATCCCATCAAGGATTTTCAATTTTAAGTTTCATAAGTTTTGTATTTGTTGAAGACTCGGCAGCAAGCACATCTCTTTCACGTTTACCCATTGAACTTGATGGGTTATTTGGATTAGCATCACTCAGAGGCAACCAATCTCCATTACCATCCTATTGCGTTTATTTACCTTGGAACAAATTCAGGTTGGATAGTTTTACACTTACGACAAATTAATGTATCACCATCCTCATCGGTAACATCAATATCTCCAAGATAAGCAACCTGAGATTTACGAACTTTGTTTTTGGCACACTTTATACATTCAAGATGGTAAGAATCAAACTCGTGTTCAAAGGATATAACAGTGCCCATCACTACACATGCACTTTCCTGGAAAGTTTCGGAGAATTATTAGGCACACATTTAGCTACTAAAAAGGTTTTGGCTGAAAAAATAAAATATTTAGTACCTTTTTAAGTTGACTAATCTCATTAATATATTTTCTCTGGGTATAAAAGAGAAAATCATCACGAATAGAGCATATTATCTTGCTAGATAACTGAATTGAATTTATAGCTGATGAATCTTGACCATTGTTATGAAAGTTATCACGAAGTGTGATGATTGGATGGCTTGATAGTTGACGTAATTTTCGAGGTGATGAATCTTGACCATTACTCATAACGAGTGTGGAAACCCGCGCGATGCAGCGGGATTGTTTTTGTAGACGTGAATTTGGATAGGGACTATTTTTGCAAAATTGCTATAAAGGACTTACTTTGCAGCGACACTTAAACCTTAGGGACTATTTTTGCCAACTTGGACTTACTTTGCAACGACACTTAAACCTCAGGGACTATTTTTGCCAACTTGCGAAAGTTGGCAATTAATGCTTGACACGTGTCATGAGAAGAGCGCATGTCTTGGCTAATAGTATATATAGTAATAGTAATTAGCCTAAAAAAACATTTACATACTTAATAAATAATATTAAATTGCTTTAGGAGAAAGGGAGATTAATTAAAAAAACATACCTCTTCTGAAAATCAACAATTTCCTGAATGTCCTCGTTTATAAAGAGACGACTGACCAAAGGAGCATTGTGAATTGTTCGAGTGCCTAAAAATGTATTATCAAGTAGTTAACTAAATGATTGAATGGTCATATTATATGTCTAGTAACTCAAAAGTAAATAGATACAAAAAAACATATGTAAAGATGAAAACTCATCCCACGCTTCTAAGTCACAATCATGGCTTATATGGGTGTTCAAATAGTCGGGTTTTAGTTTAATGGAGTTAGTCATTTTGGTTTTAAGAAAATTTCTAAACCACCCAATAAAGCAAACATGTACAAAACCAATCCAAACCAACCAAAAGGTTGAGTTATCTGAATAATCCTATTGTTCCAAGAGAAATATAGCAAAAAGTGGCTTTAAAATTTAAAAGTCCTTTGAAGCATGTTTCTACAATCAAACGAAAATGTCCAAAAACTAATTCACGAACGGTAACTCTAAGGTGGCCAAAAAATAATTTACGTCTAATACCTTGCTATTATATGATTTTCAGAATCCACCCTACTTAAAAAAGTTGTGTATTATAAACTATGGGTCTCGGTCGACTGGAACTCTAAATTTAATAAACAAATTCGAAGAAATTTTGGTTAAAACCAAAAGGTGGCTGAAACCAATTAAACCATATGTTTTATTGGGTTGCGCAGTTTTTCGGTTCAATCTGTTTGATGAAAACCCCTAGTGGCTTATGTACCATTTGTAATGGTAAAACGATAGCGACAATAAGATTCAAGTAACCTTAAGGAGGCCATTTTTTGCAGATTGGTGTCATAGTACGGTACACTAATAAATCTGTACAAACAATTACCTTTCCATTCATGGATCCTTGCAAGTTGAATAATCATTATCACGTGATCCTCCTTATCATGAGCATTTACAAAGTCTGATAATTCTTGTGCCAAGCCATCCCATAAAGTACCACTAACAACCTTGCCTCTGAAACCAAATTTTGAACTAAAGTTAACCAAAACTGGTTGGAAAAAACTTTTTAATAACATAAATTCAAAAGTCATTCTCTTTAGTTCTTTACCATTACGGGTATTGTAAACACCAAGATTTCCACGAGAAACAACATTGCCAATAACATCTAAAAAAGTAAATACATATAAATTTCGTTTATTTTCATTCACTTAAAAAGATAAAAGAGCAGGTTCAATACTTACCAACATATTAGTGCGCATCAACATCAAGTTCAAGATATCGTGAAATGGAACAAAGCAAAACCATAGAGTGAGCCTTGAAAATCAGGCACCTCTTTACAATAGTGTGACAGTAGAAGTTGAGCTTGAAAGGATGTTTCAAGATTAGGTATTGACCACGATTTTCAGCAACAACAAACTTGGTGATAACGACAGACAAACCTTGTTCAAGAAGGGGCTCAAATGTAGGTATCAACTGCTTCTTCACAGTCGCATGAATTCTTTCACCCTAAAATAATTAATGGATAATTAGTCTAAGGCTCAAACAATAGGTTACTAAAAACTTGTGTTAAACTCTATCTAAACAATGAAAATAAAATACCTTTTCAATGTGCTTAGCTCGAATCAAATTCAAATGTTATCTTATATTATAATTTTAGTTAATTTCAAGTCATTCAAGCCTTTCGAACCGAGCTCGAGCCTCTTTCAAATTTTCTCCGTCTGAACTCGAGTTCCTTTCAAAAAAATTCGTCAAACTATCAAACCTAGCTCAAAACAAACAAACTATTGTCAAACTATCAAGCTCTGCCAAAGATGACAAAATGGTTGCCTTTCATCCATTGGCTGCATCGAGGATCATAATTTTTCAACCCTGAAAATTCAAAATCAATTAATCCAACGGCTTATACTGAAGCTACCGACAATATTTAAATTAGTCACATGGTTTCCACCTTCCACTCTCTCTCCCATCGCGTCCCCCACACCTCCTTCCATTCGACCAACGCGTGTCCCCTCTCACATTAACACCAAAATGGCAAAATAGTAATAAAACATTAACTCATGGCCATTAAAAAGATAGTACAATTATATAAAGTTAATGAAATATCTAGATTCGTGTCTCATCTTCCAGTTTTACCATTTTCCCCAAAATCTAGGGTTTCTATTTATTTTCATTTCATTTTTAGTTTTAGTTTTATATAAATCAAGGTTATTATCAGATCTTCATTTCACTACCGAGCTTATTCAGGTTTGATTCTAAGCTTTGATTTAGTATATAAGCTAATTAATGTTTTTTTAGAAATGAGTGTGTGTGTTGTTTTGATTGATGATTTATGTTTTTAAGGTTGTTAATTTAAGGATCGGTTATTTAAGGTTTAGATTTATGGGAAATGTTTGTTGGGTTGTTTTTTTTAGTGAGATTGACTTGAAAATATGAAATGTGAGTGGGATTACTTATTTTTCTGCTTATTTGCTTATTTTGAGGTAAAATAATTCGTTAATGATTAACAAGTAGGTAGGGAGCTGCTTATTTTTAAGTGTTTATTTGAGATTAAATTAAAGACAATATTTTTTTACTTTCATTTTGACCTTAAATCGCTAAACCTTCTATAAATAGATTTTATGTGTTTTTAACAAGTTTTTACTTTTTTCGAGTTTTATTGCATTTTCTTATCGTGAGATAATCAATCGCAAACACCCCCATAGTTTCTCACTCACACGGAAAAATAAATTAGGCGTATAGTTGATACTTACTACATCTTGTATGTGAATAGAGTATTAAGTGCATTTGTATATGAATCTTGTTGATCGATAGGGTGTGTTTATTTGATTTTGTAGGATGGAGAATATGCAGAGCTATTGGCAACTAGGGGACGAGTTACGAGGCCAATCAAAAGTATCAGAGGATCAGAAGTGGTATGCGGCTGCATCAAGGTTGGCTGAACAGACAAGGTCAAAGGGTGAACGAAGAAACAATTTGGACCTCTCAAAAGTTGCTGTTGACGTAAGGCCGAGGGAAAATGTAGGGTTTCAAGAAGAGAACAAATTTGAAAATCTTAACTTTAACATGTTGAATTTAAATCTCGACATGAAGATGTCTGAGAACATGAACAAAAATTCGCTTCGTAATAGTGTGTTTAACATGAATGCTGTGTATCAAAAGGGTAACAATAGAGTTATGGAGAATATGGTTAGCGGAAAGTATCCTGGAATGAGTCACAACAAGGATGTTAACGTCAGCAGTAACCATAACAGCAACAATAATGATAGTAACAACAATAACAATGCTGCTGATAAGAGGTTTAAGACTTTGCCTGCGGCTGAGACACTTCCTAGGGATGAAGTGCTTGGTGGATACATCTTTGTCTGTAACAACGACACTATGCAGGAGGATTTGAAGAGACAGCTATTTGGTAATTTTTCATTGTCTTGGTATAGTTTATGCTGATATGCAAACACGGCATCTGTTGCTATTTGTGTTTTGTGATCTGTTGTAGATTATGCTAATATGGTGTTTACTGTGCAGGTTTGCCACCAAGATACAGAGACTCTGTGCGGGCGATTACACCAGGGTTACCTCTGTTTCTCTACAACTATACCACTCACCAGCTACATGGTATTTTTGAGGTGCGATTTCTTCCTTGACATGATTTACAGTGTGTCTAGAAATTCATGCTATAAATTCTCTTGTCGATTATCAGTTTTTAGACTTTGCTTTGTCAGTTTACATTTCTAGTTATTGGATTTATTGGAAAGTTAGGTCTTTTTGCGTGCGTATGTTACGTTCATACATTTTGACATTGAAACTTCTTTTGCAGGCAACAACTTTTGGTGGTTCCAACATTGATGCAACTGCTTGGGAGGACAAGAAGTGTAAAGGAGAATCCAGGTTTCCTGCACAGGTATAAAACGTTAACATTTAGTTCCTTTCATGTATTATTATGATTCCGATGCGTGCTCTTTGTTTGCTCCATTTTATCTCATTTGTTTCTGCTGCATCAGGTGAGAATCCGTATCAGGAAAGTCTGCAAAGCATTGGAGGAAGATGCGTTTAGGCCAGTCTTGCATCACTATGATGGACCTAAGTTTCGTCTTGAGTTGTCAATCCCTGAGGTACGTCAACACTAGCATAATACGTTTTATTGTTTGTTTTCCTAGACGATTGCTGCTTATGGGTGTAATTGCTTGTACATTATTAAATTGCAGACCCTGGACTTGCTAGATCTTTGCGAACAAAATGGAGTTTAAATTTCAGTTGCCAGTAGCCTGTGGGTATCAAGCATAAGCAAGATGCATCAAGGTATATTGTGCAAGTAATGTAGGTTGTTAAGCAGCATTTTCTTCACGGGGCTTCCGTATAAGCGCAAGCTTGAGTGAAGTTATTTTGTGGGGAGCTGGGCCGCAAACGTGGCCAGCTGATGAATAAATGTGAAGGATGATGATCGTGTGAAGAAATCTTGTTGGTAGGTTTGTGTTTATTTCTAATAGTTATGTTATGAACAACTTAAGGGATAACTTGCGAGTATTTTATATTGTTAGTGGTTACTTAATGGTTCACATGGGAGTTAGGCAGGTTATCCAACCACATGTTCATCTTACATGCCAACCAAAAGGATCTGGTTTTCATGTTATGTACCAATAATGGTTTCAAGTTTGTCTGTTATTGGTTTTAGAATCATTTAAGACGCAAAACATACCATCAGCTTTGTGCCAACTCATTCGTTACAATCTGTTCGTTTGTCCTGACAATTGATACATACAATGGATGAAACCTAGATTTGACTATGACAGTTTGGAATGGTCTGCGACCGATCTTCACGTTTAACTCATTTGACTTGTTTTTTTAAGCTAATATATTTGTGTAACGTCTAAGGATTAGAGAACAGTCGTAATTAAAGAGTACTACTCGCCAAATTGGTTTGAAGAAGCCAATTCAAACCAAAATTGGTTAAAATGTTGTCATCACTAAATCCTTATATTCCAAAGCACGTGGTAATATTTAACATCTTATGTTGTTACAATGTACTCCGTAACATCTTTAAATATCTTCCAAAATCCATATTAGAGTGCGTTTCAATAGTTATTCTTGTGATGAATCATGTAACAACTTTAATATATCTAGAACTCACCAGGTTGGGTTCAAATGATGTTATGGTATGTTGTAACATGGTCATTTTGAATAATCTGATTAAGTCAGGGTGGTGGTGATTTCTTGCTGTCTTGCGGTGGCGGGAGATAGGTATAGCATTCAAGACTCGTTTGGCTTCAAATCCAATGGGTACCTTCAAATTTCTCTTGTGCTAAAACTCTCTTTTCAATGAAAAATCCCTACATGTTGTATGCCACAAAGGGCAAGGGATTCTTTTTACTGCTTTGTGTTCGACTAACTTATCTATGGTTAAATCAATGTACACTTTCATCGATGTTATGTCCCCAGACCAATTGCAGGATAGGCGGTGATAAGTTCTGAAAATGGAAAACCTTTATCGGTATTGGTCAATGACTTTCGTGATGACACATTTCTCATATATCTACTATTCTTTTGAAATCCATTAGAGTTTCTGCGGGTCCAGTTCATACATAGAAGTTATCTTCATCATTTAACCTCAGAGAGCAAAGTAGGTATGCCACCTTTAGAACAAGTTGTTGGTCCAAAAACTTTTTAGTTGAGCTACAGGTGCTTTTCAAAACAATGCGGTTGAGCCTCATGACTAAGCAAGGATTTCTCTTCAATACATTTTTGTTGCATCCACTCTTCCCACTATTTGATTTCCATGTGGCATCCCCTCTGCATTCTCTTCTTGCATCTGCATATATGCTATCTCCATTCAGTCCAGCTATTCCTTCAACAACAGTACAGTAGCTGCTAAATGAACATGTGGCCTAGATACTTCTTTTGAATCGATTTCGCTCCACATAAACTTATTCATGCCTCTCTCCCTCTCGCTTCTTTCATCCGCAATATGTTATAATACAATTTCAATATTATATGCCAGGGTATAGAGAAGTTCCTGTATAACAGTCGTTCGAGATGCGGCTGAGTTATGTTCTATGTTAGCTTTATGTTTGTTTTTTCGATTTTCTTCTCATTGTCAGGTCTATATTGTTTAAGTTTATTGTTTGTTTGACTGAAAAGTGTATCTTCTATTCATTTTTCTAATTCGCTGAAGATTTATTAACCAATAACAGTCACCATAAAAAGAGGTCGAAATAACCACGTGCCTGGCTAAAATTTTAACTTCTTTCTTGTTCAAAAGTAACCAACCCACCCAACACTACGGTAGCGCACATAAACCACTAACATTAAACAAAACCTCCGCCAAAAGGCAATCCCTCTTAGAATATTTTTCTCCCTCTTGGTTTCAAAATCGAAGGGTATAAATGGCATCGATTCATCACAACTGTTGCTGTTGCTCTTGCATAGTAGATTGATTAACATATGTTTTTGGGAAAGCAAGATCCATGGATGAAAGTTCGCCCAGACACAAATGAACCAAACTTGTATCTTCACAGTTGCCTAGTTTCAAAATTCACTAAAACTTGCAACTTATTTATAAGCTTAAAAGAAATTGCATAAGCGACAAGAATACCAAGATTCAGCAGAACTCGTCTTAGAAACTGAGCATGAGTGACTTTCTACTTTTCTCTAGTTACAGAATTCCATCCTCACAGATCTCAAAACTATCACAAATGCATCAAGCACAATCAACTCAGAAAACGAAGAGACATGTGAACCTTTAGCACCGTGTGGTCCATCATCCAACTAGATATCTTAAATTACCAAATCTAATCACTGTTTATAGTGAATTTTCTTTTCATTCAGCTATTTGTATTCAGAAACGTTTGTGTACTTCCATGGGCACCTTTAGCTAGCTTGTGCTTCAGGTAACGGATAACTTGAATCTTCAACACACATTCACCAAAACATGATTGCATTAGTTATGAAGTATGTAGTGTATGACCAAGTATTAAGCTCCGGCATGACGATATTATATGAGTCTCAAATGAAGCAAATTTGTGTTCATTCACTTTCCCGCTTTCAATTTTTTTACACTATCTTCTTGCATCTCCATGATTATCTCCATTACATCATTGTATTTCTTCATAAATGGTCTATACTCGATCCCCATATGCGGACCTCAATATTCCATTTTTAATTACGCCCCTTTAAATTAAATGAGTAAGCTGCAAAATTCGTCCCTGTGATTTTCCGATTTTGGCTGAAACAACCGCTGTCGAAAATTATAACCATGAATCATCAGTTACAATCCCACATCGGCCAAGTATGGGATTGGTTGGTGGTTTATAAAGTCTAGGTGTCCCTCTTCCTTTGAGCTAGCTTTTTGGAGTGAGTTCTACACTTGGACTTATGAACCGATACAAGCCTAGTATGGGATGGGTTCGTATCATCATCTTTGAGAGGCAAAAATTCAAACAAAACTACCGAGTTCAGAGGGATAATTTTCACTTGACTTATCCCTGAGATGGATGATTTTCACTTAATTTTTTTGCCTCCCAAAGATTATTCATGCCAGTAGTTTGCATCTTTGCGACAGGGATGGTTTAAAGCTAAAATGAGAAAACCTTGCATTTTACTTGCATTAAAATGTTCATGCTTTCTCTCTTCCTTCTTTCATCTGGAATATGTCCTCTACTCCTGTTTCTTCTACCTGCAAATCTTAATGCTGTCTCACAAGCAAGGACACCATTATCAGAAAGAAGCTTACCCGTGAGTTATAGTGAAGCTGAGGATTTGTAAAGGTAAATGCAAATCGAAGAAATACTGAGGACTGTTCTTAATTGTGATATGCCTTACCAATACCTTTTTGTATCAAGTAAAAATATAGAAATGTCTTTATCTGACCACCGCTTACAAACCACTGCAATGCAACTGACGATTCTTTCAAGTCATGGCGTCCTTTGATAGCTTCTAATGCAATCGTAGAAATCTCAACTTTGTTCCTCTTCTACTATAGCGTCTTTTTGGAGATGATGTGGATGGTGATATAAGAATTGTGTCTTGGCGTATATTTTCTTCACTTAACTTTTGTGTAAGCTTTATGCTTGGTCTTTCACTCTTCTTCTCATTGTTAAAGTTCGTCGTATATTTGTTTGTTTTAGCACATCTTCTTCTCAGTTTTCAAATTTGTTAAGAGATTGCTCTTTTACTAAAATATATAATTCGTCATAAGAAAAGACCAAAATTAAGATGCCAGTTTTCGGGTTCGCTACTGGAGGTTTTGCTCTTGCGCATTAAGTTGATTAACCATCTTTTTCAGGAAAGCAAGACCTACGATAAGTCAATTCAGATAGATGAACCAAATATGTATCTTCACAGTTGCCCAGTTCCCAAATTCACTCAACACTTTGAATTTTAGCTCAACGTGACTTATTAATAAAAGTTTAAACAAGATGCATACGAATTGAGCGCAGTGTTCTCTTCTTTCTTCTGGTTTCAGAGTTCCAACTTCGTAGAACTCAAACCGTCACAAATGCATCAAACAGATAGAATAAACCGCAGCCAATAAGAGCATTAAATAATTTCAGAAATGAAGAGGCATTTGTAGCTGGCTTGACATCAACCCACAGGCAGAATAAACCTTATCTAACTTGAACACTCGATAACTTCATGTTATAGGGATATACCATCCCCTTATACTACAAATTAAGGTAAACAACTACAAAATACAACCTGGATGTTAATATCTTTAGTATCACAAGTCTCATACGATAGTTCTTAAACTGCACCGTTTGGTCTATCATCCAACTAGATATCTTAAATGACCGAATCTAATCACTGTTTATAGTAATATGATCACACAAAATCACATTAAACATGATTTAATTTGCTTTTCATTCAGCTGTTTGGTTTCTGAAACGTTTATGTACTTCCATGGGCACCTTTAGCTGGCTTGCGATTCAGGTAACGGATAACTGCATCTTCAACCCTGTACATTCACCAAAACATAATTGCATCAGATATGGAGTATTATGTCGTGTATGATCAAGTACCAAGCTCCAATATAACTATAACTTTGTATAACATGAAATTGCTCAAACAAAAGGGCTAATGTAGTAATTGGGAGATCAAAAGAAAGCAATATTGTTCCACAAGGATACTGTAGACTCTTGCATCAACAGACCACATACACGGGAAAAAATATTTATGTAAACATGGGTTAACAGAATGGAGTTAATAGAGGATTTTTTATAAAATAAAGTACTAATAGATACAAAGAGGGTGTCTGCTTCGTGGATTTAAAATCATGGACGATTTCTATTCCTGTGGTGCCTTTGATTGACAGAAATTAAAGCAAAAACAAGCTGACATTAATTTAAGTCTTGATATGAAAAAAATAAAATTTGATGGTTAAGTTTGAAGTTTCATGGAAACTAATCATGACTTAATAAAAAACTTCAAGCAGAACTTTCTCTACAAGAAATAAATTCACAAAATCCCAATAAAACGATTGCAGGAAACTATAACAAATGAATAAAAGGTACTTATAATCAATATATTATGAAAAAAATATATTGAACATAGTTTAGCAATTGAAAGGAGATGATGTATGATGCTATGTTCTGTCAGAAACAGACACACAAAAAAGACAGAAGAATGAAAGGGATTTGAAACATGAAGCCAAGTAATCAACATAATCAAATCAAAAGTATAGTCACATGCATACTTTTTCATGAACAAAATTATATATCAAAAAGCACAAAACGCATTTGTCGAATTAATAAATACTAGTCCACAGATTGTTCAGAATTACAAGCAATATTGACATGGGGATTTTGAGTGGTCGCGCTAGGAACCAGCTTGACTTGCAGAAACATAGATGAAACAGATTACGAAATTGAGAAGTGAGGACAACAATGGGGTAGATGAAGATTGATGACGATTGACAAATGAGAAAGATGAAAAAGGAAATGTGAAAGAAATAAAGAAAAGGGCATTTTTGTCCAACTTTACACTAGAAAGTTCCGTTTTTTCTCTTTCTCGTCTACTCAAAGAAATTAACGACCCTCCCTTTATGGGATTTCAATCTCAAGTCCCTCCATATATTTCTCAACCAAACACGACATTTCATTAGATTTATGTCCATATCCCAAAAGACCCCAACCAAACATCCTACACTAGAAATCCTAATTAATCTAAGCATATGAAGAAGTAGCAGCATACCAGAGTTAATTAATCTAAGCTGGTTTCACATTCTAAAGAATATCTTAAACCTTTATAAAAGACATAATGATCATTAAAAGTGAAAAAAATATTTAACATACCAGGGTTGATTGTAGAACTCAGCTTGATGTTCTTTTTCAACGTTACGGCTCGACTCCCCTGCAGCAAGCTTCAAATCTTTTCCTTGAGATTCAATCAAAGCATCAATAAACTCGACAGGCGACTGACTAAACCCAAGGAAAAAAGCGCGTCTTTTACGATGTTCATTAATCTTTCTTATAGAAGTACATATTGCTTCATCACACGCTTCAATATCTTTGGCTTTCTCAGTGGTAGCAAGTAAAGCATTCAACTCCCTTTGTACCGGAAACGGGACATCCACCAATACATCATAACATGCATTTCCAGCTGGACTATTTCCCGATAGTTTAATCTTGTGCTCCAAATGGATAGGCTGTGGTGGAGATAAATGATGTGAAATCTTCTGTGAGACCATCGTAAATTTCATCTTGTCCTCCCCAAATACTTTCCTAAGCGCTGGATCGCAATTAAAATAAGACGGGTCATCTGGATTCTGCAACTTCCTAGCTTTCACATAATGCCAAATTGCAGCAATAATTCTAGAGCGAGTATCCACCTCAATTCCAAGAACTTCCATCAAAGCTAAAGAAAGCTTGTATTTCTCAGGCATGTAATTCATTTCCAACCGTATATTCGCAGTAAACTCCTTATCCCCTTTTCTTTTCACCTCAAAACCTTCATGAGGGGTCGGTGTTCTAGCACTATCCCACAAAATCATATGATTATCAGGATACAGCCTCTGGTCCAACGAAATAGTCACCCTTTTAAAAAAAGCCGAAAACTTTGGGTACAATGGACTCGAGTTTTGCATCATCCCAGCCTGCTCAGGATCCATACCCTCCTCCAATATCCGACCTATTATCTTCATAGTCCAAGTAGGTGGCTCATCATTCGGCTTCATGGGACTCTTACGATTCTGATTAGCGAAAGTATTAAACACGTATATCCTAAGTGTTTTTTGAATACACGGCGGGTTCTTAATCGCATCCTGAATATCAATCTTCTTCCTCGCCAACGCAGCATCCACACGGGACTCAAATTCCAAAAGCTCGGTATAAAGCGCAGACTGCGGCAAAATCTTGGCCACTCGTTCCAACAATTGCTTCTCCGGAAGCTTCTGCTTCTTCTTATTACGCTGAGCTGGAGTAAGCTCCATCGTCCTCATAGGAGAACCAGTATTAGCATTCAACGCACCAGGCGGCCGTCCAACAGGCTTGGGCGCCATACGCTTAACACCACCCATATTCCCCGATCCACCAGACCCACCCAACCCACCAAAAGACGGCGAACCAGTACCAAAATGGCCATGATGGGCCTGATTAACAGCCATTCCTTGAGCCTGTAACTGAGCTTGAAACTGATGATTAGCCATAGCTTGCGCCTGCGCTTTGGACTGCGCTTGAGCTACAGCCTGAGCATGAGCCGCAGCGTATTGCGAAAGCTGAAACTGGCTAGCAAACTGAGACCCAGATGGCTGGTTAGATGGCATTGCATTTCCAAAGGGTGTATTCTTTTGGGGATTATTATTGTTATTCATAGCCATCTCTTTCCAAAAATAGAAACCCTAACCCTAACCTTAATTCTTGAAAATACAAAAAACCCTAATTTGACAAACAATTAAAGAAAACTAACTTATGGGTATTGCTCTAAATCATCAAAAACATCATAAAGTTGGTAAATTTGATGCTAATTTGACTTTTTAAATAAACCCCTAAATTTGAAATTGAGACTGATGTATGGACAATAATTTATATAAATAAAAATTAAATTAAAGATTGAAAGGAGAACAAACGATGAAAGAAGATCGGACAGTAAACAGAAATAGCTCCGGCGAAGATCACGGTTGTTGTACTCACTGATTTATTTTTTCATTATGTTGGGATTTTTGCATTATTGTATATCTTGGCTTGGAAGTTGTTGAGGCCCAGCCCGTTCTATTCAATGAAGGCCCAGTTTAAAATTTAAGGTTCTTGAGGCTCGGCCCGTTATCACTTCGTGTAAGTCTAAAATTATACGTAGTAACTTATTTATCATACAAGAATTGAAGGAGTCAAGTCATCTAAACCAATACTACCCATAGCTAGACCTATACTCTCGCAAAATGACGATGTATTGCAGCAAATTTTTATATTTGTAAAATCGTGATTTTGATGCGACATTTGATGCAAAGCGTGTGTTTTTTAAATACAAAGTGTGTGTTTTTAAAATTATTATAGTGGGTGCTTTTGAAAAGTTATCAAGTTTAGAATTGATCAAGATTAATGTGTATTAAGAGATAATTAGGGGCAATTTAGGTAAACTACATTAATTTAAGTTTTCAAGATTTAAGGTTTCAAGAATGAGAATTCACTCTTTATAAGTAGTATAGTTGTATAGATATAAGGATTTGTCAAGTGTGACTAGAAGAGTGACGTCATATGTGACGTGCCAAAAAGAAATAATGTAGCATTTCAAGGTGAAAAATGTAGAAAAAATAAATATATCGAATGTAGACATAATTTTAAAAATAATTTTTATTTAACTTCTTAAAATATTTCACAATTTTTTTATTTCACACCTTTCAACTATGAAACTTTAAACACCAATTATATTTAAAATAAATAATAATAATCGACGTAAATATATAAAAATAACATAGTAATTCGTATTTTTAACATACAAAACTATGTTCTTCTTTTTGTCACGATTAATACGAATAAAAATATATATAAATCTTTTTATACTTAAAATATTCATTATTTATGTAAAACCATGTAACAAATGTAATAGTTTATAAAAGATTTCAATTTACAACATACAGCCTTATTAAATATTTCTAATATGATTAGAATTATATAAATTATAAATTAATCAACATGAAAATAAGTTTTTAAGGTATCATATTCATTTTATATGTTTTTAATTTGTTTGATTTCATGTTGATTACAAAACAATTTGGTTAGCTTTTAACAATAAAATGTTATGACATATTTTTTTTATATATTTTTATCCATTAAACAATTGAAGGTGATATTGTTATTTAATATTTATTTTGTGTTTAATACTTAATATTGATACAAGAAACTGACGTTCTTCATTAAATAACCGTTTCTATCATGAAATTAGCTCGTCTATTAGTCGAGTTTCAAATCTAGTATTGTTTTATAAAGAAAAAACCATTCTCTCTCTCTTAAATTTCTAACTTTCAACATTTTCTAAAATAAATTTGAAATAATCCTACTTAATTTTATACATATAATCTAGCCATAAAAACATTCACTTGAATACACTTGTGCAACCATTTTTACACAAACGCTTTTTTAAACAAATACATTAATAACTTAGGTATCACATCCCAAAAACCAATAGTCTTTTGTATACATTAGAAATTCTTTATTATTACTAAAAACTTTCTTATAGTTAAATTACAACCTTATAATTTTGAGGCGTAATATTAATAAGATATAAACAAAAACTATTACTCACAGAAAATTTTAATTACACGGTACACGCTGCCGCAACACGATAACACGATGCTATATACTTTTATGTTGCTAAACAAAAATCACACCATACACCGTTTACCTAATTTGCTTTAGTTTTATTTGAGCCAAAGACAGTTAAAGACCGGTTGGATTCTGAATCAATGGGGATTTTTTTCCCCTTAAATAAACCAAATTGTGGACACCCTTTAGTTTCATGCAACTAATTTTGTCTTATAGCCTTGTTTGTCGTACGAGCTTTTGGAGGCTTTTATAAGCCATAAGCCTCCTTAAGCCCAAACCCATTGAAATAGGCTTCTAAGGGCTTATAGCTAGTCAAACTACTTAAATACTTTTTAAAACATAATGGATTATCATGCAGAAGCTGTAAATATATCTAAATTTAATTTGATGTATTTTTATGTGATTTTACATTAATAAGCTTCAGCTCCAACTAATTCGTTAAACAACTTTATAAAATTATAAGCTCCAGCTTTTGGCTTATAATAAAAGCCTAAGCCTAAGCCCTAACCCTAGCCCATTTCACCCAACATACCCTATACGTCCATTCTTAGAATGCACACACCTTTAGAAATGTTTAATCATACTAGACGAATACCCGCACAAAGCGACGGTGTATAGTGACAAATAATTACTTGTGTGTGGTTTTGGTGTGACTCTTGATGCAACATTTACGAGTTTAATTTGTAGTTATTACGAGAAAATAGTTTATTGGTTATAAACGAAAAATGAAAAGAGTGAATGAAACGATATTTAGAATATTAATTT
Source organism: Chrysanthemum lavandulifolium (assembly GCA_022545495.1). Lineage (NCBI taxonomy): Eukaryota > Viridiplantae > Streptophyta > Magnoliopsida > Asterales > Asteraceae > Chrysanthemum > Chrysanthemum lavandulifolium. Next base: position 132,314,611 of record CM040244.1, on the reverse strand, counting down.
AGGGTCCGTTTGGTTCGTAAAAGGCTTTGGAATCGGATTTAGATTCGGTTTAGAATGAAAGAAAATGAGGTAAGAGAAAAAAAAATATTTTATTAAAAAGATTATTTTAATAGTCGATAAATAATTTATTAAAGAGAAAGTGAGGTAGTTTTATTTTTTAATAATTAATTTAAGTATAGATTATGAGTGGTGATAAAAATGTGGCACCTATTATATGCAAAAGATACCTAAATTGCCATGAATGAATCTTTCATTCCCGGGCCCACTTTAATACCCTAAAACTTGAACCAAACAATTAATTTTTAGAATGAAACCATTCGTTGAATCTTAAAGGTATAAACCAAACGTGCCCTTAGTGGCTGGTGTTATTACCATTTTTAATCAATGGTATTATAAGATTTACACATTACTCAAATTTAAAAGTTTAAGAATGTATGCATTATAAGTAGATTAAAGATCATTTACATATCAAACTTTTTTTACATACTAAAGGATCAATCTCTACCCACCATCTTAATTTGATCTAATGATTAAAAACCCAATTTCATCTTTCTTTCTCAAATATTAATATCTTTCAATCCATTAATCGTTAAGCGAAAAAAATATACCATTACGACGAGCATTTAATTATCTTTTTATAGACGGGCACTTTAATATACTTTCGACAAAAAAAAAATCGTGTTTTTTTTCGTTACAGAAATTTGCATGAAAAAAATCACATGTGATTAGCACTAATTTGAGCATTCTAATAATATCACAAGTGAAATTATTAGAATATTCAAATTAGCGTTTAATCACATGTGATTTCTCATGCAAGTTTTCTTCGAAGTATATCAAAATTACCGTTTATAGAAAGATAATTAAATGCTTGTCGCGATGGTGTAATTATTTTCTATTAACGATTAACAGTTTAAAAGATATTTAAATTATAAAAAATAGATTAAATATTAGTATGCTTTTAATCTCAATAATTGATTTCTTTTTAGATGAAGAGTGAGGATGAATCATTTGGTATGTGAGAAAAATTTAGTATGTAAAATAACTCTCCCGTTAGAGCAAAAGGTGAGGGAGTTTTCTACACGTTATTGGTATGTCACTTCAGCGCCACATCATATACCTCCCAATAACACACCAATAACTAAAACACCATTCTCATAACACACCACTAACATGTTATTCGGTCCCATAAAATACCCCACTAAAAATACCTACTCACTCACAATACAAAAAAAAATAATAATAAAAAATAAAAAAATGCAAATGACTTGAGCCATTGCGTTGGCTCAAAACTTTTGGCTCACGAATGACACGATATTCCGATATGGTTGGCACATCAATGGCACACAAATGACACATCAATGGCACCCCATACCTTGTGCTCTTATAAGTAGTATAATATACATAGTAGATCAAGTTGTATTAAATTATTAATATTTTTTATCAGTTGAAATAATTTCGTCTGACGTTTATTATTTAGTAAAAAAAAATTCGTCTATGATTGTTATGTAGTAAAGAGATAAAATATTTTCATATATAAGTTACATTAAATTTTAAGTTTTCAATAATTTCAAGAATTCAAGATATAAGAAAAAGGATGCACCATTTATACGTAGTAAAGATTTTAAACTGATCATTACTTTTTTTAACATCGTGGTTTCTGACCTTTTAACCGACTAATTAAATATTATATTTATATTTAAAAAGATATTTAATTTATTATAATATGAAGGAATTATTTTTGACACCTTACAATAAATATACTGAAATTGGGACGGAGAGAATATTTCTCGGTGATGATATTTGATGACGTATAGCATGTATAGCAGGTTTACTGGGCCTGATTCGTGCTATACATATACTGGGCCCAAGCCCAACAACGAGAATTACTACGAACGTTGGACCAACAGTAAGCCCAATTACAAAATTGGCTATAGTCCAGACTAAAAGACGCACGCAGGATACTTAGCAGACCGAACCTCTGGCCGCGGAAGGTATCCTGTGTCTGCATCCGCGGTTAACACAAAACCTTGTCCACGGTAAGAATGTGTACTTACTCTCACGCCGGAGTCTAATCGTAGGGTCCATCTCCACGGTAAGGCTAACGGTTTACTCTTCTTGTGCAGGGAATTCAATCAAACTACTTGGATTAGTACAAGATCAGCCCACCAACAGCTTGTTAGCCCAATCCAACAAGCAATACTAACACTCATTACAACCCGTCATACTTTTTGTACTAACAAGTTGGCGCCATCCGTGGGACCCAGTACACAACTGCGTTCTTGAAAAATGCTCACCGTAGGCACTCGGTCTGATCCAACTCCTGCTCCCGTATCCGAGGTACGGAACACGACGGGAAAGGGAAACAATGTAGCTCTGATGGAACTTGAGGGGCCCGCATCCAACACAGCCGTCAAGAAGTACTGTGACAAGTACTATGACCAGATCCTGCCGATTGTGACAGAGAATGTTCGGAAGCAAGAAGAAAAGGCCAAGGCTATAGAGGCACTAAAAACTCGGCTGGACTTTCGTGAAACGTCACAGCACTCCGAGTCCGGAAGACCGACTAGAAGGAGAGATCTGAGAAAAAAGATCGAATCTCGAAAGCGCTGGAACGCACGAGAAGGCTCCAAGCCAAAGCATAGCTGATCCAGGTCACCAAGAAAGAAAAATGCTGAAAGAGAGGAGGTGTTCAAAAGGCTACGCAAGGACGTATTCCACAGACTCGGAGATAAGGAAAAAAGTATCCCCGTTTACTCCAGAGATCCAAATAAACCAAGTCTTCGCGGCTCTAAAAAAGAGGAGGAAAGTGGTTACCATAACTCGTATTCGCGGAGAACAGAACCCTATTCCGGAGGATACGAAGATAGCCGAGCATACTCGCGGAGGACTGATCGACTTTCCGAAAGTGAAGATATCGGAGGCGAACACTGGAGGTCCGGATCCAAAAAGCAAAAGTCAGATGTCGATGACGAGGACTTAGCCAGGCCATGGGTATGCAAGGAGACCGACCCATTCACTCCGCGCATTCGCTATTTTGACATGCCAAAGAAGACGTGACTGCCCACTAATGTAAAGACGTACGACGAAAGTGAAGACCCGGAAGATCACCTAAAAATCTTTCAAGAAGTTGCAAAATTGGAACGCTGGGCTATGCCAACCTGGTGCCACATGTTCAATTCCACGCTTACTGGATCCGCTAGGGTGTGGTTTGACGATCTTCCGCCATAATCATTAGATAGTTATGACGAGTTGAAAGAGGTCTTTCTAGCAAATTTCCTTCAGCAAAAGAAATGCATAAAAGATCCTGTGGAACTCCACCACATCAAACAGAAAGAAGGAGAAACTACGGAAGACTTCGTGAAGAGATTCAAGGCAGAAAGTAGGGATGTCAAAGGAGCCCCAGAAGTCATGAAAATCTCCAGCTTCATGCACAGGATTACTAACCCCGAGCTAATCAAGCGCTTGCATGATAAAATACCCAAGTCGGTAGATGAAATGATGAGGGTAAATGCATCCTTCTTACGAGGAGAAGTGGCCGCAGGCAATCACGAAAAGAAGAGATCGCTTCCCCAAGCGCCATGGAAGTCACACGAACCTGGGCAGAAGCAAGGCTTCAAAAAGGGATACAGAAACCATCTTAGGATGGAAAGGAAGCAAGATGCGTTTACTCTCCTCTCCAAGACACCAAAGGATATATTGGCGTTGTAAAAAGCGAAATTCAAAACTCCTCCACCAAGGATCACACCAATCGAAAAAAGGAACGCCAAAAAATATTGTGAGTTTCACGGAGAGGTGGGACACAATACAGATGAGTGCATGTATCTGAAAAGACAAATAGAAGAATTGCTAAGAACTGGGAAGCTATCAAACGTAATAAAAGAACTAAAACAAAACAGCGGAAAGGATCAATCCAAAACGCCCAAAAAAGGAGGATAAACCTCTTGCGATCCTAATGGTGCAAGCCCAGCAACGAGTGACGCAACAAAGGGTTACACAAAGCTTCTCTCCTAATTCGAATGTCTCATTCCCGTCACTAGCAGAAGAAGAAGGAAACGACGGGCCAATGATTATTGAAGCAGAAAAATGGGGCACTTCATACATCGCATGTACATTGATGGAGGATCCGCATCGGAAATCCTATATGAACACTATTTTGAAAGGCTCCGACCCGAAATAAGAAAGAAAACGATACCCGCCACAACACCCCTTATTGGGTTCAGCAGAGAGGTAATATGGCCGACAGGATAAATATCATTTTTAACAAAAATCGGTGATGACGAGCACTCAGCATCGACGTGGATGAACTTCGTAATCGTCAGATCCCATTCCCCATGTAATGGAATTATAGGAAGACCAGGGGTCCGAAAGTTGCATGCGGTACCTTCAACAGCGCACGGAATGGTAAAAATTCTGGTAGAAGGAGGAGTGCTCACCATATGAAGCAGCCGAATTGTTTCATTAGAATGCACTATAGTTTCCGAACCAGCACCACAAGCCACATCAGAAAAACAACCAGTAGAGCAACGAATACACGTAGCGATACATCCAGAGCAAACCATAGCCATTGGATCCACCTTATCAATAAAAGGACGTAAGAAGCTGTGCGACCTACTGAAGCAGAACTTAGACATATTCACCTGGTGCCCAGCGGATATGACAGGCGTTCCAAGGCACATAGCAGAGCACAACCTAAACATACGTGAGGGATACACCCCAATAAGGAAAAAGAAAAGAGGCTAGGCACCAGAGAGAAATAAGGCGATCCAAGAGGAGGTAGAAAAACTCGTGAATGTAGGAATCATGAAAGAAGTACATTACCACAGCTGGTTGGCCAACCGTGTGATGGTAACAAAGCATGACGGAAGCTGGAGGATGTGCGTTGACTTCAAAGACCTCAACAAAGCGTGCCCAAAGGATGGTTACCCATTGCCAGAGATAGATTGGAAAGTCAAATCACTTTGCGGATAGCCCTTCAAATGCTTCCTGGACGCATACAAGGGCTATCACTAGATACAAATGACAAAGGAAGATGAGGAAAAAACAACATTCATTACAAGTCAGGGAATATTCTGTTATACCAATATGTCGTTCGGGCTAAAGAACGCAGGAGCAACATACCAGCGACTGGTAGATAAGGCTTTCCACAAGCAAATTGGTAGAAACCTAGAAGTGTATGTTGATAATATGGTAATCAAAAGCCGCTCGGAGGAAGAAATACTAAGGGACATAGCGGAAACCTTTAAAACATTAAGAAAAAAAAACATGAAGTTGAACCCCAAGAAAGGCACCTTCGGAATGGAAGAGGGAATGTTCCTGGGATACACCGTGAATACTAAAGGAATCAAGGTATGCCCAGACAAAGCGGAAGCGGTACTAAACCTCCCATCCCCAAAGTGCCTTAAGGACGTTCAAAAACTGAACGGGAAGCTGGCAAGCTTAAATAGGTTCTTGGCTAAATCCGCTGAGAAGTCATTACCTTTCTTTAAAACACTCAAGAAGTGTACAAAAAAGAGTGATTTTCAGTGGACAAAAGAAGCGGAGGAAGCTTTTAAGCAGATGAAAAAAATGATAGCAAACCTCCCGACCCTCACGACGCCCTAGGAAAAAGAGGAGCTCATAGTATACCTTGCGACAACAAAAGAAGCAGTCAGTGCAGTCTTAATGACAGAAAGGGAGGGCAAGCAAACATCGATATACTTTGTGAGTCGAGCCCTGCGAGGCCCAGAGATCAACTACACACCTATGGAAAAACTAGCATTATCCTTGGTACATGCTACAAAATGCCTGAAGAGATACTTCCAAGCGCACACAATTGTAGTTATTACGGATCAGCCAATAAAGCAAATACTGTCAAAGCCAGAGGTTGCGGATAGACTGCAGAAATGGAGCATTGAGTTAGGAGAATATGACATACAATACAGGCCAAGGGTATCAATCAAAGGACAAATATTGACGGATTTCATAGTAGAACGTCCAAAGGATGATGAAGAAGATGAACCGATGGAAGAAGAAGAACTTCCGCAACCATGGATCCTATTCACAGACGGCTGATCTTGCATAGATGGCTGCGGAGCAGGGCTAATACTGACAGGCCCACAGGGAACGAAGTTTACTTATGCCTTAAGGTTCCGCTTTTGAGCAACAAATAACGAAGCTGAGTATGAGGCCTTAATAGCTGAGTTAAAGATAGCAGGACAAATGGGAGTCAAGAATTTACAAGCAAACGTAGACTCAAAACTGGTAGCCAACCAAGTCAACAGAACGTATATCGCAAAAGAATTAGGGATGATTCAATACCTGGAAAAGGTAAAGGCACTCTTGAACAACTTCTGAATGTTCTCAATCAGACAAGTCCCTAGAAGTGAAAACAAGAAGGCGGACGCCCTGAGTAAAATGGCGTCTACCAGCTTTGCACATCTGAAAAAGCAAGTGTTGGTGGAAGAGCTCAACCAAAATTCAATAGAGGAAGCAACGGTAATAGCAATAACGGAAGAAGAGGGATACACATGGATGACCCCAATATATAAGTACCTGGCCAAGAAAATACTCCCAGCAGAAGAAAAGAAAGCAAGGGAGATCAAAAGGAAATCACAGAGGTTTGCAGTAATTAACGGGACACTTTAAAAGAAGTCTTTTCTTGGACCGTGATTACTGTGTGTAGGACCCCTCCAGGAAAACTACGTGCTAGAACAAATCCACGAAGGATCTTGCAGCATGTACGCCAGAACAAGGTATGTGGTGGCCAGAGCCTTACGTACCGGATACTACTGGCCTACCATGCACGGAGATGCTCGGAAGCTAATCCAAGCATGCAAAAACTGTCAGGTACACATGCCAGTCCCGAGACATCCGCACGAAAGGCTAACACCAATCACTTCCCCATGGCCATTCTACAAATGGGGAATTGACATCGTAGGACCCCTTCCAGAAGTGCCTAGAAAAGTCAGATTCCTTATAGTAGCAATAGACTACTTCACAAAATGGATAGAAGCAAAGCCGGTTGCCACTATTATAGGAAACCAAATCAAAAAATTCGTATGGGAAAGCATCGTGTGTAGATTCGGACTCCCAGGAGAAATAATATCCGACAACGGAAAACAACTCCGAGACAACCCATTCAAAGATTGGTGCGAAAAAATGAATATAAAACAACACTTTGATTCCGTCAAACATCGGCATGCAAATGGACAGGTGGAAAGAGTGAACAGGAGTCTAGGGGAAGGAATAAAAGCCCGGTTGGAGGAAAGAAGCAAAAACTAGCTGGATGAGCTATCGCATGTTCTGTGGGCATACCGTACAATGATAAAATATAGTAATGGAGACACTCCATTCTCATTGACATATGGAACGGAAGCTGTCATCCCAGCTGAAATAGGAATGCCCACATGGAGGACAGCGGAAGCAAACATAGAAGAAAACGATGAAGCCTTGGAAATGAATTTGGATCTCCTGGAAGAAAGAATGGAACAGGAAGCAATACGTGAAGCAAAAAGCAAAGCACAAATGGAGAAGTATTATAATTCAAGAGTTCGCAACGCAAGCTTCAAGCCAGGAGACTTGGTGTACCGCAACAATGATGCAGGCCATGCAGAAGGAGGGAAATTGGGACCTAAGTGGGAAGGACCTTATGAGGTCATGGAAGCATTAGGAAAAGGCACGTACAAGCTAAAAGACCATGCAGGAAACCCAATTCCAAGGACATGAAACGTCTGCAATCTTAAAAGATGTTATATACATCAAGTGTAAGCAACCCACCCCCTGCGGACTCCGCAGAAGAGGGTTGATATCGCAATTTATCTTTCTATATTGTAATATTTTTATCTTGACTGAAAAAAGGTGAAGCTTAGCTACCTTCACCAACTTTTAGTTTAAATTCTTCTAATAACTTACTTTGAAAGAAATCTCGACATATGTAAATAAGGCGCGCATACATTTGGGCAGGACCCATATAACGTTATTCCGAATAACTAAAGGTTGAGTAACTCAAAACTAAGTCAAGATACGTAAGAGATATTGCAAGTCCGGTATCGGGAGAATAACCCACAACTATTCAACTAAAACTATTATAATAAGCACACTAGTGTGAGGATTAAAATAACAAAAAGTAAAATGTTTTGAAACAACAAAATGTACGTATGATAGACAGTCTACAAAACAAAAGTACCGCGCTTTGGCAGGCCACAAAATAGGTAAAATAAAAAGCATTATACAATAACGACACATTAAACTTGGTCGAAAGATTCAAGAAGTGGGTCCGCCCCAGACTGCTTAAGAGCATCCGCACCTGTGTCAATAGCATTACCACTCTAATCAAGCATATTTGACACTTCATTATCGGATACGGAAAGAGGGACGGAACAAGAAGAACCAGGTAATAGGGTAGCAGCCACGGAACCAGACACACAAGCCATACCTGCCAAAGCTCCCATAGACAAAGGGTTAATCCAGGAATACCATGTGTCCGCAAGGGCTAACCAGTCATGAAGAGAACCCTCCCTTTCCTTTCCGGCTCTCTCAAAGCAATCCTTAATAGAAGCTGACATAGAAGACTCACTTACCACGGCAGGACTTCAGGAATGATAAACAGGAACGGTCAGCCGTTCCAGGATAAAGCAAATTCATAACATCTTCGGCAGTAGAATCTTTAAGAGCCTCCAATGAAGATAGCAAAGGGAATTGAACATCACGAAGCACTTGAAGAGCATTCTCATAATCAGCCTTGGCAGAAGAATTGAAAGCTTCTACACTAGAAAGAGATGTGCCAGCCGTGCCATGACTATGCCCGACAACAAGCCCATCTTGCATTCCCTTTTCAACAGCATGACTGATGGCTGCACTTAAAGCACCAAGATAATATGGAGAATGCCAGCACTTGGACACTGCGAGTCTAAAACCCTCAGACAGCAACCACCGTCAGACCGAAATAGCAACAAGCAAACAAGGATGGAGCTTCTCCTCCAAATAAAGGGAAACCTTTAGAAAAAGCTCCCTCAAACGGTTAAGCTCTAAGGCGCGAGGACGAAGGTCCAAATATTCACTCTCCAAAGCTTGCACCTGAAAGCAACAATCTATACATTATATATAAGAGGAGGCATGCCACATAAAATGCCACTTGGCATCCCATAATGCCATGTCATATTTCCATGTAATCACAATTAGAACTAACTAAGCATGGATTAAATGAGCTAAAATTCGGTATTAATAATTAGAACCAACTAAGCATGGATTAAATGAGCTAAAATTCGGTATTAATTAATTTTAAAAATGACAAGATACAAGATCGAACCACGAGTTTTTGAAACATAAATTCACATATAACCACTAGACCAACACATCTTTTGATTTAAATCTTGCAAGTCTACATCTTTAAAGGTATGCAATAAATTATTACGCTAATCCAAATTCAATTAATTGGAATACGCAGTATAAAAGATATAATTCAATTTTAATCCTTTTTCTCAAAACCCTAATGATAAATCTTTGTTTCCTTTGCAGCCTTTTTCCTAAACATATCAAAGAAGATGTATCAGAGAAACCTCTGCAACTATCCATGTCCCTTCATCAATCTTTAAACACGTTTGAGGACAGTGAAGAAGTTCCTGTTGGCAACCATGCATAGGTGAAGCGTCATGCAACTCTTTGCCGACCTTTGTACGTGAGGGTTAGAGAAAAAATATGTATTATGCATGGGTGAAGCGGCTTCAAAGTCGGTTCAATCAAGTTTAACTTCGTATCCTCAAATCCAAGGTGATTAATCTCAACACCAATTATGTTATTCTATCATATTGTAGTTTATATAATTGTAGTTATCTGCCATTATGTTGAGCTACTAATAAAATATTTAGGCTAGACTATATTTGTTTGAAGCTAACTTCACTGAAGACGGTTCTTTCGACTCTGCAGTTAAAGGCTGCGTATGCGTCTTTCACACAGCATCTCCTGTTCATCTTGTAGTTGATGACCCACAGGTCATTCGTCACTTTTTTATCTTAGCCTTTCACATTTGGTTTAATGTTTAATTATAGCACTTCCATGCATAAAACATCGTTTCTTGGATATTCACTTTAGGCACAATTGATTTATGATTTTTTATTCTTTTAGTTGTGGTATGTCGTTTCGAAGATTATGGTCGAGGATGCTCCGTGAAGTTTTCACAAGAGAACGGTATGGATTTGGTGTCAATAAATCCTGGCCATGTGATTGGTCCTATCTTACAGCCAACTCTCAACCTCACTTCTGAGGCATTCATGAACTTTATAAAAACCGGTAAATTTCCTCTCCTATAACTATTCTCCATATGCGTGATCGGTTAAGGGGTGGACCTATATGATCGAATAGTTGACTACCCATGTAAGCTCTTAAGTGATATATGCAGGAAAGGATGTATTTTCAGATAGAGTCTATATACTTGTTGATATAAGAGATGTTGCGATTGCACATATATTAGCCTTTGAGAAGCCCGAAGCTAACGCCAGATACTGTGTGGTTGGGAATGTGATTCACTCTTCAGAGATCATGAAGATTGTAGAGAAGCTCTACCCGACCGTTGTCCATTCTAAAAGGTAAGTACCTATTCCCATTGACGTACACATTCACGTAAAGAGCGTTATACATATAGATCGATGATTCGTAGCTCTTTTGGTGCTACTTGAAAAAGAAAATTAAGTTTTATAGTCACCGTAGCCATTTGCCTTATTTGGATCCTTTAGTTTATGTTCTGGTGGTGAAATAAATATTTTTTTAGTTTTATTTGTATTTTGATAGGTATAAAGACAGTAAGGGTGTTGAGTCACTAATTTACAGTGTATCGAGGGTGAAGACGGAAGGCTTAGGTGTTGAGTTTACTCCACTGGAAGTAAGCATCAAGGACACTATTGAAAGCTTAAAGGATAAGAAGTTGTTGAGCTGCTAAACTTCACTTTTAAATACGCCGGTTATTGAAAAGTAGTAGGCACTTGGGATTAAATATTAATTGACATTAATAAACATTTTAGAGTTTGGAAGGAGTAGATTCAATAATAGTGTATCTTAATGTTCTATTATGTATGTAGATTGGACCAAGAAGTCAGAATGAACAACCAGTCATTAGCTGTGTTTCGGTTAGAACCAAAGGATATGCATGGCTTCAGATTCTTGACAATCTCACTTGCGCCAAGACCGGTAGCTACTGACTGGCTAAAGTGTTAGAAAAGGCATGTTTAGGTAAGTCAAATGTTCAATTACGTATATACTCCTGTCATTCTCCATGATTTTGAACTAAGTTACATTGTTTTAGCAGATTCCTAGGTCACTATCAACCACAATTTGCCCAACCTGCACCGTGGGAATTGGATTCAGATCAGCATTGCAACGTTGGAAGCCAAACTTGTAACATTTTTGTGGATACATGTATGGATTACTGACAGAAGTTGAGGAAGTGGTATGTAATATCTTAGCTTTTGGTTATTGTTCCTATTGTTATTACATTTCTACGTGCTCAGAAGTTAAGACTCGAGATATTTATGCATTGCCAGGTACACATGTTGTGGTAGAGATTAAACGTCCGAGGCTGCATATTTAGTCTCATTATTGCACAGATATAGAAGAAGATAAAAGAAAATCTCCAAATTCTACATTCGAGTATCTTTACAAGGTAACTTTTTTCTGTAATAAATTTGGTTACAAAATAAAGGTTTATTAGTTTCTGTAATAACCAATATGAAAACCAAATCAGGATATGCTTTTAGCCATTTTAATTAATTTTTATCTACAATAATTGAAAACCATTTGTGCATCTGGCGATTGAAAGGCCATACAAAAACATTTTCTATACTTACAAAATGAGAAGTTGCCAGATCATGGTATGCAAATCGAGCTAATGTACCAACTGCGTCACCTAAACCAAACCTATCTTAGAAAAGTCGACACGAAAACAATCAAGAAACAAAACCCTACCGAATCGTTAACTTTATTAACATGTTGGTAGTTAAACCAGTGATCTGTAAGATTAAATTCTTTTCGAGAATCTTCAAGGCAACAATCGGTAGACAATTTATCATATCTCGAATCTATTAGCTCTATGTGCAGATTATATTCATTCTCCAAATGTTTAAGAAAATGTAAAAGTATAAGATATAAAGGTGTGATGATTCAGAAAGTAAGAAAAAAATTACCCAGAGATGTTATTTAAAGAACAATGTTTTATTGCATAACTGCACATGTTTGATGATGGGGTTGTGGCTTACATATTATGACATTGCACACAGGACATATCTGATAGCAAGTTTGAAATTTGTACTTTTATGTTTCATGAAATATATCACATATTTTGTTAGTTTTAATGAAGAAAAACAAACAAAAGAGATATCTTTATGTTTATCCGTCTTAAACCTAGATTTGATCTCGTCATATAGAATAAATGTTGAGTTTTTTGTATATTCAGAGCCATGTGGTTCGGTTTCTTAGTTCAGATGTTAATGTGGTTCATTTTTATGTTGCTCTAAAGTAGTTCCAAGCATCTCTTTTCCTAACTTGATCTTTTTAAAACTAATGTCCTGGGTTTAAAGGTTCAACTGTAATACATTGAGTTAGAAAGGCTTATCACTTTTTGTGTACCAAGTTTGCTCAATCCACATGTGACGAATCAAGAATCATAAGAAACAAATGTACCTAATACCATGCTATTAATTTCATAAAACGAAAGTTATCTTTGTACCCTGCTTATAGTTTCTTATTTCTTCCTTGAAAAATCTAAAATTCCTTTTTCTGTCAAACTCAACATACAACCAAAAGAGTCTTTCCTAAAAATACCTTAAAAGTATATCTTCATATACTTTTTATTGGTATTTATTTTGAATTGGTTTCTTTTTGGGCAGTTTCACCTGAAGATTGTAAGATTGTTCTCATTTCATGAAAGGTGTATCGAAGAACTGATCCCAAGATTTGATCCTCCCAAAAAAGGTAGGTAGCTAAAAATTGTGTATATCTCTTACATACACAATCTTACATTTACGAGAGACGTCTTTTTTGCAGGTTATGTTTACTTGGATTATAATCTTGCTGCAGCTATCAACCGAACCCTCTGACAGAATTGTTTAAATTGAGGTTGTTGGCTACTGAGTTTGCAGTCATGTCTCCTTGAAAATCCGTTATTTTCGCATTGCATGTTAATGCGATAGTTTATCATAGTTTTTGGTTTAATTTATACTTTACGTCTGTGAAAATCCTCTACCTCAAACCTAAAAATCTAGGCTCTTCGAAAGATGTGCAAAATGTTGAACCTTGTGATGAGCTTATGGAGATTCCACTAGAGTTACAAGGGCATCATCTTTTCTTTACCTCGATCGGTTCTCCATTCTTTTATGTATAATCACATTCATTTAAGTTAATAGTTAAATTATACATATACACTTATGCTAGATCACGTGCCATGAGGATGTTGGAGAAGCGAATATGTTGTGATTGCTCAAATTTGCAAGTTAAATATTATTTCATGTACGGTGATAATTCAAGCAATATGAATGTTTTCGAATAAATACGATATTGTTGTTGCATATGAATGTTTTTGTATATATATAATTCATAATTTAGTATTGCTCAAAGACCAATTAACACCAACTCTTTCAAAACTTCAAAGTGATATGAGAAGGTAATGTTCTATTATTTGAAATGTGTTTGATAAATCTATTATATACAAGAGTTTGTGTTTGTGGATGATAATGAGACGGGCTATTAAGTACATTGAGTATGATACTAATTTTGATGAGGCGGATAAGAAACAAGCAAGAGCATTGATCGCATCCTCCAACCTTAACAATGCAACCTATAAACCGTCAAGGACTACAACAGCTATGAAGCTTTGCACCAAGGTATGTGGGAACAAAGCTCTTAGTTTTGATTCATTCACTTCAACCCATTTACTCACAAATGGGTCTGTTAGGGTTAGATTTTACCTTTAGCGGTCAAAGTGGTCAAATCTATGAACTTTTATAGACTTGCCTAAATATCTAATCGGTCAAAGCTTTCAACTTTTAATCAACTTAACTTGATCGCTTTTTGTTAATTACGCAAAATCAACAACTATCGGTTCTTATAAACAAGTTTTATTTAAGATTTGAATTTCAATCATAAACTATCTTCTTATGAATAAATAGGTACCTATTAACTGTTTATTAATTAATAAAGAAAAATTAATTTCCAATGTTAGTGCATTAACCAACAAACCTTACTGTAATATTATATTATTCGTTAACTATTACCTTCAAACAAGTAATATTATGTGTATCCTGCAAGTTTATCTAGAAAACAAGTATGTGGTCAATATGTTTATCCTGCAGTATATCTAGAAAAACAAGTATGTGGTCTTGAGGTGGATACAACGGCCTCTAATGAGCTCAAATTTCATGAATAGTTTAATGTAACTTTCTTGTATACAACGGGTTAAAGTTTCTGTGAGAAAGACTAATTTTTGAGAACAACAAGATACCTATTCCAAGCTATCTCGTGCCTATCTCTTAATAGCGATGGAAGACAAACACCTTTGTTTTAAAAACCGGTTCAACGGGTCAAACCAAGAGGTGTTTGTTTGATGTTAATGTAGTCAATGATGTGGATCTGTGTTTTATCTTTGGTTCAAGAGTTTTTGTTTCCCAAATATGAATATACTTTGTTCTCAAACTCCAAACCCCATGTGGTGATTTTTCATTCAATATTGCTTCAGTTGGTTGGGAGTTATAACCATGGTCATTTATTAGGTAAGAGTTTGGTCTACCTACATCTTTAAATAAGCTAATGAGGTAAAAATACCGAATATGAAGCCCAAAATGTAAATTATACAATAGACACGCTTTTATAAAGCCTAAAATATATGAAACGAAGGCTTTAAATGGAAAGAGATGACCTATGGGATCACTTGATGCATATTTTGCTGTTATCTTGCTTTCACATTTTGATGGGTCGTATTGACTTGGTTGTCTAGGCTTGCTGTGAAGCACTTGAAAGTTGAAAGAAGGAAGTCATGGATACATTATACTTTTGCTACATAGATCACCTATGTGTATACAAAAGTGGGTCAAGGAAGGATAACCATAAAAAGACTAGGTATACTCTATGATGCGTGGTGTGATACAAGCGGTAATATGTTTGTATCTATCTCGCTTAAATCATCACTCCCCACGTGTGACGATATGTAAGGTGGTAAGGCAGTGCGGTTTAGTGTGATGGGTATTCGGGTCAAACAGTTCAGTTGTAGTGACCTTAGAAACAAGAAAAATGCACAAACTTTATTAAATCTAACAAAGATACACATAACAAAAATCTATATAAGCTTTAATTGAAGTGCCTTGAAAACGACCCCATAGCGCAAAACAAAGGTGCTTTTGTAATTTATGATTTTATAATTTCTAAGGTTTTTATGTTATGGTGAATCACTACATATTTTCCAAATATACTTATTGATGACAAAAGGGGTGAATTGGTCGATATTTGTTATCCGGAATCGTCAAGTTATGTATGAGAAGCGCAAAGAAATAATATATGAAGTACTTAGGTTAAGTTTTAATCTCTTCTTCATGTATCCTTAAATACATGTATGAATACTTCAACAAGACTATGAACGTGAATGTCACCGACCACAATATGAAATTCAGTCCCGTGTAGATATTGTACAATAGCAAGAGTTTCACAGTAAGGTTGTACCCAGTTAGTGTTGTGAAGAGGATATGTTTTCTGTCCTTCATATCTAACTCAAATCTATCTTCTTGATTTTAAAACTCTAAAGTAGAGTTTCATATTAATAACATTTTTAATAACCATTTAAGCAGTTTATGGATGACCGTGGTCACGAGCATACGATCAACGCCGCTATGGGTATGGTAATCAAAACAATTATTAACTTATCACCATACTTTATTAATTTATATCGTTATATGTTTATGAACAGCAAGGACAACAACAACGTGGTGGTCGTGGCCCAGCTAACGTTTGGTAAGAAACCATTTGCTCGATGAAGTTCCGTGAGAACATCGATGATATTTCCAAATCCTATTTCTACAACCCACAAGTTGAGGTTACATGGAAGATGTTTGTTGACGAATTAAGGCCTCAGTTTGGTCCTACATATTGCGATCAAACAAGTGGGTTCTATTTGTGACTATCAAATAGAATTTGAAGGGCTGGGTAATCAAGTACAAGGTGGTTCATAAGGGGCATTAGTCGTTACATTTATGGGTGGTTTGAATCCCGTAAATCAGTTGGTATAAGGATAGTCTAGACCACAAGAAGCTATTGGTTTTGCTTAGATGAGAGATGAGCAGTTACATCGATTACACGTGAGAACTACTGAACCTGTCACACAAGCAGCCTTGGAAGTGCCAACATAAGCACACTTCCATTTAACAATGCAAAAAAAGGCTCTTGGTATTTGCTTCAACTGCGATGAAAATATCAGAACGACTCACAAGTTCAAATTACCGTAACTACTACTTATGAGAGGGCACTTCGAAGTTGATGAATGAGGGTCAAATGAGGGTTGCTGGGATACACATGCTTTTGTGTATGATAGGCTGAAAAAGTCTAAGCAAGATAGTTCCACTACATGCTTAAAGTAGGACATGATCCTATTTTATTTGTTTAAGTTGGTTTATTTTCATTCCATATTTCGTGTTTGTGCTTCATGGTTAGGATAGGTAGTTATCAATATGTATTTTTTAACTCTTTCAAGTGACAAGTGAAGGCACTCCATTGAAAATTAAAACAAACTTTTCGTTCGTTCTCACCTTAATTAAGAGAACACGCTAGCTACCTTTTTAATTTTTAAGTTCTAGCTTTAATGATTTTTTCATTCGACACATTGATGAAATGCACATTTGCAGGTTTACAACGTGAATATCATATTTGTTATCCCTATTGTTTATTCGGGTTGTAGCAAAGTTTTTGCGTCATACTTCTATCTTTGTTATGAATACAATAATGAGCTTGAATATGAATGCACAAGCATTTAGAATCTGGTTTTAATTATGTTATACTTTCTTGAATATCATTTGAGCATTTTTTATACTTTTGTGAGCAAGATATTCAAGATTTTCTAATGTCCATTCAAATGAGTTGATCTTCAATGATACCATATCAATTGGCAAAATTTCGATACATGGGCTATTTTAAAAAGATTGTTGATGAAATAAAGGTAGCTATAAGCACAATTGTCTAACTTATTCTTAATTAATGGCATACTAATTTGGATATGACTATTATAGTTTGGATAGGCAAACCTAAACGCGTAAAGACCAATTTTCAGAAAGTGCGTTGGTGGTGAAGGCGAGTCTCCTTGGATTGGTCTTTCTGAAACTTTTTATATTTCATTTTAGGTGTATAAGGGGTGTTTGGAATACTGAATATCACAACCCCTTTTCTTATGGTAGTGCAGTCTCCGAATCTAGCTTGAACAAGAATGAAGTACTTACAATTCTCTTTGTAAAAAATTCAAACCTACACTTTTCAAATACAAGTTTATTTTCATCTATTTTTATCCCATAACCGTTTCCACTTTTTACGTATTTTCCCAAAATCACCATTATTCCTTCATTTCTCATCAATTACTATTCAAATTTCAATTCTGATTACACCAATCGATCCGTCTTGTCATTACGCATCTAACGGTTAGTTTGAATTTGATGTTCGTTTAGTTTAAGGAAAACACCAATTTGATGATTTTGGCGCCAAAATTTTAATTTCTATTTCTGCTTCAGTTTATAGTGGATAGTTGTTACATAATTTTGTAGTTTTGCCTCCCATTATTATCTACTCTTGAAACACCACATTCACAGGATCTAATTTGCTCTTTTTACCTTTATTTCAGGATCTAATTTGCTATTCCATCCGAATCCATAATTTGCACACTCCATATATGAACATTAATCAACTTTCTAATCGCAACAAAACTTGAATACAAAGTTCACCTAGGTGATCAAGCACGACTTATGATGAGGCATCCCTCTTAAACATCATTCACTTAACTGGAACAACAAAAGTTATTTGTGTAACTGAAGGTATGTCACTTGACCATGTTTTTAAGACTAAGCTTTGCCATATTAAAGAAAACAAATGTATCATATCAGTGGTTGCAATCCCTGTTTTCATGTCATTGGATACAAGTAAGATCCAAGTTTGGTGATTAATTAAGCTTATGAAAAATATCACTAATTTAGCTAATGATGTTGATATCCAATAACATTGTGTAGCATTTATTACTTTCACACATGGCACCATACTTACTGTAAATGAGGTAATTGGTGATGGTTCTTTTATTTGCGAACAAAAGAGTTTGAGATCTTCTAAATTCATGAAACTGGTAATGTATTTCAACTTTTTAGCCTTTTGCATGTAGGTCATCGGAGTTGGTTCTAGATTATGAGAGGTATTCATACATAAGTTTATAGCTAAAATGCTTACCAAACTTCTTAGAAAAGAGCTTAAAACCGCATATTTTGGTAAAATTTACCTTTTTTATATGGGTATGTGCCAACTATTTATGATTTTTCACTCTCAAACGTTTTATTAGTGGTAAGGGCTTTTTGATGAGCACGTTAGCACGCAAATTGACCTTTTACGTGCTACAAAACCATTATAAGAACTTCAATTAACACTATTTCACCATTCATTTTTAGTTATAAATGATAAGAAATAGTTCATAAACTTTGGAATGTTTATATTATGCTTTTAATATTAGAAATGGTATTGTGTGTTCTTTGAGCAGAACATTTTATAATTGTTACAACTGTTATCACTTATAAGAATTTTGTCATTGTTTGTTATGGAAACTTCATGGTGCATGTTTTCTGTTTTTGTAGATTGAGGCCGGACATGTCACGAAGCACTAAAGCATTGAAGTCTTGTGCCCGACTCCGAAGGTTTAGGTAGTGATAGGCTCTAATGTATAGAGTCTTATGAGGCTTATATTCGTGACTTAATTTTAGTGCAAGGTTTTTATTTCTTAATAACCATATCTCACTATTTACTATGACCTTTCCTGAATCGTGAAGGCTTAAGCATTTAGGCATCTCCTTCTGCATATAAGCATAAAGCTATAAAAGTGATCCCAAACACTCCTTTTTCTTTGATGTTTCGAATAAGAAAATTTCTTATTTCTAAAAACATTAAGTTATGTTTGGCTCTTGATTGAAATTAATAGTTGATATTTTTAAATTGCAGTGGGTACTTTATTAGGAGCAATGACTGGTGCTTTGATAGGCTAATAAACCGAGAGTGGATTTGTTAGAGGTGCTGCAGTTGGAGCCATTTCTGGTTCTATTTTTTCCATTGAGGTTTTCGAATCTTCGCTTCTTTTGTGGCATTGACAATTTTGTTAATTGGTTTGTAGGTGCCTATTGTGATGCATGACTAAAATGAACAAGAAAAGGGTGGTGGTTGAATACGTTTCAGCTTCATACTAGGTGACTTAGGAGGAATATGTTTGTAAGACGGTTAACATACTACCAGGCCTTAATATGCTTATATTTGCTATGAGTTATTACTTGACAACCAGCTTATTCGACGTTTTAGAGAAACAAGAAGCCGTTTTCACTAGAAAACCATAAACATATGACCAAAGTACTGGAAATTCATACCAGGTACAATGTGTTGAAAAATCTTAACACCTTTGAAAAATAGTGAATTTTTTTTCATTAACTGAAGTCATTACATGTAAAGTTATTTGACTGAAAGTGTAATCGATAAGATAATAATCATAATATAACTTATCACCAAAAAAATTCGATTAACTATTGCCATTGTATGTTTTAGTCACTTTGGGTTCGACCCACTTTGTGTATGTGGGGTCCAATTAACCCTCGATAGGTTCAAGGAGTCCTAGCTCATTCAATGTAGATGGGCTATGGTTGCTGTTGTAATTTATTTGAAGACCATTACACTTCATATTTCATAGTAGAATATGAAGTTAATGTTAATTGTAGTTTTTCTATATTTGGAACGTTTCGTTTAACATTTAAAATGATTAGTTGCATGTATAATATGAATTTCAATGAGTTAATGGAAATTATTTGTATCCTTTTCAGGATATTGAGAAATAAGCTAGAAAAGAAGTTGATGAAGCCATTGCTAACAAAGGTAAACAAGCCTTTATGCCTCTAAAGGAGTTATATGCATGCCAAGCGAGAGAGGCTACTGGTAACAAATGAACCCACATTTTGTTAATAAAAGACAACCCATGCTTTATGTATTACTAGCAGGGTACCAGCGCGATGCGGCGGCGGGTACCCTATGACTAAATTTTTTGGCGAACAAATGTTATTTTGTTTTGGACTGCTGAATTTCAGATTTATGATTTGAAAGCTTAATTAGAGTGTACATTGTGGTTAAATAGTTGTATATTTTGGTGAAGGCGTGTTCTTAATATTGTATTAATTGTATGTGTTGAATAGTGTTTTTTTAGTTTTATTTGTGCTTTAAATACTTGTAAATTATGCTTATTTATTTTTATTTGCTTAAAAGTCTATTTTTAGTTTATTCATGTGTGAAAGCTTAATTATATTGTACTTTGTGGTTAAAAAGTTGTATTTTTAGATAAAGGGTGTTTTTAATAATGTATTAGTTGTATTATAAGAGTAGTATGTTTTTAGTTTTATGTGTGGTTTAGATACTTGAAAATAATGCTTATAAGGTAGTATTTGCTTAAAATTCTATTTATGGTAGTATTAAAATAATAAATAGGAGGGAAGTGTCTTCCATTATTATAAGTAGTATAGACTATCCAATAACAGAAAATAGGTAGTTAAATAAGCAACCCCAAGCACAATTAAAATTAACTCGGTTTACATTTTGGAAATAAATGATAATATGTAAAACTCTAATAGTTACTTTCCCATTGCTCAATCATTATTAATTTGTGGATGCTCACAATAAGTTTAAAATATTTAAGGTGTATCGTAAAAATTCATGATTTGGTGTGTTTCTTCATGTGATGTTTGGTGGCAAGAGATGGCAGTTACATGATGCCTCAAAGTGTAAAAGTGGGTAAAAATTATTACATCAAAAAACTACATGTTCTTTTTGGTGCGTTTCTTCATGTGGCAGGTGCATTTTTTGCAAGTTGGGTTGTTTCTAAAAAGGCCGGTATTTTCGCACGAACAAATTTATGTCGTTGTTTCAAGAGTCAAGACGAAAAGAACTTTGACGGTTCTTTGTTGTGACAAAGATGTCGAATACACAAAATACACAAAAAACGTTGTGTATAAAGATGTTTTATTTCTTATATGAATAAGGACCATGTAATTTATTTTTTCACATACTTTTCATTATTCGTTTTACATATGATACGTGAACAGTTTCCTTTTGTTTCCAATTTTTGTGTTTAAGATATTTGTCGTTATTCATTATTTATTTACGTCAAGTTTGATTTTGTCAAGCAATATTATAAAACATCACAATGTATTCAAAGGTGTCAGCTTCTTGACAAGGTATTTTTGACAAGAAATTTGGTTAGGATTCATAAATCCAAAAGATCTGTCATCAGTTGTTAGCATGGGGCGTCACATATTTGTTTAGTCATTTCGGGTATGAAAATTTGCTATCTATGTTTTGCCAAGGTAAGTTATAATACTAATTACATAAATGTCATGTCTAAGTTGTTAATCATTAGTTACTTTTTATTTGGAAAATTTGCATAGGTCAAACTAAATCATGGATTAAATAGGGCGATGAGCTCTCTGGTGTGGGAAATGCATACCCTACAAGTAAGTCCGCAAACTTGCAGCTATGTATTTGCAGTTTTTATTTTGGAAGACGGATACAACCATTAATAATACTAAATTCGTCTATCACCAATGAATACAGCAAAGTCACTTTAAAACCTAAAAATAACTTTTTAGTATATATTTGTTCAAAATCCTAAAAATAAAAACCAAAAATCAAAGTACTTACCTGCTTTTAGCCGTTTTGTGGATTATGGTAACATCAATTATAGATCTTAACCGTTTCATTTAACTTTTAATTACTTTTTAGTATATATTTCTTCTACTAAATCTTAAAAATAAAAACCACAAGTCATACCCGTCCATCGGACGGGTTTTGACACTAGTGTATATATATATATATATATATATATATATATATATATATATATATATATAATAAAATAAAATAAAATAAAAAAAGAGAAGGAGGGAGACAAACCTGCTTAACAAGTTCAGCAGTACGGGATTCGAGAGAGGAGTTTACACGTCGCAGCTTCCCAAGTTCGTCATCTTTGTAAAAAATACAGGACTCAAGTTCCTTGACCCTAGCAAGAAACACCTCATTCTCTCTACCAGCTGCCTCAAGAAAGGATACACGATCGCGAAGAGAAAGCGTCTCAGAAGCTTCAGATTCGGTCTGAGATAACCTGGACTCTAGTCTGAAAATCATGTCATCTTGAAGATTAAACCTATCAGACAACCTCTCCTTCTCCTGAAAATCACGTTCCACACGCATCTGAACTTCGAAACTAAAGCATAGATGGCGAGCTGACAAGACATCAAATCCTGAAAGTAACTGGTCATAACGCATTTCGCGGAGCGAAGGAAAAAGTCTGGGAGGGGCAACCCCGTCAACAACTTCACGACAGTCTAAGGTGTGAAAAACTAGAAGGGGGGGGGGTTGAATAGTTTTACCAATTAAAACTTCCTTTTAAACTATTTAGATCGACTTATGTCAATCTATTTGGTTGTGTGTGTTGGATGTTGATAAACAAGCATATAAAGATATGTAATGAAGAGATAAGAGTAAGAAGCACAAAACCACAACGCGAGTATTTATAGTGGTTCGGCTACAAGGACACCTTCCTTGCCCTACTCCACTCCCCGAGTCACCTACTCGAGAGTTTGTAATCACTACACCAATCTCCTTATGGCGGAGAAGCCTTCACAACGTCGCTTAATCTTTTTCTGGTACAAAGCTAAATACCGAGTTCTTTCACACCAAAGTAACCACACCTAACACAACGTCGCCTACCCTTTATATGGTGCTAGGCTAACCACCGAGTTCTTTCACACCTTAGGTGAACTACACCTTCACAACGTCGCCTACCCTTTATTAGGTACTAGGCTAAGTACCTAGTTCCATTGCAATGGAGGAACTACTACCACACTACACCAACGACTAATCCCAAAGGAGATCTACTCCTTTACAACATCATCAAGGACATCAATATCCTTGGATCTAATGCTAGTCTATCTAGTACATCGAAACACACCATATCGAATGTACATCTAAGGCACCTTTCACTAATGCCTTTGATTAGATCTACAAGACACCTTTCACTAATGTCTTTGATTAGATCTACAAGACACCTTTCACTAATGTCTTGTGTCTTCACTTCTAAGCACCTTTCACTAATGCTTCTTGTCTTGACTTCTAAGCACCTACCACAGGTGCTTATCCTATAGACGATAGATACCCTTCACTAATATCTTCATCTTGACACTTGAGACATCTTTCACTAATGTCTTTAACACTATGCTTCTTTGAAGAAAGAAAGGGATCATCAACAAGAAGACTTCAATAGCCTTGATGATGAGGAAGCTTGGCAACTCATGGACTTAAGCTTGCTCGACTTCAAAGGTGGTGATCTTCCCTTTAAGAGGAACCTAAAAGATCACACAAAAACAAAACTACAAACATAGATCTCTTGGATCTAAGGTTAGTGAGATTTAACTCAGGGGAGAAAGTATGTTAGAGAGGGTGAGATATAATGAAGAAATGGCTCACTATTTATGAGGAAAACCCATCGCTTCCCGGATCCCACGGATCCCTTCCACTGGGATCGGCTAGCACAAAGCTAGGGATCCGTGGTCCGCTCCTCTTTGCCCATGGGTATTTTTGGTTATGGGTCATGGGTCATGGGTTATGGGTTGATCCATGGTTTTCTTTCTAGATACAATGTACTTGGTTAAGTGGTATATATAAAACCATGGGTTATGGGTCAAAACCATTTGCTAGTATTTAACCTTTTTGTATATACTTGTATTTACCCAATTTAGCATACACTTAGTTTTTACCCATTTTGGTATACTTAGTTTAAGTATATGTTTAACCCAATATGTAAACACTAGTTGTTGTACATATGTATCTAAGTCATAAAATCACTTATACTAGTTTTAGTGTTTTATGTGAAAGCGTAAGTGTGTTATAAAACTATTAGTTCAAACCATTTACGTGTTTTATTTGTTTCTTAAAATGATCTTACTTTTGTTATCGACAAAACATTAGAAGATCGTAAAATATAAATAAACGTTTTACGGCTTATTTGTATTAACAATCTCCCTTTTGTTGATGACAAAACATAAGATTATTTTAAGGAAAAGCTAAAATTCATAAAAGTTTGAATTTGTAGTTTTACTTTCTTCTCCCCTTTTGTCGAAACAAAAGTGTTTGAAAGAAAGCAACACATCGTTTTAAGAAAAACATGTGAAAGGAAAAAATAGAGAGCAAGTAAGCGGAAAGGATCTTGTCGTTACTCCCCTCGACGAGTCCACCCCTAAGTAAGGCGCCAAGAAACTAATTCTAATCTAGTTCATTTGCAACTAACTTATGCAAAGGATTACGTCTGTGTGACGGTGTGCTCCTCCTAGATGATTGCAATATTTGCAACGGAAGTTATGAAATTTAAATCAAATGTTGCAAGTAATTTTAACGTATTGTTTTGACACCAAGCTCCCTAGCTTTAGGATGTCAAATACTTTATGTGTTAATTGAAAACGCAAAACAAGGGTTAGAAAACAAGTATAATTCACAATTTCCGGCAAATGTGATAAAGAAAAACATTCGACTTCACGGATCCCACGGTTCCCTTCCAAGAGGGATCCGTCTCAGGCAATCTTGAGGGATCCGTCGCTTATGACTAAAATCGCAAAGGTGATATAACAAGTAATGTTATCACATAAATGAGATATGAATACATATTCTCGGAAAAATAACACGTAGCATGTAATTCCATTTAATAAAACAAGAGTTATGATAAACATGACTCAAAAATAAGAAAATAGACAATACATAACTAGGAATTTCTTAGACCAACTAACGCTTGAAGCTTAGACACCACTATAATCTTCTAGCTCAAGTTATGTTTAGGTTTAATCTCGTCGAAACGTTCGAGGAGATGATAGAACATGAAACGTTGGTCTTCTCGTACTTCATGTATCAAACTTTCAACATGAAGACAATGATAGCAATCTTTGTCATGGCTAGGTAGTGGTGGTGGATGAAATGAAGTGGCTTGATTCAAAGGATCAATTGAAGTGGTTTGAGGAGCCTCGAATGATGGAGGGATTGGTGGAGGTCCATTTAGGAATGGTTCGATCAAGAATGATGATGGTGGTAAAGATGTGTCAACTTCCATAAGGTCGGGTGGTTGACTTTGATGATTTCTTATAATCCAAATGGGATTATATGATGGAAACAGCGAAAAGGAAGCGGAGCAAGTGTTGACTCAACACCTTGATTTTAAATCATTGTTCCTCCTAATGAGGAGAATGTTGTCGTGAAGCGGATGAGACGGCCTAGGTGGCAAGTCCTCTAAATTGTAGAGGTGAGGTGATGATTGTGGGGATGTAAAAGAGATAGCTCTAGGAACCAATGGTGATGGTTTAGTGGAGATGATATTGTTTGGCCTAGGAGGTATGGTGGTGTTTGGCATTGGTAGTTTTGTGGGTACTATCCTTTAGGAATTGGTTTGATTGGAAGAGGAGGATCCTATCATTTGTTGGCTCGATTTGGAGATGATTCGGTTGAAGAGATTTCGTATAACACGGGCCTTTTTCGTGGGTGGTTCTTTGGTGGAAAAGTTGCTACTTGGGGTTTTCCTCATGATGGGATGATTTCAAGAGGTTGTAAAAGCTGAAAGTTAGGATGAGAGTGATGACAATGGAGGTCCTAACAAGGTGGTTTATAAACCAAGAGATTTGGAAGGTGCATTTAAGCCTTAAGCCACTAGGATTCATTGGAATGTGATGATTGATATGCACAAGAGTCAACTTTGAGGATGGATGATCTAGGAACTCATTTAAGATGAGATGGGGTGTTTGAGTTAGGAAGATGAGTTGAAATGATTGTTTTAGCAAGACATGACCTATATCGTCATCCGGATCCCACGGTTCCTTTCTCGTAGGGATCCGTATAGGCTAATCCTAGGGATCCCGCTATCGGTAGCTATGAAAAGTGAAAATAATGTTTCTAAGATCTAAGATCCGTAATATCTTGAGTGTTTCAGTCTTCCTAAGTGTCTTAAATGAAGGGTACTTAAATACTTGAAGGTGGTGAGTGATGTAGCTAATGATGGTCTTTATGGAAGAATTTGGAACTTTCATGAGCACCAATGAGTGAGCAAGGATGACACTAAAGATGAGAGTGTTAATTGAAGCTAAATGATCCTAGAGATCGGTGGTGACTTAGGATTGTGTTTTGGAAAATATCCTAATGGTTTTGAGATGGAAAACTAGGATTTGATCAACTTTGATCAAATTTGAGGTGATGTTGATTAATGATTAATATTGTCATAATCAAGGATTTCTAACCTAGTTGTGAGGATCAAGTAAAAATGAAATGTGAGTTTGAGAGCGGAAGAGTGATGGATTGAAATGGTAGATCTAACAAAGTCTTAGAGGGTGATCTATGTGAGTTGGAATGAGTGGGAAAGGTCAACCTATCTTTGATAAAGTCTTTAATCAATCTTAAGACACTATGTTTAGCTTAGTGTAAGGTGTTCAAAGGGTGTGTTTGACATGTAATGCTTGCAATTGCATTTACATTGCTTTGCCGGATCCCGCGGTTCCCTAGATGTAGGGATCCTTTTAGTACAACATTTGGGATCCGTCTATCTCGCTAGTCGAACCTTTACTAAAGGTATGCAATGATCATGACAAATTGCATTATATTCCAAGTTTTGTTTAAAGGAGTTCTAAAACTAGGATATCAAATGTAATATGTTTTATTTCATGAAAGAGATAGGATTACATTGATAACTAATGAGTAGAGTAGAATTGATCCTATTTGACTATTCTAGGTTCCTTGAGTGTCTTCGCTAGGAGGATCATTATGTGTTTGATGGGTATTGGTGGAATCAAGAATGAAGAAGGTCTTCATGAGAGATATGTTTAGCGGTTCCATCATCTTGTTCACAAGTACGTACAACGGACTTTGAAATTGAGGATGGAAGTGCATAACATTGTGATAGAGGCGTGTCAAGAACATTCCATAAGGGATGATTTTATCCTTGGAGCCTTGAAGATTTGCAATTCGCCTTACGAAGAAGTAGGCGAGATTGTATGGTTGTTGTGTTAGCAAACAGTACAACATGTGAGCACAACAAGCGGGAAGAATATCTCGATTTCCCCTAAGACTCCAAACATTTTCACGTAGAATGAGAGCAACAGGTTTATAATCTTCTCGGATATCCCGTGTATGGATAATGTTTGGATTGGAGTAATATGGTCGAGGTTTGCATATCATGCGCGTTAAATCTTCCGGAGAGGGTATGTGTGAACAATATGGACTATTTTCTTCACGAAAGTTGAAGAGAGAATCAAGAGACCAATCTTGGTGAAGGCACATTGTCCATGGTTTGGAATTCGGAGGATGTGAGCAAAATGCCCAAGGCTTAAAGTGAATTTTGGTTTTGATATAAAACCAAAGAGATGAGAGCGATCCTCGTTACGAACGAGTTCCACTTGACGGAAGAATTCCATTATGAACCTTGGACATATCTTCTCGTTGATTTCAAGAAGACATTCTAGTCCTATGGCTCGGAAGGAGGTATTGATACCTTCTTGAATTGTAGAGAGGTGTCTACAATACGTCCTTCATGGAAGTGACGATTTTGAGATTATTGAACCCACGGACATGATTGCGGTGTGTTGGGCTCAAGGAAATGTTCGGGTGTAGACGCTAGTGAGTGAAAAATCAAACTCGTATTCATGCGTCATAGTTGAACCTATAGAAGTGATGGGTTAATAAGGAAGACGTTTATGGTCAACCTATAATAATCTAACGTTTTTACTAGATATTCTATTAACAATTAGTATTTAGCTAACTCATGGTTTTGAAGCTCTAGTGGATTATTAATTTTAGAAAGATAGTGGTTTTTAATCTTGCATGAAAACTGTTTTCCAGTAGGACGGATCCCACGGTTCCTTTTCAAAAGGATAATGAAATGAGATGAGAAGGGAAGGTTGAACATACAAACACACGAATGGATAATGAAATGTTATGCGTAGTATTAAGAGTGAACAACACCTCTCCTAAGAGAGGTAACAAAGTATTTATAGGGGAAGGGAGCTAGGGCAACACATCTAGTCCCTTCCTTGGCCTTTTGGGCCTTTGCATAGGCTCATGGGCTTTCTACATAAGCCTAGCACTTAATTACAAACAAAAAATCCATAATAATGCAACCTATTACATGTAAATGACTAACACTTGATAATACTGTTTAGGAGCGTTTCCAACAATCTCCCCCTAAGTGATAGTTATAATGTAATAGCGGTTGCTCGACGTCTTTTAGCATTCTTCTTTCTTGTGAGTAGAGATGCTTTAGGTTACAACAATCTCCCCATAGTTCAGGATCTTGTTTCTTGTGAAATTATCATCTCTTACGTCGTTGTATTCTTTGTTCTTTGTTCTTTTGTGGATGTAGTGATATTATGTAGTTGTCTGCCATTGGTCAGCTTCGTCGTTCAGGTGTCTCTACGTCTTTCTCCACCATGCTCACACGTCTTTTGACTTTGGATTTCAGATGTGATGTAGCTCTCAAGTCTTTAAACTTTGTAGATTATTTGACTTTGATGAAGAATCATTTTGACTTTTGAGTTACCTTTTGAGAGAACTTCATATGTGTTGTTGTTGGTATGAGCATGTGGAGAATCAGCATGATCTTTTCTCCCAGGAACTTTGGATCTCCAATCCTGCATGTAGACAGTTAGCAATAAAGTTCCCGACATAAGAGTTCAGATATTTTGTACAAGCATATCCCAATTCGTTGGTGCGGTTTTAGAAGAATCTTAAACCGGATGGTCATTGGCATGTCCCCGTACTCAATATTACTCTGTCATTGTGAGTCGCTGGAGTATACCGAAGTATCACTTCACGACTGTCGACCGTTTGAGACCACCGCGAACACTAAGCGTAACCCACAAGGAGTTACGAGTGACCGCCGTCGGTCGTTTGATGTTGACCCGGCGGAGTTTCCATTCAATCACTGCGGATCACAATTGTGAATCCCCTCATAAATGTTCTCGGCAGATTTCTAGGATCTGCGAAGGACTCTAGAATGTTTCACTTGCGTTCTTATTGTTGAACGACAAGTGATGAAAAGTCAAGTGTTCCTAAGAGATCTTCTGATGAATCTCGTGGCTCTAGACTCAATAGTGCGCTTTGGTTTTCCTAAGCGGATACTAGGGAGAGGGTCTCCTTCTTCAATACCAACAATCTCTAAGAGAAAGTCGATAGATTACGTAGGATTCCTTGTGAGAATGAAACAAGCACTTTTGAGAGAACTTGAGTGGTTAAGAAGATTTAGTGCATTGCGTCACTGGGTCCATGACGACTTTGTCTTCAATACCGGTGTCATCTTGTGATAACCAGTAGCATATGAATTGAACCTGGTGTCTGCCCTAAGTTGAATAATTTGGAGGGCTATTTCTTTTCACCATTTTCTTTAACTTTTCTTTCTAATTCTTCAACTCCTTCTTTCTCCGATTCTCATTTTCTCCTTTTTCATTCATACCTAAGGACTTCTAAATACTAACTATTGGAGATGTCCTTGGGTAGATCCCTCCGACTCTGGCGGATCATAGGACGTTTATTCCTAAATGTTGGGAATTGCAAAGTTGATGATTACAAAACCACAAGCAAGAATGAAGAAAGAAGAAACAACGAGGGGTTATTATGTAATAGTTAGTAGCTTTCATAGTAAGCTATTATTAGGGTTTGTAACCTCCCTCTCCTATATAAAGAGGGTAGGCATCTAGTTAAAAATCATCCCTTTCGATTATCCCTTTCATCCTTTGATTATATCTTTCATTTCATTTTCATAGTAGACATCTCCAATGAGAGTCTAGACACACGATTATAGCGTGTGTATATTAGTAGTTGTAGTAGTTTCTTTGTTTTAATTAATAAAGAAAACCTTATTAGTGATATTGATTGTTATTATCATTCCGATGTGCATCTAATCAATCAATGTTACTCATACCCTAGTTGAGTCCGGATCTTAGATTCTACAATTGGTTTCAGAGCCTCGTGGCTCTGGATCTAGGGTTTGTAAGGTTTTCATCTAATTAGGGTTTATGCAGCAGATGTGGAAAAAGAAAAAGAGGCAGCAGATGGCACATGTGACGAAAAGAAGCAGTTTTTATGAAGATTGGATTCATTGTTATTCTGCATCTGAATGGGCAAAATCAAAGTAATCTCGTTCCTATTTTTATTCGCTGCTCTTATTCGGATACTATTATTGGACTTCATCACAAGGGATGTCAAAATCATTTATTTTGATTCATATGCATTAATTAAAAATGGTTGGTGGATTCTTGGAAATCAAATAAGTGATTTGTTTATTGATACTCACGTGAGGTTGTAGGATTCGTCGCTGATTGGCTATTACATGTGGTATTTATCATACACGAATGGAATTTGCATTTAATTCAATTGTGTGGTACTGGTTATTAATCATTATATTAAATTGATTATGTGGGGCTTGTTTTAATTGGTACACATTATTATACTCGATGGGTATAGCATATCAGATGTGGGGCTCTCGTTTGTAATGGTTGTATAGTATATTTTTTTTGATTGGTCACATGAGGGTATTATCTCCACTTGATTATAATATTGGATGACTAGTTGCTGCTGATGGTAGGGTATAGTTTTTCATTGACTATAGTGTGTGATTGGTCTATGATTTACATTGGACGACGCATCAGTAATATTTGTGTATCTGGTAACGAATTTGCAAGTGGATGATCAATATGATTGGCTGTCAATTAATGATTTCATTGATTTCTCGTGACACACGCATGAGATAATTTATTTTGATTGGCTAATTATATTCATATATTGGTGGCTAATTTACTGATTTGGATTCACATTTAATACTGATCATGCTATTGGTCGAAGTCAGTTGTATTAGTCTTGTTCCTACTGATCATGCTTATTCATCACGTGGGATACTATTTGGTTTATTGGGTGTGTATCTACTGGTGGTTCGTGGTTAATACTGGTACTGGTCTTTTCATGGTTCATACTGGCAGCGTGGGAACTTAATTCTGGTCGTCTATAATTTATACTGCTCATGATCGGTTGTTGTACATGTTTATTTTGGTCTTGACAATTGGTCTTCTAATGTTTTACTAGTCTTGGTGAGTTGAATTTTACTCAATGATGAACCCTTGTAATTAACATATTTTCGGCTTGATTTGATGTTTCTACTGGCTGCATATTTTGATTCATATTGGTTCCTTCTGACCGGTTTCTGCTGGTAGTATCGGTTGCTGCTGATTGGTTCCTACTGATATTGGTTACTGCTGGTCGGTTCCTGCTGTTTGGTTCCTGCTGGTAGTATTGGTTGCTACTGTTTGTTCTGGAGTTCCTATTGGTTGATCAGGTGCGTGTCTTATCATATCTCAAAGTGAGCAGGAACACTTTTGAGATAACTTGTTCGTACGTTAATGGTGTGACAAATACTTGATAAATCTAGCAAAGGGGTGAGATCTACAGACTAAAGGTACTTAATGCGCATATTTGCTAACACTTTAAGGAGTTACGTTGTAGTGCTCACTGTTAGTGAAGGGGTGTGATATACGGATTGAAGGTGCTTAATGCTCACATTTTCTATCACTTTAAGGAGTTACATTGTAGTGCTCAGTGTCTCATATTATTTGAGGATTTATCAAGATTTGGAGTCACATGGAT
The DNA here is from genome assembly GCA_022545495.1 of Chrysanthemum lavandulifolium. Lineage (NCBI taxonomy): Eukaryota > Viridiplantae > Streptophyta > Magnoliopsida > Asterales > Asteraceae > Chrysanthemum > Chrysanthemum lavandulifolium. The sequence continues at coordinate 132,282,685 of CM040244.1, read as the reverse complement.
AGTGCAAGATATAAGACGCCTACGTTGATGTTTCTACTGGTTCTCCGTTCCTACTGGTAGACTATTTTGATGCTGCTGCTGATTTGACTTCTCTGCTGTTACGCTTTATTTCTTTTGTTTAGTTGTAAAAAAAAAATCGTATTATTTCTTTTTCTTTGTGATAAAAAAATAAATAAAAATAGATGGTTAGTATATTTTAAGGGGAAGCTTATTACTTACCATCTACATGCATCACTTGAGGGGAAGCGTCTACGAGTTGCACAAGACCTCTATTAGAAAAAAGGGAAGAAGATTTATGATGTGCAACTTATTATTTGTGATGACATGTTTTAGTATTGTTTCTTCATACAAGTTGTTTTGTAATATCAAGAAACTGGAACTTAACATAGTCAAATTCCAGTTTAGGGGAAGATTATTGTAAAATCCAAGATCCGGACTCAACTAGGGTATGAGTAACATTGATTGATTAGATGCACAACGAAATGATAATAACAATCAATATCACTAATAAGGTTTTCTTTATTAATTAAAACAAAGAAACTACTACAACTACTAATATACACACGCTATAATCGTGTGTCTAGACTCTCATTGGAGATGTCTACTATGAAAATGAAATGAAAGATATAATCAAAGGATGAAAGGGATAATCGAAAGGCATGATTTGTAACTAGATGCCTACCCTCTTTATATAGGAGAGGGAGGTTACAAACCCTAATAATAGCTTACTATGAAAGCTACTAACTATTACATAATAACCCCTTGTTGTTTCTTCTTTCTTCATTCTTGCTTGTGGTTTTGTAATCATCAACTCTGCAATTCCCAACACTAAACTTAGTCACCTTATAACTCCATGACTATCCTATGTTGCCATAAAACCATTTTCTTGAAAATCTCTCAAAATGCTTATGAATGAAAACATGTTTGTAACACTTTGAGAGTTTTGTATTTTTCAGAAATACTCCCCTCCACATGTGCTTATGAGTTTTGACTGAAATCTGCACAGTGAAGGTAGAGCGCGTACTTTTGAATTAATCGACTCAAGATAGACAATTCCCCGCGAGACACGGTTACATCACTGACTAGGTCAGCTTGAAGTTGTAAACACTCCTTTGTGAGGAGGTTAGATCCGTCAAGGTTTATATCTACCAAGAGTTTCTCGGATGGTACATTCTACTAAGACTAGTCCTTTGCGAGACACGTTTACATCACTAGCAAACTAGTTTGAAATTATTACCCGTCTCGGACAAGTCTGTTCGATTTTAGAACTCGTCAATTCAAGAGTTTAAGTCTTAGCACACTTAGATTCAATCACAATCCAACATATTTATATCACACAATTTTTCTCCCTCTCAAAAATGGCATATTAATGTTATTTTTGATGAAATTTTGATATCGAATATGACCATTTCGAGTTTTGCGAGGAGATTTCCACAAAGAATGTTGTTAGAACAAATTTGTTTGTACATACTCCCCCTCAATAAGTGATATTAACTTTTGAGGTTTTGAAAAACACAAGAGAGAGAGTACTTGTTCTTTTGAGGAAAATGTTGAAAATATGAAAAGATTTGAATAAATGTTACTCAAAAGTAAGAAGCTTTCCCTCCTTTTATAAGGATTGTGGCACTGAAGCGTACCACAGGGTCTTTTCATTACAAGATCGGGTTGTACACTGCTATTTATGTACAAACCATAATGAATAATTAAATCAAATATCAAAATACAATCAAGAGTGTTTGAAGAGTACCCAACGATTACACACGACCTGGAACCTTATCTTCACGTTGGAATGTCAAGATAGGGAAACTTTGTCGTCCGCCCACATAGCTATCCAACCTTTTCATCTGATCCCGGTGGAACAACCTTTCATCCAGCCTGGTTATAAACCTGCGAACTTCCTTGCGATCTTCTGAGTTCCATCTCTTCTTCGTAACAATACCAGCTTCAATATCCTTTAACCAATAAGCTAACCCATCACGAACCATTTTCAACGAAGCATCACAGAACTTTTGGATCTCGTCAAATGCCATGAAACATGTATGATGATGCTCACTGCGGTAGACGATTCCAAACTTCGGTTTATGCATGATGGTGTATTGAGCTTGATGATTAAGGTCGGGAAAGTGTAGCAGCGGTTTTGTAAGATTAATCTGCTTCTGGTATGATTCGACCGCAAGTTGTATATCTTCAACACGTTCACGAATAACTTTGTTGCGAATGAAGATGAGGAGTGCAGTGATGAACTGGAGTTGGATTTCTGTCGAAAGCTGTCGCATTCTTCCTTGTACTTTTGTAAGATACAAGTCTTCAATGTCCTTGAGAGACAGCTCTGAGAAGTCAGCTTCAGTGAAATCATACTTGATGCGCGTATGAAGAGCGTTCGGGGTCAAAGGAACTTCCTTTTCTTTGAGCAAGTTTTTCAACACCCTAGGCAGTGAACCTAATCGTTGTAGTGTAGTATTGGGTAAGCCTCGGGGATTGATATCGGTCTCTAGGGGAATAGGAATGCTAGCAAGAAATATATTACGCTAAGGTGGGGGTTGAGGATGATTCTTTTTTATCTTTTAATGGTTTTTTAGAAAGCTAAGGGTAAAATCTCGGGGAAATTGGTTTGGGGGGTGGTACTTCTACCGATTACTTTTACTATCTAATTATCTAATTACTACGGGTAGTTATGTCTATTTGATGTGTGCTCGTATGATGATTAAAAATATGTTTACCTAGATACTATTAATCCCTAGTTATCTTTTATTGGTCGGTTGAATTTTCACACCTTATCTTAACGCGTTGTGTTTCCTAAGGTCGTAGGGTGTGCCTATGCCCTAACTCTTTGAGGTTACCTTTGTGTTTAGCCTACGAAATCCGCTAATCATTCATAAACCAACTTTCACAAAGAATATTCAAGCATTAAACACAACGAAAGCCTAGTTGCACTCCTAAGCCAATTACAATTAAGATAAGAGACAACCTAACAATAATTAATAACTAGGTTTCATAGATCTAAGCAAACAAACAAGAAATTTAGCTAGACATGTTAAACAAGCAAGCATACACACAATCAATGAAAGACATAATGATAATTTGGATTGAAACACTTATCTTGATGTGTAAAATAGGTTTTGGGACCTTAAGATGCTGTCCAAGTCGGACTACAAACGTTTAGGGTTTTTACTCTAAAAGTCTACCCCCTTAAATGCAGAAAAATCGAATTCTATATATAGATTTACAAGTGCGACGCGCCGCTTTATAGGTGGGACGCCGATCGCCGTCATTAGGGTTTTCGTCTTGGCCAAGTCATCGATGGGACGGCGTCACCTTAGAGTTGTGACATCGTCGTCTTTAAGTGGGACGTCGTCGATTCGGATCCGGGGTATCGAGATGAAAAGTGTGAGTGGCGCCTTCTTCTTTAAAGCTCGACGTCGGTTGTATGACCAAAATTCCACCGAGCCGTCGGTGCATGTTTTTATCAAGTCTCATATAGAGGACGGTGTCGCCCTTTGGTCGGGACGCAGTCAGGTTCATTTTGAGCAGCTTGAGTGGCTTCGATCTTGACTTTGCCATTTTCTTCATGTATTCACTCCTTTTCGTCCAAAAGTGCATCATTCCAGCATTTTGCTTCCAAGAGACCTAAAAATTGAAAAGGAACGAAATTAAGTAGTAACCGATATAAAAGTGGCCGATTAAGAGCTTAAATGACCCCTTAAAAGTAGGGCTGAGCAATCCCGACCGACAACCGACGACCGACGCCCGACTCCGACTGATAACGACCGACACAAACCGACCTTAACTCGGGTCGGGACTCGGGATGGGTTTTCGGCCTTGTCGGGACTTGGGTCGGGTCGCGAGTCGGGATTGTTTCGGGATAACACAAAGAAAACCCTACAACCCTGTTTGTTTCGGGACTCGGGTCGGGATTCGGGATTACCCAAACTAGAATCGGGTCGGGATTCGGTTAGAATTTTCAGCCTTGTCGGTTTCGGGATGGGTCAGGATCGGGTCGGTTTCGGCCCGATGCTCAGCCATACTTAAAAGTGTACATTTTAAATCCTTATCAAATATCCCTACACTTGGTATTTGCTTGTCCTCAAGCAAATGTGCTTTTGGCTAATCAATTTATAAGTTAGGGGGCATGAAGCATTGGTTTAAAATAATTCACAATAAGTAAAAGCACCGCAAATAACAAGCACGAAAATTATATACTAGCACCTCACAAGGGGTGTTTGGATTCTCTCATCTCCCGGGGTTTATATGAAATATAATAAATGGAAATGGAAGATAAACACTCAATACCTGGTATAGTACATAGATTACCATAAGCTTGAGACTAGATCAAACCTCCACCGCTTTGGCGTAAGCACCTAGGTACAACTATCTAAGAGGTCTTTGCAAGGGTTGTAACATTAGGCTTACGGTAGGGAAACAAAGGGTTTTGTTGGATAGGCGATATTTAGTGGTGGCAAGTAAAAAATCTTATGTTACAAGCATGAAAAGCGTGGCGTTGCTAAGCCAAGACTCGACTCACTAACTCTGGATAATGTGAAACAAACAAACATAAATTTAAAGACATAAACATAAATATAGATGTAGGATGGTAGCCCGTATGTTTTTCTTCATTTTTTTTTAAACACACTCTTTTTTTTTTGATTTTTTTCATACATTTTTACTCTACCATCCTCTACGATAACATCAAAATACAAGGGATTTATAGGAGCATCCCTACACTTGAGTTTTTATTTCTCTAACACTAATTAACCCGATTTGAAAAGATCAAAAACACTTGGAGTATTTAATTACGTAGACAAAGGGAATTTGAATTTAACGTTCCTTCCCGTTACTCCATAAAAATATTACTTTTACCCATGAGTCCCAATAATCCCAAAACTGTGTACAAAAGATATGACTCGACTTAGCAATCATGCAAGTAACTAGATAATTGAACTAAGGGTTTAGTAATGATAACAATAATGAACTAAAGATGAGTGCATACAAGGTAGGCTAAGGCGATTTGGGTGTACATTTGGGGGTGGATTGTAAACAATGCTCTTCATTGATATTCTGAAAAACCGAAACATCACGAGAACCGCGAAAAGGATAGGCTTTGAGGGGTTAACTAGGGGTATCGTGTACTAATTATGAGTACATCGCAAGGGTGTGGGGTAATTACTCAACCGATGTGAAAGAAGTAATTATAATACGGGTTTCAAACAAGGGTTATCCTAATGCCTATTATCACTTAGTTATTCCTAACTACACAAGTGTAGTCTCACTAGCGATCTCGGAATGCATCACTGATTCTTAGGAAGACCAATTATAGAGTTTTTGTAGTATTTGGTAACTCAAATATATTAGATTTGAGCACCGGGATCGTTCCTAGCGAGAGATGAATGGAATTTTCAACTCACGTCGCGTTATTCGAGATTTGAATGGGAAAAAAAGGAATTTTTGATAATTTCTAAACTACGGGGCAAGGAAAAGTAATGGGAAGCAATTAAATCTACTAAAACTATAATGCAATCAAGGAATTACAACTAATTACGCAAATTAAAACTAAAACGCAAAATACGAATAATCTAAAACGTATATTAAAATGCAAACTAATCTAATCTAACCTCTAAAAGTGATCTAATATTTTTCTACAGCTAAAATTTTGATTTAAAAATTTTCTAAAATTTAAAACTAATTTTTATGATTTTTCTTGATTTTATTTGAATTAAAAACTATGCTAAAAATTATTTAAACTCATGAGAAAATTACAAAACTATTTTTTAAAAATCTTAACTAACTAAAAATAATTTTCCAAATTGAATTTGCATTTTTCTGACTTTTTCTCAATTTTTTATGAATTTAAAACTATTTAAAACTAATTAAATGGCTAGAAAATATTATTTAAACTAGGAAACATCTAGAAAATATTTTTTTTTGTCTTTTTGAATATTCTAAATCTAAGAAAATTAAAATTATTTTTTTGTGAGCTTTTACTGATTTATTTCCATTAAAAGCTATTTAAAAAAATGCTGAAAATTGTTTTTAAATGAAGAAAAATAGTAAAAGGCTACAGAAAATTATGGAAAATTGAAGATAAGTTCTAAAAATTATTGAGAAGCTATGAAAAATATCAAATATAACTTTTGAACATAGGAAAAGCTATTTGGATGCAAACATAATTGAACAAGCTAAGGCAAAATAAGCTAGAAGCTGAATAAAGCTACCAGTGACCACAATAAGCTGAGATAAACCTAAACTAACTTAAATCTACTTAAAGCAACTGTTTATGATCAAATAATCTATGATTTTAAGCAAATAAGCATAATCCAAATCTTAACAGCATTCAACACATCAGTTATGAACCCCTATCTTGCAGCTTAAAAATAAGCTAGAGAATAAGGTCAAAGTGAAAACCAACAATTGGAACTTAAAGTCTGCCTAGAAAAGTACTTCTAAACCAGGATTGAGCTTATGAGGATCAGAAATGAACTCTAGAGAAGCTTATTATTAAACTGAATTTAACTCGATTAATGCTGAGTTAATTTGCACAGGGCACTTTTGGAAAAATTGACTAAGTTCAAGCACTAATAAAACAGTTTTAGAAAATTTGTAAAAATTAACCAAAATTATTTTTTTAAACAAAACCAACCAAAGTCCTGAAATCCAAAATTACACTTAATTTGAACTTAAAATGAAGGTTTTAAAAATACAAAAGCAACAACACTTTGAGATTTTAAATGAGAATTTGACTTTTGTGAAAACTTTTCAATTTGACTAAATTGTACTTTGATTGATTCCTACTGCTTTTAACTGATGAATTAAGTTGAGTTGAGACTAAGTTAAGCTATATGAACTATTTTTACCACTAAATGCAAGCATGTGCAACAGAAATCCTAATTGATAAGCAAGCTATTAAGCTATGAATCTAATTTTGACTATTAAGTAAATGCACAAGAAATTCTAAGCTATAAGTATCCTTAATTTTCCTAACTGAAACTATAACAACTATACTAGATCACTAAAACACCTACAAACTCAGTATAGATCCAAACAGTCCTTAACAAGACTGTTTATCCACTTAACACTACAAATCCCAAATCTAAGCCATAACTATCTCTAATTCAGTTTACTTAGATCAAATTATGACTAATTGATGCAAAATGAACACTCTACTCAGTCTCAAATTATGAATCACAAATATGTGCAGTCCAACTCAGATTCAATCAGATACAAGTGCAGATAACATAATCAAGCCTCAAACTGATCTAAACAACTAAAATAAGCTACAAACTAATGTAATTAAGCTAATTAAACAACTATAAGCTAAACATAACAGATCTGAATCACTGAATCAATAATTTGCAAAATTACACTAAAATCAAAAAAATTAACTCACATCAAGCCTCAGCTGAACAGAGGCTCCCAATTAAGGGCAGCTACAAGCTCCAACTTATTCAGAGAATAAGCTGGTAATAGTCCTTCTGGCTAATCCCTTACAGCCACTTCCTATGCTTTCCACAATTCAATGCAAAGGTCTTTTGAAACTGATTTGGTTGTAGAACTGAGTAGATAACTGAATTAAACACACAATAAGCTATAGTGAGCTTATGTGAGCTTAAACAAACAGAAAATACAGCTTAATGAAGCTTAAACAGATTTGAACATGGTTTTTTTATTTTTCAAGTATTTTTCCAATTTTTTTGTGATTTTTGATTTAAAAGTAAGACAAGCTGAATGAAATGAGATATAAGCCAATAAGATCAAAACAGAAGTAATTAAGCTACTAAAATGATTAAAACAACAAGTTAAGAGCTATTGAGATTTTTTACTTAAAATGTAATTTTCATTAATAATAAACTGATTACAAAGACAGAAATACAATTTAAAACTTGAAAGCTAATTAACAACAGAATTAAACACTATATTCTACTACTCAAATTCTACACATCTCATCTGTGAAATTATGGGGGCTTATATAGCTGAGCTCCAAGCTTGAAAAGGATCCAGAAGATGAATTATGTGCTTCTTTTGAGTGATAACAACCCTTAGATCATTTCCCATCACACATCAATCCATCACAACCCTTGATTTGCCTTCTCCACGTATCTTTAGCCAATCAGGAGCAAGGAAAGCACACGGATTGCTGACATGTCATTCCACATGTCAGAAATTGTCAGATAAATGTATGGAATTGCCCCTAATTGTGGTGATTTTGGCTAATTGGGCAAGGGGCAAATTAAGGTTCTTAGATTATGGGTTAATTGGGGATTTTTATGCGCGGGTAAATTTAATTGGGTATTTTTTAATTACTTTTGATTGGTTTGACTTGTATTGACCAAGGGTAATAAAGGGGTCGTGGGTTTATTTGACTGGGGGTCCAAATGTAGGGAAAAGGTTCACATGCTAAGGGCGTTGACTGGTCAAATGAAGTGAAAGGGTTTAATTTTGGCTTTTGACCCTTTGGATTATTTAAAAGAATAAGGTTTATTTTAAGGGTAAAATGTGTAAGATTGTGAAAGTAAAGGGTAAATTCTGGAATTTCAAGCACAAGGGTTCAAGGGTGTCTTTTGCCAACTTAGGAAAGATGAGGGACCATTTCTGCCAACTTTGAAACTTCAAGGGTAATTCTTGACAATCTTTGAAATTTGAAAGAGTGATTTTGCCAATTCTTTAAAGTTGATCCAATCTTTCAGAAATCATCCTTTTAGCATCAAAATCTTCACATTCACTCACTTCTGATTTCCCGGCTTCAGCTTTTGCACTCTTTTCCTTCTCGTGCTCGGTTTTTGTTTGATTTATCTTCCTTTTGTGTGTTTTGCCATATCCGTACCTGCACATGCATAAACTCAAGAAACCAACAAATGTTAGACATAAACGGCTCTTTCTTGGTTATTTTGGGCCTGATTTGGTAAAGAAATGGTATGTGTTTTTGCACATACCAATCACAAAACAAGTTCTAGAATCTATTATACTATCGATACACTCTCTAAGAATTAAAGGTGAATGCTTTTATTCCTAAAGATCTAGGGGCGAATCTCACATTTTTGGGGTGGAATTTGAGTGGTAAACGGTTTTTGTCCTAGTCATATAACTCCTATCCATGAGATGCTTTATTAAGACTAAATTTTTAGCTCGTACATGTCATAAAAAATTTTAAATTTGGTGCTAAAATTACTCTAACAAATATTTCTCATAGTTTATTAAACAAATGACCAAAGACAAGACAAATGATCAAGGATAAGAATAGTTTCTAAGTTCCCATTTTATTCTCCCTCCCTACACTTAAACTGAACATTGTCCCCAATATTCCCAAAACGTGTCAAAGTTATGATAAAGGAAGGTAAGTAAAAGAGAAAGAAACTACTACTCCCCTGATTAGCTCGGTAGGATCCGTGTGAAGTTGCGGTTAAATTCCTTTCCAAGAAGAATGCATGCGTGATAAGCTCCATCCAATGTTGTATTTCTTCTTCTTGCCAAATATAACCTGCACACTTTAGAAAACAAACGAAACCTTCGCATAAAATCGGCGGTAAAACTATATATGAAATAACTATACTAGGATATAATGCTTGTGGAATGGATGTTTGCAGTTTTTCTAGAAAATTAAGACCCGAGAATTTCCAAAAATTTATAAGTAGCATAGAAAACGAAATTTTTTGTATAAGTTGTTTCTGCTTGACCTGACGTCGTCAGGCTTTAATCTTGATGCCGTCAGGTTGTCATGATAGAAACTGGTCTGCTGCGTTTTCCTGGAAAAATTCTGGAAAAATTACATCTTTAAAACCTGGAAAAATTCCTGCAAAACATCCATTATGACTCTATACAAGCATTTGACTCTAACAAACACACATATACATCAATTTCACTAATTGTAATTCTCATGTTCACGTTCTTCAAAAACCTATGTAATCTTCCCTACACTTATCATTTTGTAAAATACCTTTATATGTAATTAAGACGAGGTTAAAGACAAAATAAATTATTTTTACAAAATCAAACATGAGAATAAACATCAATGAAAAAGATATATGACACACAAACAAGCAAACAATTAAGCATGGGTTGCCTCCCACGAAGTGCTTTTCTTTATTTATGAGTCTTGTAGCTAGACTCGAAGTCGTGCTCCTACGCGACTTCTTTACCGTCATCTTCTTCCTCATGACGATCTCTATTGGGGTTTTCCATGGTATAGTTATGCCCTATCGTGCATATTTCTAAGAAGTCATATTCCCTCCAATTGGTTCTATATTTCGGTCCTAATTTCAAACAATCCTTATAGAACCCAAAAATCTTATTCATCACATAATCTACTCCTTTCTCGTTATCCTTCTCATTCATATAGTAGACCGATAGCTTAAGCTCCTTTTCATCATTAGATAGTGATGAGAATTTCTCAATATTAAATGGCATTTGGTAAGCTACGTTATCGGTCTCATCCTTGAATCTAACTATACCTAACGACGGATCATAAGTCATCCCGGTGTTTTCTATGAATGGCTTTCCTAGAACTACATGGGACAAGCTAGGATCTATGGCCATACTAATATCCTTCACAATCACGAAATCCGTAAGGTACGTGAAACTACCTACATAGATGGGCAATCCCTTAACTCTAGCAAGGAAACTACAACTAACTCTAGGATCATCGGGGTCTTGCCTATTTGGGATAGGTTTCTTCATCACCCAATTATAGTATGTGCTAGTCATGATGTTTATTGGGGACTTGCGATCAATGTAGGCCTTTGCCACGAAAAGATGTCCTATGCAACAAGGTATGTTGAGATTTCTAGGAGTTTCACTAACCTCAAGCATAGTCTCATGGTTCGGTTCGTATTATATTCCTATTTGGTTTCACTAGAGTGATGGCATTGATGAATTGAACATGCTTGGATGAAGAGGGATCCATAGTTTCGAAGTACTTGCTTGGGTCCTTAATTTTCATACCAGAAGCTTCGGAGGAATGAGTCGAGATGGCATTAACCTTTTCAGTGGTCTTCCTATCGCTATTGGTCATGGCTTTCAAAGGTTATCTATCTTCCTATCCATCTCGGCTTGTTGTTGGTTAAAGCGGTCCGAAAGCTTGGCTATTTGAACTTCTTGGGATGTAACTAGATGTTGCAACATCCCTTCTATGTTTTGTTAACTAGGGCCGTAAGAGTGGGACCATGGGGAATCGTTAGAGGTGAATTCTTTGGTTTGTCTCCAATTATAGTTGGGTTTGCCCCTCCATGCTTCTCGGGCATCGTTGAAAGTCAGTGTTGTGGGGAATCACCCTCTCATTCCATTGGTACGCGAGGATGCATAGTCCACGGAAGCTTGTTCGGGGAGTCTCGTGCAAGTACGAGTGTCATGGGGACCACTACATAGCTCACACAAGGAAGAGACTTTGTTCACTTGGCTTGAAGACTTAGGATTCTCGTAAGAGCTCATTAGGAATTTGAATTGATCTTCAAGTTCGAGCATCCTACGATTGGAAGTTTGTGAGTCAATGGGAGGCAAGGAGATTGCCTTAACGGTTTTGGGCAACTCACGGGAGTCATTCCAACTTTCGTTGTCATAGAGGGCAAGGTCCTATATTGTACCCCACGATTCTTCCGCGGTAAGTTCACTAAGTTTGCCACCGGCCACTTGGTCGATGGTTTGCCTAGTTGAGAGGTTGACATGATCGTAAAAGATTTGGACTTGAAGCCAAAGATCGATGCCGTGATGAGGGACTTTGTGGAGTAAGTCCTTGAATCGAGTCCATGCCTCTTAGAGAGTTTCGCCTTGACGTTGTTGGAACATCAAGATGTCATTCCTAAGCTTGGTAGTTCTCCACGATGGGAAAAAATAGGCGAGGAAACGAGTGGTGAGATCATCCCAACTTGAGATGGATCCGGCGGGAAGTCGCTCAAGCCAATTACTAGCTTGGTCCCGTAGAGAGAATTGGAAGCATCAAGGTCGATGGAATCAACGATTTTAAGGAAGTCCTTGAGATGCTGATTAGGATCTTCAGAACGAAGTCCATGGAATGCACATCCGTTTTGCACCAACCAGATGGTGTCGGATCGCAGGGCCGTACTTTGAGCTTGATCAGGGAGCTCAATGGTGTTCCTTTAGCCTTGGTGGCTCGGTTTAGAGTATTCACCAAGAGTACGGCCTCTTGGCGGGTCAATTGGTGGTGGGTTATCACCTTCCATGATGAAAAGTGATAAGATTACAAACAAAGTCACGAAGAAGGGAGATAAACTACAAGGAAGCTAAAAATGAGAAAAAATCTTACTTGATAGGAATCAAGCAAGGAAACCTAAACGAGATAGAAATCTAACTAGCTATTCTATTCCTCGGCAGTGGCGCAAAAAACTTGATGTGCGTACGAAGCGCGTTCGGGGTCAAAGGAACTTCCTTTTCTTCGAGCAAGTTTTTCAAAACCCTAGGCAGTGAACCTAATCGTTGTAGTATAGTATTGGGTAAGCCTCGGGGATTGATATCATTCTCTAAGGGAATAGGAATGCTAGCAAGAAATATATTATGCTAAGGTGGGGTTGAGGATGATATGTAAGATATAGGATTTCATAATCACATTAAAGCACAACCAATATAGGCGATATAAGTTTTAGAGAGAAAGGAGATGTTCTAGTAAGAGAAAACTCATGGAAGGTTAGATTCCAAGTGAACATTCAACCCTCTCCTTGAGGGAGAGGGCTATTTATACAAACTACTACGCCTCCTACGGCCGTGGATCGTGCATACAATGGGTAAAGACCCGTCCTTCCTCCACGGTGTTGCACTAGACTAAACTATGCTAATAAATGACTAACAACTAACATAATAAACGATATGTCTACGAGCTAACTTAAGCTAGATTATACTTGGGGTGACCGATGCTTCACAATAGAATTTCTCAATTCCTAACAATCTCCCCTAAGGAGGTCACCCCAAGAATTACATTGTGAATCCTAGCATTCTATTTAATCTTCGATCTTGAGCTCGTAGACATCAACTCATCAAAATATTCAAACATTGTGCTTCGTGGTGATTTCATCATTGTTCAACTACAATGTATATTTCGTGGAGGTTATAGAGTCGATCCACTTTGATGACCTTTGAGCATTACTAGAGATCATCACCACAACAAATCTTGGCATCACCCATTGTTGGTGTTGGTGCGATATGATGTTGTGACATTTGGACCAACATGCTCACATTCGGATCATGATATATTCTCATCGAGTAGCGGAAGCTTTCATTGATTCATGATATTTGCGAAGATAGCGAAGCATGGAGTGAAAGTATCGTAGTCGTTGAAGCACTTATCATGATTTCTTTAGATATGAATGTGTAGTGTGAGCATGCGGCTATGGATTGACCGCTTCATTCTCGATCACCTACAAACATCGGGCGTACCGCATACAACAGATTAGCAATAAAGTGCACGAAAGTGTCTTTGATCACTTTCGTTGAATTGAGGTACACGCCCACGGTTCCCGTTGATCAAGACATGTACCGCCTGTGATCGTATAATTCAAGAATTTCCTTGACATGGTTTCGCAATGCTCTAGTTGTTCTCAAACCGAACGTCTCAAAGAAGACAACACGGAGTGAGTGAACCAAATAATTGAGATTCACCGATTGATGAAAAGAGATTTGAAAACAATCGTGTATCGCTCAATAGAAATTGTTTTTGCAATACAACGAAGGTTTTAATGAAAATCAATTATCAATCATAAACACCTTTTATTTTGAAATATTAGTACACATCGATGTGCTAAAGAAAAGAGTTTTTAAGCACAACGACCGGTTTTTCAAAGGTATCCGTCAATCCATAACTCGAACCGTGATTGATTCAAAAGATTGAATCACCCCATTGTTTCATTCGGTTGTCACATGGTTGATCTATTGGATAGATCTCACATGCCACCCACCAGAGCTTGTTTGATGTTGGCTCGAAGGCTTTCCATCTTCATTGTGAATATGTTTGCATATCACTCGGATGTTCCGCAATACCACAAGGATAATGCGAGGACTCATAAGATATAATCTCTCTTTCCACATTGTGTGAAACAGAGAGTCTTCATTGAAAGTGTCCTAATGAGATTTATATGATGATCTCGTGGCTCTAGACTCAATTGTGCATATTTGGTTCCTATGCCGGAGACTAGGGAGAGGGTCTCCTTCTTCAATATCAACAAACTCTAAGAGAAAGTCGATAGATAATGTCGGTTCCCGTGAGAATGAAACAAGTCCTTTTAAGAGGAACTTGAGTAGCTTGGGAAGTTGTAGTGCGGTCGTCACCGGGTCCATGACGTCTTGTCTTCAATACCGATGTTACCTTGGTAACCACTAGTAGCATATGAATTGAACCCGGTTTCGCCCTAAGGTTGAAAAAATGGAGGGCTATTTGTTTTCACCCTTTTTCATTCAATTCTTTTCATTCTTCAACCCCTTCTATGCTTACCGAGACTTCATAACTAGAACCTTGTTGGGTTTATTCCAGTACTAGCTCAATCTCATCCGCACTCTTCCCATATCTCACTTTTCTCCTTTTTCATCATACCTAAGGACTTCTACACTATCTAGTGGATTGTCCTCGGTAGATCCCTCCGGTTCGGTGGATCATGGGAACAAATACCTAACCTTATCATCCTTATATCACCATACATAAAGTAAAGTTGGTCGGTCTATTTGGTATTGTTCATTCGCCATTGAAACCAATTGAAAAATCATTTGGAAAAATCAATCAAGGTACTTGTGATATAATATCAAAGCATTTTGTACCTTAATTGTTTTGATCATTTAGAAATGCTCCCCTCAACATGTGCATATGATTTGAAATTGTTTAGCACATGGAGGCAAGAGATCTTTGAAATAATTTCTTTGAAATAAATTCTTGATCACAATTTCTATGGAAAAAGCCATTTGATTTTCTTGGTAAAATTCTCCCCTCAATATGTGCATAGGATATTTTGAAATCATTTTATCACATAGAGGAAAGAGTTCTTTGAAGTACATCCACGATCACCAAGCCATTAAGAAAACCATTTAAAACTCAATCAAGGTACTTTATGTTAAAACATGGAAAACTTTGTACCTTGATAGTTTATTTTGTTTTGAAATGCTCCCCTTAATATATGCTTTGAGATAGAAAAATAGTTTAGCACATATTAGAGAGTGGTATGCACTTTGAGACAAAATGGTCATCTTTTATCATCTTTCATATTTATATCACATTTTCTCCCCGATCAAAATTTCAAATCCTTTGAGATTTTGGATCTCAAGTGATTTAAATATATATGAGACAAAACATTTGTTGGAGAAAAATGTGTCCGGTTTTATAAGATCGAAGTGGACAAGATCAAGTTCCCTTTTAGACAAAAGGAAACCACAATACACAACCTAGCACTATTACATACATTATAGTTGTTTATAGAGCTTACACCACTTTTACACATCAAAATACAAAAACATAAACTACTTAGGAAGATATCTTCATTCGGTTCTTTGAAGCGACTTATAGTGTCCCGCACGAAGTCTACCACCCACAAAGCTTTCAAGGTTGCGATAGATCATTCTAGTCTTCAATCGTCGTCTGATTGCAACAATGAAATCTTCACACCTCTTCAAATCCTCATCGGTCCGAATTTCGTTTTGTTTCGCGGCTTCAAATCAATTTTGATTTCTTTCACTCTAGAGTTTAATTCTTCTTCGACCATCTTGAGTGTGCCATCACCGAATTTGTATAACTCACACAATCTCATTAACATTCTTGTTCCGTATCTCATCGCTGAAGATGACCGCCTGGGGTGTCGATCACAATATATTCATGACGATATTCATGTCCTTTGGCTTCCCATTGCGGTCTTGTTAGGTTGACACGAGTCCGGTAACTTTCAATTCCTAATTGAAGATCCTCAACTCTTAGTCGAATGACCAAGCCTCTAATCCGTAGATTGACAAGAATTGAAAGAGCCTTCTTCTCACGAGCGGTGAAGATGGTCAAGGTGTCCTTGGAGGTTCGGAAGATAGAGGTCTTCAAAGTCATTAGGCATCGATGTTTGAAGTCGTTTTCTTCTATAGTGTACTCTTTCGAGTCGCTCTTCAAGAACAATCTTCTTTAGGTAATCATACCCGTAGATTGAGAAGATCTCTATTCGATAACACTTAGAATACGCACTGGATCGAACAACTCTGCGACTCTTTTTAGCACTATGTCTTTCGATGTAGAATTGTTTCTTCTTGAACCACCAATGAGAAATGCCATATGAGGCGGCAATGTCATATTGTTGCTCATTGTCTACCCGCATTGATCCGGAACCATCTGCTCAAGACCTTGATCGGTGTAGGTAGCCGCTTTCATCTTTGAAATCGACAATGCCGGTCTTCTTTCGTAAGTGCAACCACATAGATAGTCCGGATCATGGTTGAAGAAGAACTCGATCGAATGGTCATATATCCGTGTTCACCGCCTAGAGGAAGAGGGTTGTTCACATCAAACCTATTGATCCGCTCACCGACTTGATCATTCAAGATTCTATAGCATTCCTCCATTTGATATTGAAGTCGATTAGCATCCGAGTGGAAGACTTTAACTATTTCATCTGTTGGGCCTTCAAGATCTTTAGGAGTGATAGATGTAATTTCCTTCTTCTCACAAAACCACTTTATAAAGCTTCCCATATCCCCGTGAAGTGAAGAAGAGAATCTTCTCATTGGTGCTTCATAGTTGGAAATGATAGTTGAAGCCCAATTGTTTCTTGGATTTGTTGAATCGATTCGGAATGCACCATGAAGGTTCGTGGAGTTTGAGGTTTATCTTGGGTAAGCCAACTTTGAGTAACATCCTTTGAAGGTGTAGCTCTAGATGTTTTGATTCTTTTTCCTCAATATAAGCATCCAACCAATCTTCTTCGATCGCAACATTGGGAATGTGCTTGGTAGAAGTGTCATCATCTTCCGATTCGACTCTTGAGCAACAAAGGACTCTTCATTTATTATTTGCTCTTCCGAATAGTGGGGATGGTAGGTGTAGACCGGTAATCAACGGTGGTCTATGCGGTAGACATCTTTTGAGATTTTTGACCACTTGAAGTTCCGGTTTGTTTCTGAGTGGTTGGTGGTGGTGAAGGTGGGCTTACTTTGTGAGAAGTGGTCGTTCCTGAGGATCCTCCAAATCCAGATGTGCCAACACCACCAGTAGGAGGTGGTGGTGGTGACTTGGGACCTCCCAACATATCTTTTGAGTCCATCGGAACAGATCTTCTTTTCTTCTTTGCCTCCCTTTCACGAACATCAACTACAAACTGCTCATAATCATCATGCCTCATAGATTCATCGAGTGCCTCGTATAATTTCTTGTAGTTGTGCAAGTGCTCTCCGCCTCATACATTTTTTCTCGAGAGAAATGATCTCATGTCGAGATTGGTAAATCTTTGAAATCAAGTAATGGAGCCTTCATTGCCCATTCAACCGCATCTTTAATATCTCGCTTCTATTGCCTTTGTTACGACTTCATCGAGATTAAGATTCTCTACTTTTTCACACGACTATCAAGATTGTTGATGACTATAGGAAAATGTTTCTCAATAGTTGCAATGCGTAACATGGCCTCTTCAAGCAGTTCCTCGCTTGTTTTAACAGAGTAGGTGAGGCACGAGGTGGTGAGGCGGTGGAGTGACAGGATCACTAATCGTGACAACTCGTGGTGGATCATTGGCGGGATTGGGAGGTGGAAGTGCAGAGTCATAGCGAGTTCGAGAGTTGGCGTGATTGAAGGGGATGTGGCAAAGATGGAGACCATTGGAGCGGACATCGGAGGAATAGTTGACGAGTCTTGTTGAATAGTGACCGAGAACATGGACCTGAACTTCTTCCTTTTCATTTGTTTGTTTGTCGATTCGATGTCGAGGACCGTCTTTCAAGAATTGGTCACCGTATGTGAGGTCAAGATCAAGATTTTAAGTGAGGAAAGTGATCCAAGAGACATGTTTGTTTCTTCAAGACGCTTGAGTACTTTGATTCGTGCTCAAGGTTCTCCTGTGGGTCTTTACTAGATCATTTTATCACTTATCGATTCAAATATTGGGGTCTCGTAGTAAAAGGAGTCTCCGATTTTCTTCTGTGCATCACTGGACACCGGGATTCAACCGATCTTTTCGCCTCATCGGTGTCCATCCCGCATTGCTCTTGTGTAGATAATAATACGGCATCTCTTTTCTTGAGAATAAACTGGTCGTTGTTTTGGGAGGTGGTGAAGAGATATTCAAGAGCATGTGTGCGGCTTGTTCTCGCTTCTCTTCCAACAATTCCTTTACCTTTGTCTTGAGTGATGGATTGATTTGTCGAGGTGCCGACTCAGCTCTCTTATCGTGACTCCTCCCACCGGTGGTCTTTGCGACTGTTCAGATTGTCAAGGCTTTCTTTGAATTCCTTGTTGGAGTGCAGCTTCGTCTTCATCAATCAACTCGTCTCTCTTCCCGAACCTTAGTTCCTCATCAAGACCCTTACCAAGATCTCTTTTCTCCTCTTTGCTTTTGTGAAGGAGAGACATTAGATACAGAGCTATCATGTCTCTTATTTTTCTTGGGAAGACTTGAGTATGAGGTTCCTGAATGTTTAGATTTTGATTGTGTGGTAGTGGACTTCGGGATGTTAGCGGTTGTGGCGGAGGCTTTCTTTACATAACTCTTGAAGTAATCAACATTCTTGATCCTATCACTAAGCAAAGCTTCAGGAACAGGCATACCAAAAATCTCCCTGTCATATCCTTTGGCACTATATTTAAGGTTACCAAGAACGAATTCATCAACGGCTTCATGCCGGGCGGACTCGCCACGTGAATTGATCCGGTGAGTTTGTAGAAGATGATGGATAATGAGTTTTGAGAATCGATTTGGGAATCACTCTTTACCAAGACTTTTTCTTCCTTTGACTTTATTCTCGAGTTAATTCTATCGAGATAAATGTGTCCAAAGACAAGATGAATTCTTCCCGATAAGTTCAAAGAAGTCAATATTTTTCCTTTGACTATTCCCCAAGAATCGCATAATGGGAGCTCGAACTCGTCTGTGTCCTCGATGTTTTACCGGTTAGGCATAGGTTGAGGATTGTGACGATTGATCTCCATGGTTGATATATTTCGCATTGATGAGTGATGAAATCTTGGTTATTCTTTCCGGTATCCCAATTCTTCGACAAAGTTTAAGATATCATGAATGGAGGGTGGAGAGATGAATTTGTTGGAAGGGTTTCTTGGTGTGATCTGAAGAGCATCCCCGAGTGTTTCAACCGAGATGTCATACCATTTGTCTTCGAGCTTACACGAGTATGACGTAAATCTTATCCCAAGTAACTGCTTTCCGAATTGTCAAGATAGATGGATGGGATAGTGCAACGCTTGGTTATGGCATTAAAGAAGTTGGTATCCTTCAAGATGTCGACACCAGACGATAAGTAGGATTATGTTGCCCTATCTACATCTAAGAAGCAGTTGCTCTTAGCAATTGACACCCATTCCGCACGAGGAAGTAATTCTTCATCATCGAGTGACAGTTGGTGCAGAGGCGTAGGAACATCGAGGATGTGATGTCACCATTGAGATCGAAGGTTATACATACAACACAAACCATATCCGGGAAAATTGTTAGGTTAAGTCACCGATACATATTATGACCAATTTATAACCCAACATTTTGAGTTTTGGAAAGAAGGATATGACATGTATGGAGACATAGGATGCAGCACATAGATAAATGTGATTAGTATCCAGAAACTTATGAGTGTAGGATACCATGTGGGAGAAGACATCAAAATAGATAATACCAAAAGCAATATTGACAAAGATATATGTTAAATTACACACTGCAACTAGCTTTGGAACAACAATTTGAGCAACTCGCATAACACACTACACATAAGTAATAGTTGGTAATCAACATGCATACTACAAGATATATGAGATACATAGCATATGGTAACTCGCATCCATCAACTCGCTTAGGCTACATAGTAACTCGCATACATTCAATACCATAGTCAACTCGCATACATTACAAAGTATGAAGCAAGTCGCATATGGCAACTAGCATGCATCAACTCGCTTTGGTCAAACAATGGATGGTCAACATATATATGCTAACTCGCATTATAGACATGAAGCAAGTCGCATATGGCAACTCGCATATGACGAAAGATAACACGCATAGTCAACTCGCATATGCAACTCGCATAGGATACGTTGAATCTGGACATATCGCATAGGCAACAGCAACACGATATATGATAAGTGCAACTTGCATATAGCAACTCGCTTTCAATAATAATCAACAACAACTCGCATATAAGCATATCTTTAATAAACCATCAGGTCAACTCGCATCCAAGAAATTCTATCCAACTCGCTAACAAGAACACTCCATGAGCAACCCACTTAATCACTCGAAAACACGAATATACATTCAAACAAGGTAACAGTCATGTAAAAGGACAATGCCAATCAACCCACTCAAATCCAATAGTAATTTCTTAACCCTAACCATTCGATACCCACAACACGCATAATCCAAAGGATCTATCAGACATTAACTAAATATGTCATATCATTAAATGAATGCATCTAAGACTACAATCAACAACAATTCATCAAACACATACACACCTAGCGTCCAAATAATTGATCAAGATGAGAATCGAGGGGACAAGATCTGCAGAGGGGTTAAGATAAAGATGGTTTAAGTACAAATCATTTCAAAGTGTTAAGATAAACATGATCAGATAGCATAAACGACCTACCACACAATCTCCAATAGATAACTCGCTTACAAGAGAGTTGAGAGAGAGGTTTTTGTGAGATGCGTGTTTTGACCAAGAAAGAAAACTGATTTGACCATGACACTCAACCCGCATACTTAGGAAAATAATTATAGCGAGTTGACACTTTTAGTCCCTCTACTTATCAAAGCAACTCGCATATCAGGTACACAGAAATAGTGGGTTGACACTTTTAGTCCCTATATAAAGTGAAGCAACTCGCATACAGATAAAACATAGCAACTCGCATAACATTATATAGCAACTCGCATGGCATAGCAACACGCATAAAAGAGCAACTCGCATAAGATAAAGACTGGACTAAAATATCATCACATATCAAACCACCTTTTATCATACCAAGAATCATAAATTAACACCACATAGCATGCAACAGCCAAAGCACACAAATAAGAATGCAGATGATTAATTAAGCAATGTACTGAATCAACTAAAGGTGCACAATTCTCCCCCTCAATCAATGATACGAGATAGTGAGTAATCATTGATTGACATAGTATTATGAGATTACTACAGCTAAAGTATGAGATTGTAAAAACAAATAAAATAAAAGATTATAATCGCCTGTTCGAACTTCATCTAAAATCCCGTGGCATTGTTGAATGACATTTCTAGGACCGTAGATGTTATCGATGATGAAACTAGAGTAAAATGAGTGAAATAATAGAAAATATAAAATTTGAATATATATATATATATATATATATAAATTGCATATAATTTTTTTTTAATTTTTTTTAAGACTTAATAAGTACGAGTCCTGAAAAGAGGGAATCAGGAGTCAGAGTACGAGGTATGTCAATTCTGACAAGCTACCATTCAAGAGTGAGCATTCTTCGCCCGATGGAAACCAGTCATGATGTTCATGAATGAATTGAGCAATATACCGAAACAGATTGAGGACACTTTGCACTAATAGCACATGTAGTATTGCAAATAGGTGGGTTAGTGGCATGTATATTCTCAATTTTGATGTAATACAGTCAGTCTAAGAGTATCATTCTTGGACATCTCTTTAAGTTCATCATTCTTGAATGTTTTTCTGTGGGGATCCACCTAAGACAACTTCTAGGTGAGTAAGTCCGTTTGGTACCCGTAAACTTAAAGAGTCTACCAGTAGGAATCCACTTAAAACAGCTGCTAATAACGTTAGATGAGGCTAGATTCCTATTCTGACCATTGGTCCTTTTGCATTTAATTTGCTTCTTAGTGGATTGGTCTGTCATTTGACTCCTTAAATTCCTGATCTTAGATTTCTGAGCCTTCTGTTGGGAATTGTCATTCCTCAAGTTGGAATGAATTAGTGAAGTGACTGGTTTCGACAAAGCTATATAGTTTTCAACTTGGGGGGCAGGCTTCGATTTAGATGCTTTAAATCTTTCTGTCTTAAATGCATTGGGCTGCCTAGTTACAGGGCGTTTAGTGGCATTATGAACAGTTGATTTTTCCAAAGTTGATGGTTTTTCGAACTTAGTATTCACTCTATTTCCCGTATTTTTCCTAAGCTCATTTTTTAACGCAACGATAGTGAAACTCTTATCCTGAATTTGGTTTTTGAGGGCATCTATGTCAGATGTCATGGAGTTGATTTTATCAATCTGTTTGGTCCTACACTCCAAAAAATTCTTCTTCAAGGATTCATTTTCTCTTAGCAACTTAGCAACACATAGGGCTAGTTCCTCATTCCTAGACTTAATTGCATCACAAGCTTCATAATTAATATCCGTATTCATGTTCATTTGAATGTCTGATATTTGTTTTTTCAGGTTACAAATGGTTGAGTCTTTGTCTAGAATCTGTGTTTTTAACTGATTAATTTCAAAAAATTCACGGAATTCTGGATTTGTGCATGCATTTGAAACAAGAGAATTTTCTTCCTTTTGATGTAGTGCAATTTCCAAGGAAATGCAGTGTTCTTCAAGAGTTGAATATTTGTAAGAAAGTTCATCAAATGCCCTTTTTGAAACCATATCATTAGTTTTAAAACATACCGACTCAGTCTCAACCATATCAATTTTATCGACTCATGTTCATCCATAAATTTAAATGGTTTGGATACATTACGGATGCATTGTGTTGATCATTCAAGAGTAGTACATCGATGACACCGATCTTCCATTTGTCCGACACTTGCATCCTCATTACTTGTCTCGAGCATCAATGAATTTCGTCGGTTTCAGCTCCTTGGTCTCGATTCTTTGCATTCATAATTGTCGCAGATATAGCATTTGATGCTATTCCAATTTCATCGTTAAGATAATCAACCGATGGTGCTCTACATTCGTTCAACTTTCTCGATCACAAACATCCCCGATAGTTCACGTTCTCTTTAGTTGATCATCTCGGACTTCAATGTCATTTGCTTTAGCGACTTCCTCAATGTACATCTCCATATTATCCATTAATTGGATGAATGTATTGGTAAATTCATGAATTTCCATTCCGTATATGCCTTTTGAAGGTGATATTTGAGAATTGTTGATCAAGTCTCATTGAATATTCCTCATTGATAAATGGTGGAATTGTTTGTGAATCATCCAAGTACACCCATGGAATCATTTTTATTATCTTCCGTTGATGAGTTGGTTCTTCAATTGTTCAAGGTATTAAACATCGTTTTCTTTAGTGAAGTAAATTTCGACGGAAAAGGGCACCGCATGTTCGATCCATGGATGTGGATAAAACTTGTGATATATGAGAATGAAGCAAGAATAAGGTTCAATATCGCATTCAATATGTAATTTCTGCGAGGTTCATTTGGGTTGGACTCAAAGTGTGACGGGTTTAGATCATCATTTGTTGAATCAGTTAAGGTCAAGCATTCTGAATAGTACATAGTTTGTCTGCAATCCACTGAGTCATAAAGTTTGAGCACTTTAGAGATTACTGGATCGGTGGAGTGAGCCATGAATGTTGGACTCTACGGATTTTACTATTCTTTGATTAAACCGGGAAATTGATTCTTTCACGGGATTTTACTAAACCAAAAGAACAACCGTAAGAATGTATCACGAAGAAGTAACAAGTCTCAATAGACAAGTAGCTAAACACTCAACTCGCTTAGTTATCAACTCGCTAAACAACCAACTCGCTCAAAGAAACAAGTCGCTTAAGGAATCAACTCGCTAAATAGCCAAGTCGCATTAGTATCAACTCGCAACACAATCAACTCGCTTAATGAAACAAGTCGCTAAATAGCCAACTCGCTTTAGTATCAACTCGCAACACAATCAACTCGCTTAATGAAACAAGTCGCTTTAAGAATCAACTCGCTTAATAGCAAGTCGCAAACGGACACAACTCGCTTAACCACCAAGTCGCTTAAAAGGTCAACTCGCTAAATAGCCAAGTCGCATATATCAACTCGCTTCCAGTAACAAAGCAACTCGCTTCGAAGAAACTCAAGTCCGAGACTCAACTCGCTTAGTACAAAGTTCACAAATAACAACTTTATCAATCAAAAACAACCAAACCACAATGATTTAAGCCTTCCAATTCAAAACATAAACACATATGATGATCCTAAACACAAAAGTACAAGCAAAATTCAAACTTTAACACTAGAATTTGTCCAAATGATTCAAACTCTCCTAAACACTTAATACCCCAAAAACCTTATGAAATCCACCAAAACAAGGAGCATGAAAGATGAGTGATCAAACCATGGCTCTTGATACCAATTGTAAGATATAGGATTTCATAATCACATTATAGCACAACCAATAGAGGCGATATAAGTTTTAGAGAGAAAGGAGATGTTCTAGTAAGAGAAAACTCATGGAAGGTTAGATTCCAAGTGAACATTCAACCTCTCCTTGAGGGAGAGGGCTATTTTATACAAACTACTACGCCCCTACGGACGGGCATGTGGATCGTTGCATACAATGGGTAAAGACCCGTCCTTCCTCCACGGTGTTGCACTAGACTAAAACTAAGCTAATAACTCTAACTAACAACCTAACATAATAAACGATATGTCTACAAGAGCTAACTTAAGCTAGATTATACTTATCTTGGGGTTTGGGACCGATGCTTCACAATAGAATATCTCCAATTCCTAACATCCTTTTGCTTCCAAGAGACCTAAAAAGTGAAAAGGAACGAAATTAAGCAGTAACGGATATAAAAGTGGTCGATTAATACTTATTAATACTCTACTTCATCTTGCCGCTTTACCTTGATCTTGGACAAGAATGAATAACCCCACTTTGTCTCCAATGTAACCCCCATTACAGCAACGATTTTCTTATCACTCTTTACATCCTTGTTAGACTTACGAACTTGGCAACTCCTGTAGTATAATCTCCTCCTTTCAGGCCAATGATGAATACCATATTTGGCATCAATGTCATATTCCACAACTTTATCGACAAACAACTTTGCAGCGTCTTCTTCAATGGCTACGTTGTCGGAGAATACTGTAGCTGGGATGTTGAAGGTGAGTGAAGTAGCATATTTCTTGCTAACGCTACTTCCGTGTTGAAGAAATTCTAGGTCGTTGTTGAAGAAGAAACAGTAAGGGATCTTCGGTTGTTCGGGTCGACCAATTATTGGTAGAGGCTTTGTCCAATCCGTGTAGTAGGGAGTGTTATCCTTCCTTGTCAATCAATGTTCGATTCGGGATTTAGCCAGTCGATGTTGTTGGACATTGCATGGGCAATGTTGTCCAAATGGTATTCGACCTCAAGTGCACTGCAGGCTCTGTCTTTTAATAAGTTGAATGCATCATTCTTTATCCTGCACAGTTCCCGTTTTGTCATCTTTTTCACTTTGAACTCATCTTGAATAATCTTCACCTGTTCCATGGTTCGGCCGTCTACCGGTTCTTGGCCTTCAGACAGTCTGGGTGTAGAATCAACCAATTTGCTAAACTATTCATATTCCTCAGTGTCGTCTTCGTCCAACTATGAGACGACGAAACCTTGTTTCTTCTTCTTGGTTCTTGAGGATGATTCTGGTTGTGGTGATGGTCGAGGTGATGGTTGTTGCTGGGGCTCAAGAATGTCATGATCCTCACCACCGGTATAAGTGTAGTGATCACCGGTTTTCTACAGTGGTGGTGGAGAATCTGCATCTTGAGGTTTGTCAGATGAAGGAGGTCGTTGAGAAGCTTGTCTTGTGGATGTAGTGGTGGTATTAGGAGGTGGTGGTGGCATGGATGATGATGACCCGCCGGTCTTCTTTTGACGTTTAGCATTCGGGTCTTGATCCTTGTCATCGTCATCTCTTGGTCGCTTGTCCAGACCAACAGCTTCCTTGCACAATGTCTTTAGTTGATGTGCAAGAAGAACGTCATACAGCTTCGATTCAACTGGTGTGAAGGATGAAACCCGTGGGGACATCTGAAGTACCAATTGTGAGATCAGATCATCTTCATTGACGACTGAAGGCTAGACTGGTCGGGTTTGCATGACCACCGGTGTTGTTGTAATCATCTGCTTGACCAGTGTCTTGAGCATTGGATAGAATTGATTCTTGAACATCTCTTTGGTGACACCTGGGACCATGTTGAGAAGAAAGTGATGAGTTTAGTTCTGAATTTGTTCATTAATTTCTCCTTGGACATCCCTGGTGAGGAATGCCATGATCTGTTCTCTTTCTCCCTCGAACTGGTCCATCTGCTGGGAAAGCTCGATGACCTTGTCAGCCAGCATGTTCAATATTGTTTCCTGAAGACTTTGTTTGCATTTTCTAGATTGAAGCAATGCTTTTTGGATCTTAGCTTTGGTGCGAGATGCCCAAGTATCAGCTTTCTTTCTTGATTGATTTGGTAGATGATTTTGTTGTTTCTTTTGATGGTGGTGGTGATGAGTGAGAAGATGATTCAGTTTTGGAGGTTTCAAGGGGTGGTTCCGAGGATTTCTCAGGGTTGTGTTCAGGGTTGTCCAGAATATAGTTATCTGTTTCCATTCTTATGCGTTCCTCTTCAGCCTTCTTAGCGACTTAATCTGTGACCCTTTCCTTTTCGCCCAAAACATCTTTCTCTGTGATTCTCTCATCAGTATCTTTGTCGTCATCTCCATGATCGATCATTTCCTCATCCTATTTCTCCTTTTCCTCTGTAGGTTCCTTGGTGGTGGCATCGGTTCCTTTACCGGGTTGATTAATCGGATCAGGAACGGATGTAAAGAGAACACCACCGCTGGAACCTCCAGGTTCTTTAATTTGTTGAAGTGCAAACTCTTCAGCAACTTTCTCCATCCTTTGTTGCTTCAGAGTTTTCTAGAGTTGTTTGTCTTCAGCCTTAGGATCATGCTCCCAATCAGAATCTTCTTCTTCTTCTCCATCGAGAGGTTTCTTCCCTTTGTCAGATGAAGGACTAGCAGGTTTGTCCTCTATCTTCTTCTTGATCGATGTGTCATATGTACGTACTTCGGAGTACACAGTAAGGTCATTTGACTCCATTTCAGAATCATCATCTTGAAGTGATATTTGAACTGGTTCCGGTTCTATTTTAGGATGGACGATTTTGGCTGGGACTTTCTTCTTTCTGCTTGGATTCCTTTTCTTATACTTTTTAGTGCTTCCAGCTTTCTTAGCCCTTGTTGTCACCACTGGAGTCGTCTTCTCATTCGTGAAGCCAAATTTTCCCGCAAGCACAACTTCCTTGTAACGTCTGTAGGACGGAAGATCCTTGATTGCATCGGTAATCAAGCAAGCAGGGAGTTCTGCACCTTGTTTTCTAGTTGTTAATTCTTTGAACCTAACAGAGTTTAAGGTAGGCTCATTCAGCATAGAGTTCATGTCGGGGTCATTCAGTCTCAGAGGGATATCCTGGTGCTTCCCGAGAAGATTGTGGATTAGCAACTTGGTGTCTCTGATGAAGGGAATCTTGGTACCAGGCTTCCTGTAGTGTTGCATCATGTCTTCCCAGATTAAACTAGCATAATCAATGTAGTGATTGACAACCATTTCATGATCTGAAAGATATTTAGACAAAAGAACCAACATATTGAAACACATTGTGTTAGTCTTAGATTGATTTATTGTCCAATTACTTGTTTGAAGTTATCATGTTTATGAATGCTACAAGTCCCAAGTCACTTACGTCCAATTGATTGAAGTTGATGTGATAAGTTACATAAATATGTTAATTATGAAGTTTTAATGTCCAAATTTCACTTAAACACACAACATATTAACTTTTGAGAGCTTATGAGTAACATTTGGTTTTGTGACTTAAGAGTAACAATTTACAAGTTAGACTACGCGTAACAGTTCAAAAACAAGGTGGATAGTTGGCTTAAGCGTACACATGTGAACTTATGCGTAAAGGAGGAGCTTAGGCGTATGCGTAAGGGAAAGTCTTAGGCGTAAGAAATTATTACGCGTAAAACGAGTCCAAAAGCTTATGTGCTTACGCGTAAGCTTTAGCAAAAAAATGTTACGCGTAAGTTTTACTTGTAAGAGTAAAGCTTAGGCGTAAACATCCTAGTTTACGCATATCCTTCCAGGATACGCGTAGTCCCATTGTAGACCTCTTATGCGTAAGAGTTACGCGTAAGATTACTCTTATGCGTAACCTTTACGCATAAAGGTATTCCTTATTCGAAATCAAGAACACCTTTTGTTTGATCTTTATGAGTAATCAACCTGAGATATCACAAACATGAAAACTTGATTACAAAGTAATCCTAATACTATCAGAAACACAAAACAATCACAAAGTCACATTAGTTATGCCAAGAACAGCTTAGGCGTAAAGGTTCTAAAACCCTAAACCCTAGATCCTACGCTTAACAAATTCAACCATGGAATTCAATCAAGATTGTTTTCTGCACTATCCTAGATGTCAAAGGAGTGTACTAGAACAAGTTTTAACATAAATTACCTAAACAATCAAAAGATTCAATTTGTATGACCTCAAGAACCCTAAGACCTTGATTCTTACATTATGATGTTACTCGGTTAAATTAAAGGCTCAATTCATGTTACATATCATATTCTAACACTAACTTGGCCATCTAATTGCACCAAAAACTCAAACACGAAAAACCCCAAACATGAACATAAACCCTAGTTTTTCAAAAATGATTCAATTCGTGTTTCTGGGTTCAAATTTATGATAGAAATGGGTTTAAAACAAGTTTATGAAAGTTTTAACACTGCCCATAACATCACAAACACACTTAGGCGTAACCCCAATTCATACGCATACGTGTAACCTTTCAAAATCAAATATTTTAGTTTTGAACCGTTGGATTGAAAAGTTATTGAAAACCTTTGTTTAAAAACATGATCAAAAACTTTTACCACTTACAGATTTTGAATTGGATGAACGGATTTGCGAAATAAGTAAGGATCGTTGGATCTTGCTGGTTATGTGAAATAAATGCTTAAGATAAAGCATTGAATGAGGTAGATGGGATTTTTGTTCAAAATTATTTTCAAAAATGACATAATTAATCCCTTAACCTCAAAA
This sequence comes from Chrysanthemum lavandulifolium, assembly GCA_022545495.1. Lineage (NCBI taxonomy): Eukaryota > Viridiplantae > Streptophyta > Magnoliopsida > Asterales > Asteraceae > Chrysanthemum > Chrysanthemum lavandulifolium. The sequence goes on along the minus strand of CM040244.1, from coordinate 132,253,473 downwards.
TGTTTTCAACCAAGACCTATTAACTTCTATTTTGGTTAGACAAAACACATTTTAGGCAAGAAACTTAACGATACTCCCCATCGACTTTTGAAATAGTGAAATTTGCAAACATTCAAGTTCGAGGAGGGTATATAACAAGATACATATCCACCATTTAATATGAAACAACATAATTTTGGTAACATGAAAGTACAAGGTTTTATGAAACTGAAAATATTTACTTTCTCCCCCTCAACACTTGTTCAGGAAAAATGGTGAAATGTTTAGTGGAACATTGTGTTGATGGAAGTTTTGTACTTGCGATGTTTGCTTTCAGGTAGAAATTTAGATAGAAGAATATTTTTGGATTTTATATTTTGTTTTTGAAAAATATTTACAAGAGAGGTTTTGGTGTTTGACTTTTCAAGAATGTTTTAAAAGTTCATCTAGTTCTTCTGGAGTCAAACACCTCATACCAATACGGTGAATCAAATTAGTAAATCTTGCGGGAGGCAAGGCTTTAGTGAGAAGATCCGCCTATTGGTGTTCTGTACCTACAAAGTATAATTCAACTGTACCCTTTTCCACATGCTCTTTGATGAAATGATATCGAAGATCGATGTGCTTTGACTTTGAATGTTGAGCGGTGTTGCGAGATCGCAATAGCACTTGATTGTCGCGAGACACCGAATTTCATCAAATACATAACCATAATCTTTGAGTTGTGTTCTCATCCAAATGACTTGAGCACAACATGCGAGACATGGCTACATATTACGCTTGATTGAGGACAACGATGTACAATCCTGTTTCTTGATTGCCATGACACCAATTTATCACCAAGGAATTGTAAACCTCGAAGTACTTTTCCGTGAATCTAAGCATCTTGCGTGGTCGGTCGTCTGAAAAAGCTATTAGTTCAAAACCGTAATCCTTTTGATACGGATCCCCAAGTTAATGGTTCCCTTGACGTATCGGAGGATTCTTTTAGCCTCGAGAGGTGTCTTCGATTGGCCTTGACCGATAATGGGAGCAAAGATATACATAAAATACAATGTCGGGTCTCTTGGTTATTAGATACATGAGAGACCCAATAATACTTGCGGTATTTGGTAGGGTCAACCAATTTCCCATGTAAATCGACATCCGGTTTGTTGGTATGTGCCATTGGTGTTGCATAGGTGTCACAACTTTGCATTCCATGTTTATTCAATATTTCAAGAGCATATTTGGGTGACTTAAGAAAATACCACGGGGTGATTGATGAACTTGTAGTCCTAAGAAGAGCGTAAGTTCACCCATCATTGACATTTCAAAATTTGTTTTCATTAGATGTGAAAAAGCGTTTGAGTACTTTTGTGGGTAGAACCAAAATGATGTCATCCACATAAATCGAACAATTAAAATGTGTGCCCCATGATATTGAATAAACAGTGTTGGGTCGACCGATCCTTTGATAAAATGTTTAGCAAGGAGAAAGGATGACAACTTATCATACCATGCCCGAGAGGCTTGTTTGAGACCGTAGAGAGCCTTGTTCAGTTTGTAGACGTGATTAGGGATCTCTGGATCAACAATTCCTTTTGGATGGCTAACATATAATGTTTCCTTTAGTTGACCATTCAAAAAAGTAGTTTTGACATCCATCTGGTACGCAGTGATGTTCATGTGAGTCGCAAATGTCAGAAAAATCCGTACAGCCTCACGTCTAGCTACCAGTGCGAATGATTCTTCGAAGTCAATCCCCTCTTCTTGTCTATAACCCTTAGCCACCAGACGTGACTTGTTTCGGATAACCGTACCTTCAGCATCTAACTTATTCTTCCAAATCCATTTGAGACCAATGACGTAGACCCCTGTTGGTCTTTCAACTAATTCCCATACTTCTAATCGTTTAAACTGGTTCAACTCTTCTTGCATGGATTCAATCCAGTTGTCGTGAGTCATTGCATCTTTAATGTTTTTGGGTTCTGTTTGACAAACGGTGAGTGCATAAATGCAATGTTCTCCGTCAGTCTGAAGGCGTTGTCTAGTTACGACTGGTTGGTTCGGGTTGCCAATGATGTTAACAAGAGGATGGTCTTTAGTCCATCGGTGTGTGGAGGGTTGATGTTGGTATACATTATGCATATTTGGTGGATTCAGATGGCTAGTAGAAGATTCAACAACATCTGAATTTGCAGTTTCAGTAGCGAAAGGGTTGAAGAATGCAATTCCATAATAATCCGCGGGTGCATGTACATCTTGATTAAGAAGATCATCAGCTGGATCAACATCATTAGAAGCGGTTTATTCGACTATTGTTGGAGATTCAATCGGAGGTGCATCAGCAACAGTAGTTGTTGTTTCAGGTGTATCAGGTAAAGGATTATTATCAGGTTGAGCAGCGGAAACATTTGATACATCTGGAACACGTTGATCAAAATCTTTACTAAACAATGGAGCAAACAACGTTTCCATTTGACAACGAGTGATTTGAAAGGTTTGATCAGCTGATGATTGAGGGAAGTTGAGACGGTTATGACTGGGTTCCAAGCTGTTTTGCTCAGAAGCCATTTTTGTGAGCTCATCAAAATTTGCATGAATGGTTTCCATAATTTCCTTTGTACGACGATTCCAGATCCGGTATCCCTTTGAGTTTTCACAGTATCCAAAGAAGACTCCAATGTCAGCTTTGGCCTTGAGCTTTCCAAAGTCATCATGATCATTATTCGGATAACAAAGAGCACCAAATACATGAAAGTGTTTGAGATTCGGTTTTCTGTTATGGATAAGCTCATAAGGTGTTTTGTTGTGGCGTTTTGTTATCATAGAACGGTTCGAGTGTAGCATGCGATTGACACGGCTTACGCCCATAAGTGTCTGGAAGTTTTGCATTTATCAACATCGTTCTTGCAGCTTCCACTAACGTACGGTTTCGTCTTTTGACAACTCCATTTTGTTCTGGTGTTTGTGCAATGGATGTCTGATGCTCAATTCCCACTTTCTCATAGTATTCTCGAAGATTTTGGTTCACAAATTCAGTTCCTCTGTCTGTTCTGACTTGTCTAACCGTGTTACGGAGTTGAACTTGAATTTTCGTGAGAAAGGTTATGATCATTTGTGGAGCTTGATCTTTACTTCGAAGAAAATAAACCCAAGTCCATCTGGAGTAGTCATCAATGATTACGAGAATGTAGAGTTTGCCATTAATCGTCTGCACAGCATCGGGCCACACAAATCCATGTGAAGAAGATGAAGAACATGCTGAGAGCTATTTTCCACCTTTGAAGGAAAATGAGCACGAGTGCTGTTCCCTTGTTCACAAGTTGAGCATAAGTGATCTTTTGAATACCTAAACCTTAGAAGACCTTCAACCAGTTTGTGTCGTGCAAGATTAGTTATGGTTTGAAAGTTTAAGTGTGAAAGTCTTATGTACCACAACCATGATTTTGTAGATGTTGCCTTAGAAAGTAGACAGATGGGAGATGAAGCGATCATGTCTTACATTGAAATTGTGTAAAGGCTTGAAGTGCGGTTTCCAGACATAAGATCGTTTCCTTGTAGATCACGAATGAAGCAAGTTTTCTCCCTAAAAGCAACTTCCAAATCACCATCACAAAACTGGCCGACTGAGAAAAGATTGTGTCCAAGACCTTCAACATAATAAACCCTGCTAATTTCGATGTTCCCATTGATGTAGTCTCCGTAGCCCATGATAGGCTGAAGTGATCATTCCGAACTCGACCGTGCCAATGAACTTTGAAACAAAGTTTGTAAGAAGTTTGAGATTGCTGTCATGTGCGGGAACATCCGCTATCAACAATCCAAAGGATGATATGTATCACATGCATTATACACAGATGACACATGTGGAATAGAAGTAGAGGTGGAACCCGAAGAGTTAGAGGTTCCGTTCGATTCTGATTGAAACACACATGTTTATAATTTTGGGAATCCATTTAAATCCAGGTGTATTTTGTAACCATCTCTGCCAAGTCCAACTAGTTTGTGCTTTGGTCTTAGTGAATGCACTAGGTGATATTCTCTTCCTAGGAGGTGAAGTGGGTTCTATGGGTACATCAATGATATCTGCAGAAACACTAGAAGGCGGTTTACCTAGCACTGACTTAGAAGCATTAGTGGGCCTAGAGGTAATTCCATTTCTATGTTTCCGCTTACGAGATAAGATAGATTTAGCAACACATTTATCATGACAACCAGAAAACATGCTTTTACGACAACCAATACAAGATGCTTCAAACAAAACATTCAAAGTACTTAAAGATTCAACATTCGTTACATCACTTTGTCTATTACATTTCTCTAACGCAATGTCTAAAGTAGGTGAAACATGTGTTTTATTCAAAGTCCTAGTGTGTTCTTCTACTTCAGAGGTCTTTACTGATCTTCTCTTACGTTGCAACTTCCTATTCTTCCTGTTTTTGCTCTTAAGCTGTGAAGTGCTAACGCTAGGATTAGAGGCAACTACTCCTGTAGAAGTGGAAGGAAGCACATTAGAATCTTGAGGTTTGTCATTAGGCATCCTAGTATCAATTTTAAACATTCCAGGTGCAAGGACATTTGTGTTACTAGACTTATCTTTCCTAAGTTTCACCAACTCCTCTTTCAACTCTATGATAGTGTGTAACAAATCTTGGTTTTCAGAGCGAATATTTCCATTAACGTTTAAGACCTCTTTAGTGTATGCAAGATGATTATCAAGTTCTTGTGATGCTTTAGCACGAGTCTTTTTACGCAAATTAAATATGACCATATTCTGTTTTGACTTTGGCAATTTCTTGTTCATATTTGAAAATTTGACACTTTAAAGACACGTTTTCCTCATCCAGTCGTTCGAGTTTTGGTTCAAAAGTTTGAGCACTCGACTGTTTGAGTTTGTTTTGCAAAGAAAGTTCTCGATTATTACAATCATTTTGACACCATTGAAGATGACGTTTTACATTTGAAAGTTCAGTTAATAAACGCTCATTTTCAGCTTTCAAAGATTCTATTTGAGACACATTATCAACAATCTCAACATTATCAATAATATCAACAGAATTAATAGCAATATTATCAGAAGCAGAAGTAGCAGTATAATACAACACAATTGACATGGTATCAGCACATATAACATCTTTCAAGAGTCGATCGACATGGTTTCGAAATTTTTTTTTATTCTTTTTGGTTTTCAAAGTCCATGCCTCTGTTGCTTTGAAAATTGTTTTCATGTGCCCAATCTCTTTCTGAAGATCCCGTTCTCAATATTTTGCACACATATGAAGATTTCGAACATGGGGTAAAGGTTGTTTTTGAAAAATATCCCTATTTTCGTGCATAAGTAGATTGAAAAGTTTCAACTTTATTTCCGAATTAAGTTCAATTTCTTGTTCCAAAAGATCAATGTCAGACATAAATGTATCAAAATATTTAAGGATTTGACATCTTTCGGGTAATGGTGTGATTTCACTTAAAGAAGGTAAAGGACCATTCATTTGTGCAACTTGTTGGACAGGACCAACATGAGAGGAGGACTCAAGAATTGGTGTGATAACCCAAGGTGTGTTAGTATTATCTTGTTGTTAAACAAAAGTCATAAGAGGGCCTTTTGAATAATCAAATGGTTTGTTATATTTAACTTTTTCCATTTTCAATCGACTCTCTTCTTCTGCATCTAATTCCTCTTCACGATTATATTCAACAACACGCACAACAGATTCATCAATCATATATTCGACACTATACAACTTTGGATGTGCATTGAATGCTCTATTGAAAAAACGTGGTTTGTAATCAGCAAGATTTGGCCCATATCCATCTGGATTGGCTTAAATGTGAACTTTTGAATCGTTGTTATTGACTCACCAAGTTTATAAATAACATTTTGAAACTCTTTGATTTTGTTTTGCAAAGCGACAATTTCATCGAGATAGAGATCTATTTGTTTCCTTGAATGTTGTTTGTATTCTGAAAACTGTTTTTGACATGATAACAACTCGGACTTGGATTTTTGAGTTTCCGAAGTGAGAGTTTTAACTTGTTGTTTATGATCAAATTTTTGTTGTTCTATTTGAGAAAGCAATTCATTCTTGGAAACAACTAGATCACGTATATGTTTTTCTAAAGATTGTTCGTTTTGGTATGACTTTACAAAAGCGACTTCAAAACTATATTCACGTTTCACTTTAGTTTCAAAATTATTGAGTTGTAACTTATAGCATTCAATATCCTTAGTCAATAGTGCCACTTTTTCTGGAAGAGAATTATTGATCTCATTGCACTTTTCCAATTGAGATTGGGTGGTCTGAAATAAGGTCATGAGCTCTGGATCAAGATTAGACAAAGGCTCATTTTGTTCAACTTGAGTCTCAACATATTCATCATTTTGATCCTCAAATGTAATCACGGGGTCAACTTGATTATCAATGGTAACCGTAAAGTCATCTTGATCGTCAAATGTAACTACGAGATCCATTTGATTTTCATCATGAGGAGATGTAGAAGGCTCATGTTGAACACTCTGTGCCTCGTCGGATGCAGATGCAGGCGGAGATTGAGATCATTTATAAGACATATGTTAGGATTCGGTACCTGAGACAAGCCATCAGTGTCATACACTGGGCCTGTATCACGCATGTGGAGCTCTTGCATGTTGACCATCAACATTACAGCTGCTTTAGCTTGCAAGTCCTCCATGTCATCATCATAATCTGTATTAGCCATGAAGCTCTGTTCCTTGTTGGTAAGTGTTCCACCAGCTTCATCCTTGAGAGCCAAGAGTAAGTCTCCTTGTGATAAGCGATGCCTCTTGTTCTCGGCTTTGGGCAAGCATTCGCCAAATGACCCTTTTCATTACAGTTGTAGCATTGGAGACCATTAATCCCATTCTGAACGTTTCCCTGATCAACCATTTGAACCCGTTGTTGTAGAGCACCCATGTTATTCCTTCCATTAGCATTAAATCCTTGACCACTACCCATATGACGACCATTTCCTCGATTATGAACCTCAACCCTTCCATTGTTAACAACCGCTTGATTCCTTGTGTTAGATGAGGTACGGATACGGTTGTTGGATTTGTTAGCAAATCTCCCGAAGGCTCTAGCAATTAACGAAAATCCTTGATTCAACGTATCAAAAGCTTCTGCATCCTCATTTGGTGTCTCAATGTAGAGTGTTGAATTAGTGTTGTTGTCGTAGGGGACCAGTTGAGTTTCTTGTGATTGCTGTGAAGGATCATATGGTGTAATCTGGGCTGGTTGTGGTGGATTTGTAAAGACAGTTGGCAGCTGTGGAAATTGAGGATAACATGCTTGAGTAAACAAAGTAAGAGTTTGATTATCCGGTAAAGTTGTAGTGACTCCACGGAGAGCTCTATCTTTGTCTACTTCCTTTTGATGGTGCTTCAAGTAGTCATACAACAACCCGTACTTTGCTTGATGAAGGTTTTAGCTTGACGGATGAATGTAACATACTTTTCCCAATCAGGACCAAGACAACTTAGGAACTTTGTGTTGATTGCAATCCTTGGCATAATGATGCTGTGTCTATCCAAGTCATTGATGATGTCTGTAAACCGATGATAGTATGTCTCTAATGATTCCCCTAGTTCAATCATGAAATTATCATATGATAAGTAAAGTTTTGATTCCATGTCTTCTTGATTGAGTTTTGTGCCTTCCATTAGAATATGGATGTGATCCCACATTGCTTTAGCAGTTTTCTGAGCATCAACACTATGAAGAATCGGAATGGGTAGTCCCAAAAGGATATATTGCATTGCCATTTCATCTGCTTCATAGTGAAGTAGTTGTTCAGCAGCGAGTTGATCTACTCTGAGAGCGGAAGTAACATCATCTCTTGGTGGAGTAGCAGTTAGATCTCCGGGCACTTTTGTAGTAGGCATTTGAAAAGGACCTTCAAGGATGACCTTCTTCAAAAACTTACCGTGTGGTTTCTTGAGATCACAGAACCTAAAGAACCGCATTACCCATTGATCAAAGTTTCCGGAAGTCAGCATTGGAGGTCTATCAAGGGATCCAGCTTCATGAATTGATTGTTGGCTACTTATAGCTTCACACATCTTTGCAAACCAAGTGGGTTCCTTTTGCGTTGTGACATTCATAGCATACTTTGCTGGAAACTGATATTGGAAGTAGTTAGCATATTGATATTTTTGACGAGGTTTTGGTTGAGGGATTTGTTGTGGAAGAGGTTGTGCAAATTGAGGAAAGTAATTTCCAACTTGTTGTGGTTTTTGAAATTGTTGTTGAGGATATTGTTGTAGTAGGTGTTGTTGTTGTTATTGAGGATATTCATGAGGAAAGTAGTTGGAGTATAGTGGTTGAGACATCTTTGAAACTTGTGTAAATGATGGATCTTTGTAATCGAATGAAACTTGATGTTGTTGATGAAATACTTTTAGGCGTAAACAAACAAGCTTAGGCGTAGACTGATGAAGTTACGCGTAAAGTCCACTTACCCGTAAAATATGGGCTTAGGCGTAAATCCTTCTTACACGTAAGCTTTAGGTTAAACGTAAGCTTAGGCGTAAACTAAATGCTTAAGTAAGAAACCTTAGGCGTAAGATTTAACTTAGCGTAAAGTGTTAAAGTGCTTTTACTTAGGCGTAAGCTTTTTACCCAAAATGCTTTACACTTGTCCAAGTGTAAACTTAGTCAAAGGTTTTTTATCCAAGCAAGAAAATCCTTTGAAGACGTGTGAAAACTTGTCCAAGTGTAGAAAAAAGATATCATTACAAGTTCAAAAGTGATTTTTTCTAAAATGTTTTGCTTGTTTTATGAAACAACTTCAAAATCACCAAAATAACAAGAAACTTTGAAACTTGATGAACCAAGATGAATTTTGTGCTTATGCGTAAACTGTGTACTTGATAAGGTTTTAAAAGGTACCTTTTTGAGGGGTCGTTTAAGCCCTTATTTGATCACTTTTGTATCCGTTATTGCTTAATATCGTTCCTTTTCACTTTTAGGTCTCTTGAAGGCAAAATCTGGAATGGCACTTATTTGGACGAAAAGCGCGAATATCTGAAGAAAATGGCCAAAGTCATAATCGAGACACTCAAAGCTCTTGAAAACATAAGGTGGCGGCGTCCATCGCTTAAGCTATGACGCCGTCGGAGGATTTTGTGTGGACGAAGCCAAAACTCCTATTTTCAAGTGGCGACGTCAAGTTGTAAAGAGTAGGCCGTCGCAACTCGGACGGCCTAGATGCAATCAGACGGCGTCGGAAGCTTAAGAAGGACGGTGTCACAAGCATAAGGTGACGCCGTCGCAAGTCTAACGTGGCCAAGCGAAACCCTAATGACGGCGACCCGACGGCGTCACAAAACATAAGGTGACGCCGTCGCATGTGTAATCTTATATATAGAATCCGAATTTTTCAGTATTGGTGTGTAGTCTTTTGGAGTAAAAACCTAAAACCGAACCAAGGCTGTCTTGTATAGTATTTTAGGGTTCTAAACCCTATCTTACACCAAGATAAGTGTTTTACTTCATTAATACAATTATGTCTTTGATTATTTGTGTGTATGCTTGCATGTTCTCCATGTCCGGCTAATTTACTTGTGTGTTTGCTTAGGGAATATGAAACTTAATTATTGAATATTGATTGGTTGTCTCTTATCTTAGTTGATTAATGATCTAGTAATGCGATAGGTCATTCGTTGTGTACTTAATGCTTGATTAAATCTTTGTGAACCTTAGAATATGACTCCTTGAGTAGTTGTAAGCTAAACCATCCAAAGAGTGCCTTAGAGTAAGAGTTTATTATCCTAGTGGGTTTTGTAGGCGAGACCCTTTGGTAAGTTCAAAGAGTTAGGGAGAAAGCATACCCTACAACCTTAGACACACAACGCAACTAAGAATAAGGGCGTGACAATTCAACCACCAATAGGAGATAATTAAGGAGTAGTAAAACCTAAGTAAACACATCTTTAAACTATCATACGAGCACACAATAATTAGACATAGACTACATACACCTTAGATTAGATAATTAGATAAGTAGAGTAATCGGTAGCAATACCAACCCCCAAATCTAAACCCGAGATTCGTACCTTTCCTTTCCTTAAAAACATAAAAGATAAAAATAATCTTCCTCAACCTCAACCTTAGCGTAGTAACTTCTCACTAGCATTCCTATTACCCTAGAGAACGATATCAATACCGTGGCTTACCCTAATACTACACTACAACGATTAGGTTCTTTGCCTAGGGTGTTGAAAAACTTGCTCGACGAAAGGAAGTTCCTTTGACCCCGAGCGACGCGTGTAGCGTTATCAAGTTTTTGGCGCGCTGCGGGAATAGAATAGCTAGTTAGTAGTCCACCTCGTTTAGGTTTCTTTACTTGATTCCTATCAAGTAAACTTTTTCTCATTTTTAGTTTTCTCTTAGTCTATCCCCTTCTTCGTGACCTTTGTTCGTAATCCCATCACTTTTCATCATGGAAGGTGATAACCACCCACCATTCATCAACCCACCACCAAATGACCCGCCAAGAGCCCGTACTCTTGGTGAATACTCGAGACCAAGCCACTTAGGCTATAGGAACACCATTGAGCTTCCGACCAAGCCCAAACTACGGCCTGCGATCCGACACCATCCGGTTGGTGCAAAGCGGATGTGCATTCCATGGACTTCATTAGAAGATCCAAATCGACATCTTAGGGATTTCCTTAAAATTGTCGATTCCATCGACCTTGATGCTACTACTCGGGAGACTACGCGCTGTGTCTCTTCCAATTCTCTCTACGGGACCAAGCTAGTAATTGGCTTGAGCGACTTCCATGGCTCCATCTCAAGTTGGTATGATCTTACCTCTCGCTTCCTTGCTCAATTTTTCCCACCGGGGAGAACCACTAAGCTTAGGAATGACATCTTGATGTTCCAACAACGTCAAGGTGAATCTCTCTACGAAGCATGGACTCGATTCAAGGACTTACTTCATAAAGTCACTCATCACGGCATTGATCTTTGGCTTCAAGTCCAAATCTTTTATGATCATGTCAACTTCCCCACCAAGCGATCCATCGACCAAGCGGCCGGTGGAAAACTTAGTGATCTCACCGCGGAAGAATCATGGGGTATAATAGAGGACCTTGCCCTCTATGACAATGAAAGTTGGGATAACCCCCGTGAGCTGCCCAAAACCGTTAAGGCAATCTCCTTGCCTCCCATTGACTCACAACCTTTCGACCGTAGGATGATCGAACTTGAAGATCAAGTAAAATTCCTAATTAGTTCCTACGAAAATCCTAAGTCCTCACGTCAAGTGAATAAAATCACTCTACCTTGTGAGTTATGTAGTGGTCCCCATGACACTCGTGATTGCACAAGACTCCCCGAACAAGCTTTTGCGGACTACGCCTCCATGCGTACCGCGCGGAGCGGGAGAGAAGTGGTACACTTTCAAGCCCGAACAAAACAACTTAGGAAACTTTTACAACCCCTCATGGAGAAATCACCCTAACATTAAGTGGAACCAAAACTCAAGCACACCCCAAAGCTCATCTAGTCCACCTAATAGGTTCAACTCTCTAAACACCGGGAACCCCACTAATCTTGAGGCAATTGCATCTAGATTCCTGTCATCTCAAGAGACTCGATTGACTAAGCTTGAAGCCGATTTTAAGCAAAGACAAAGCGAGATGACAAACAAGCTTGATGCCCTCTTAAAAGCCTTCAATGAGCGGGAAGTTGGAGCACTCCCAAGTGATACTATAAAGAACCCAAAAGTGAATTCGATTTCGTCGACTTCATGTTCTTGTTCACCATGGGAGAATGCACATCCATGCCCCTCACACCCAACGGTTCACTCGGTAAATGCTATCAAAAAGGGTTCCAAGCCATCCAAAATGAGGTACCAAGGCCCTGCACCATTGGTGGAACCTACTCTTGAGAAACCCGTCAACCAAGAATCCAAAGCTAGTTTAGAGGAGGAGTACAAGGAACTCCATCAAGAAAAACTGATTCTTGAGGTCTTAGCTCATGCACCTTATTATAATGCTTTAAAAGAAAAATATGAGTTAGAACTTAAGCTTGGAAAACATGGGTCCGCTTTTGTGCGAAATAATTTACCTAAGAAGTTAGACGATCCCGGGCTATTTACTCTTCCGTGTAGGCTTGGAACTTCCAAACCTCTCGACGCTCTAGCCGACTTAGGGTCATGCATCAATCTTGTTCCGTTGTCCCTCCATAGAAGCCTTAACTTAGGTAAAATAGAACCAACGAAACCATCTTAGGTCTAGCGGACGGTAGTGTTGCACGTCCGGTAGGAATAATAAAAGACATGGTAGTACACGTAGGAGAGTTGACTCTTTTGGCCGACTTTCATGTGCTAGACATGAATAAGGACCCGACATGCCCATTACTAGTAGGAAGAGGATTCTTAGCTACCGCTAGTTCCATCATCGATTGTAAGATGTCCAAGATAGTGGTAGGAGAGGGAGTGCTAGGTCAATTTACGATGTCAAAAAGCATCGTACTACAAAGAAGAGGAAATCCCACATGAGATTAGGTTGGATAGAGAGCCTTCTAGATATGGACCTTGGATAGATAAGAACCTCATAGGCCCCAAAGACCTTTTACCTAGATGAAGCCTTCACTAGTAAAGCAACTTTCCAAGAAAAAGAAATGGCTAGGGACATGGAAGTGAACCCGTTCGAGGGGCCTTAGTATTTAGGAAGATGACCGAGTTCCTAGGAAGCTTGCCGTCAACCTTGTCATGAATAAGTGGAAAGTTGAGAAATCTAAACACAAATGGGATTGGGATAGACCGCCTAGTGACGGTGATGGAGAGTGGCATATTAGGATAACAATCTATGATCCCGATGGAGAGAAGTTTGAAAAGGCATATCTAACCGAACGTACTACTAGGAACTTAAATGATAAGTTTGATCCTTATGACATTGTTGAGGATAGGCTTACTTATATCGGTAAGTAGGAGCACGACTACGAGTCTAGCTACAAGACTCTCAAATAAAGAAAAGCGCTTCGTGGGAGGCAACCCATGCTTAATTGCTTGCTTGTTAGTGTCATATGTCTTTTATTGATTGTTTATTCTCATGTTTAAATTTGTAAAAATGCTTTATTTTGTTTTTAACCTCGTCTTAATTGCATATAAAGGTATTTTACATAAGGGATAAGTGTAGGGAGGATTACACACGTTTTCAAAAGAAAGCGTAAACATGAGAATAACAATTTACTAAAAGATATATATGTGTGTTTGTTCGAGTCAAATGCTTGTATCGAGTCATAATGGATGTTTTGCGAGATATTTTCCGATTCTAAAGATGTAAATTTTCCGAAATTTTTCGGAAAATCGAGACCGGTTTTGTCGGGATAACTGACGGCGTCGAGATCGCAACTGACGGGGTCGGGAAGGAGTAAAACAACAGATTATTTTTTTTCTCGTTTTCGAGCTACTTATAAAATTTTGGAATTTTCGGTCTTAATTTTCCGAAATGCGTAAACATCCATTCCACAAGCATTATATCCTAGTTTAAATCAAGTCTTATATATATTATTACCGCCGATTTTACGCGAAGGTTTCGTTTGTTTTCTTCAAGTGTGCAGGTTTAATTTATCAAGAAGAAGTTACATAAGATTGGAAGGAGCTTTTCACGCATAAATTCTTCTTGGAAAGGATTTAACCACTACTTCACACACGGATCCTACCGAGCTAATCAGGGGAGTATTAGTTTCTTTCGTTTTAATTACCTTCCATTATCATAACTTTGATACTTTCGGGAACATTGGGGACAATGTTCGGTTTAAGTGTAGGGAGGAAAATAAAGCGGAACTTTGAAACTATGCTTATCCTTGAATATTTGCTTTGTCCAATTGTATTTGTGTAATAAACCATGAGAAAATGTCGGTTAGGGTAATTTTGGCACCAAATTTAAAATTTTTTATGACATATAGGAGTGGGCCATTAGTCTTAACAAAAGCATCTCACGGATAGGAAGTTGCATGACTAGCACAAAAACCCTTTACCACCTAAATTCCACCCAAAATGTGAGGATCACCCTTAGATTAGTAGGAATTAAAGCATTCATCTTTAATGCTTAGAGTGTGAACCGGTAGTATATTAGATTCTAGAACTTGTTTTGTGATGCATCCCGAGATCGCTAGTAAGCGCACTTGTGTAGTTAGGAATAACTAAATGATAAGAGGCATTAGGATAACCCTTGTTTGATACCGTAATATAATTACTTCTTCCACTTCGGTTGAGTAATTCCCCACACCCTTTGCGTTGTACTCATCTTTAGTACACGATACCCTAGTTAACCCTCGAGCCTATCCTTTTCGCGGTTCTCGTGATGTTTTGGTTTTTCGAATATCAATGAAGAGCATTGTTTACACCCCACCCCAAATATACACCCAAATCGCCTTAGCCTACCTTGTATGCACTCACTTTTAGTGCATTATTGTTATCACCCTAAACCCTTAGTTCAATTATCCGGTTGCTTGCATGAGTTGCTAAGTCGAGTCATATCCTTTGTATACGATTTTGGGACGATTGGGATTCATGGGAAAAGTTAAAGTTTATGAAATGACGGAAGGGCGTTAAATTCAAATTCCCTTTGTTTGCATAATAATGTACCCCAAGTGTTTTGATCTTTTAAATTGGGTCAAATTAGTGTTAGAGTAATAAAACTCAAGTGTAGGGATGTGCCTATAAATCCCTATCATTTTGATGTTACCGTAGAGGATGTTAGAGTAAAAGTGTATGAAAAAAAAAAAAAAAAAAAAACATACGGGCTACCATCCTACATCTATCCTTTAAATTTATGTTTGTTTATTTCAGTTAGCTAGAGTCTAGAGTGTCCAGTCTTGGCTTAGCAACGCCATTCTTCGTATGCTTGTAACAATAAGATTTTTGACTTGCCACCACTATATAGCCTATCCCACCAAACCCTTTGTTTCCCTACCGTAAGCCTAACGTTACAACCCTTTAAAGACCTCTTTGATAGTCTTTCCTAGGTGCTTACGCCAAAGCCATGGAGGTTTGATTTATTCTCAAGCCTATGGTAATCTATGTACTAGGACCGGTTAATGAGTGTTTATCTTCCATTTCCAATTTGTTATATTTCATATACACCCGAGAGAGATGTAAGTATCCAAACACCCCATGTGAGGTGCTAGTATGTGATTTCCGTGCTTGTTATGACTTTTGTGGGGCTTATATGAGTTGTGGACTGTTTTAAACCAATGCTTCATGACCTCTAACTTATAAATTAATTGGCTAAAAGCAGATTTGCTTGAGGACAAGCAAATACCAAGTGTAGGGATATTTGATAAGGTTTTAAAGGTACCTTTTGAGGGTCGTTTAAGCCCTTATTTGATCACTTTGTATCCGTTATTGCTTAATATCGTTCCTTTTCACTTTTAGGTCTCTTGAAGGCAAAATGTTGGAATGGCACTTATTTGGACGAAAAGGCGCGAATATCTGAAGAAAATGGCCAAAGTCGAATCGAGACACTCAAAGTGCTGAAAACATAAGGTGGCGGCGTCATTGCTTAAGCTATGACGCCGTCGGAGGATTTTGTGACGGACGAAGCCAAAACTCTTATTTTCAAGTGGCGACGTCAAGTTGTAAAAGAGTAGGCCGTCGCAACTCGGGACGGCCTAGATGCAATCGAGACGGCGTCGGAAGGTGAAGCATAAGGTCACAAGCATAAGGTGGCGCCGTCGCAAGTCTAACGTGGCCAAGACGAAACCCTAATGGCGGCGACCACGGCGTCACAAAACATAAGGTGACGCCGTCGCATGTGTAATCTTATATATAGAATCTGAATTTTTCAGTATTGGTGTGTAGTCTTTTGGAGTAAGAACCTAAAACCGAACCAAGGCTGTCTTGTACAGTATTTTAGGGTTCTAAACCCTATCTTACACCAAGATAAGTGTTTCACTTCATTAATACAATTATGTCTTTGATTATTTGTGTGTATGCTTGCATGTTCTCCATGTCCGGCTAATTTACTTGTGTGTTTGCTTAGGGATTATGAAACTTAATTATTGAATATTGATTGGTTGTCTCTTATCTTAGTTGATTAATGATCTAGTAATGCGATAGGTCATTCGTTGTGTACTTAATGCTTGATTAAATCTTTGTGAACCTTAGAATATGACTCCTTGAGTAGTTGTAAGCTAAACCATCCAAAGAGTGCCTTAGAGTAAGAGTTTATTATCCCTAGTGGGTTTTGTAGGCGAGACCCTTTGGTAAGTTTAAAGAGTTGGGAGAAACGCATACCCTACAACCTTAGACACACAACGCAACTAAGAATAAGGACGTGACAATTCAACCACCAATAGGAGATAATTAAGGAGTAGTAAAACCTAAGTAAACACATCTTTAAACTATCATACGAGCACACAATAATTAGACATAGACTACATACACCTTAGATTAGATAATTAGATAAGTAGAGTAATCGGTAGCAATACCAACCCCCAAATCAAACCCCGAGATTCGTACCTTTCCTTTCCTAAAAACATAAAAGATAAAAATAATCTTCCTCAACCCCAACCTTAGCGTAGTAACTTCTCACTAGCATTCCTATTCCCCTAGAGAACGATATCAATACCCGTGGCTTACCCTAATACTACACTACAACGATTAGGTTCACTGCCTAGAGTGTTGAAAAACTTGCTCGACGAAAAGGAAGTTCCTTTGACCCCGAACGACGCGTGTAGCGTTATTAGTACTCGAACCAAAAACAAGTTTAAAAACAATCTTAAACACGTAAAGTTTGAAACTTTTTGCAAAAACTATAAACCTTAACACTAAATTAACCTTAACCCATAAGAATCTTGAGTTTACAAGTGAAAAAATCAAAGCTTTTATGAAAATGAAAAGTGTATAACAAGACTTATACGCGTACGACCAAAACTTCAAAAACAAGTGTGTTTCACCCAACTAAATGGCGATTGATACCACTGTTAGGTCACCATAAGTTAACACAAGTATGTAGATGATAGAAATGAGATGAGAAGGGAAGGCTGAACACACAAACACATGAATGGATAATGAAATGTTATGCGTAGTATTAAGAGTGAACAACACCTCTCCTAGGAGAGGTAACAAAGTATTTATAGGGGAAGGGAGCTAGGACAACACATCTAGTCCCTTCCTTGGCCTTTTGGGCCTTTGCATAGGCTCATGGGCTTTCTACATAAGCCTAGCACTTAATTAACAACATAAAAGCCATAATAATGCAACCTATTACATGTAAATGACTAACACTTGATAATACTGTTTAAGAGCATTTCCAACAAGCAGGATCCGGAGACTGAATATAATCAGGCCAACTCATCACTACAAAATAAGGAAAACATATCAAAATTTTGATGCAAAAAGAAGGGTGTAAATAAATTTAAAAAAAAATACCCGTTCCATCATCATGAAGAAACTCAGGATACATGTCCTCGCCCAAAGAATAGTGGTGGCTCAAACCAACCCAGCAAAGAAATACTTCAGGAAATACCTGAAAAGGAGCAGGATGGGCAACAAGAGTAGCATAATGTTCAGCATTATACTCATCAGCACGAGGAACAGAATCCTTCAAACAATTCTTATTGGAACTCCAAGAAAATAAAGCAGGACAAGCAAAGTCATCAACCCAGAAAAAACGGTCGTTCCAATTCTTCACAGAATCAAGGGCTTTAGTATAAACCACGGAACACCATCACGCTTACTGAAAGAGAACCTCCCTTTGGCCTTCGTATTAACATAAAAACGGCGAAACAAACCCACAGTAGGCGTAATGCTATGATCACGACACAAGATTTAAAAGTGAGAAATTTTGCAAACACCAAAGATTGAAAGCTGGGAAATATTAATATGATAGTACCTAATCAAGTAAACGAGAAAAATTGACACCGGTAGGCGAAAATTCGTAAGGTCAAAAAACCATGTGTATAAGCCAATTTTCTTTAGGGGATGCTCATGCATAGTATGATTGCGAGAAGGAAGCTCCGGGTGAACCTCAGAAGGAATATTGAATTTATCAAGGAAAGGGTCAAACATCTCTGGAGGAGTACCACACTTTATATCAACAATCGCACTCATAGCGAGCGGATAAAATCAAAAATCAAAACGGACAAACGAAGGGATTCTCTTCTCCAAAAGATAAAAGAAAGCGGCGATGGTGAAAATACAGCAGAAGAAGAAAATTGAAAATAGTAAAAACAAGGATAGTATTTATACTAAGAAAATACCAAAATTAAGATGATGGCACGTGGCAACGAAAATGGGAATAAACGATCATGATCAAAAGTAAAAAGATAAGAACAACAGAAGCGCGTGGGACATTAGGTCAAATCAAGCAGAAAATGAAAAGTCGACAAACATCCACGTCGCACGAAACACTTCCCAAGAAAGGGAAGTGTCAGAAAGACGCTTCAAAAAGTGCGGAAAGTAAATATTGCTCAGTCAACTTAAGTCTAGTAACATTCACTGCACGCGACAATATCCGCACGCAATGAACACACTAGACTAGGGGGACTTGATGATGTATAGCATGTATAGCAGGCTTACTGGGCCTGATTCGTGCTATACACATATTGGGCCCAGGCCCAACAACGAGAATTACTACGAACGTTGGACCAACAGTAAGCCCAATAACGAAATTGGCTATAGTCCAGACTAAAAGACGTACGCAAGATACTTAACAGACTGAACCTCTGGCCGCGGAAGGTATCATGTGTCCGCATCCGCGGTTAACACGGAACCTTGTCCTATAAGGATCCGGCTTCGGAAGCTAACTACTATATGCGAGTAATCAGGAAACACTAGCGGTAAACCTCGCCTATAAAAGGGGCTCTAATCCCCATACAAGGTACAACTTTCTCTCTCATAATAACACACACATACTCTTATTTCTCTGACAAGAATGTGTACTTACTCTCACGCCGGAGTCTAAGCGTGGGGTCCGTCCTCACTGTAAGCCTAACGGTTTACTCTTCTTGTGTAGGGAATTCAATCAAACTACTTGGATTAGTACAAGATCAGCCCACCAACAGCTTGTTAACCCAATCCAACAAGCAATACTAACACTCATTAACAGCTTGTTAACCCAATCCAACAAGCAATACTAACACTCATTACAACCTGTCACACTTTTTGTACTAACAATATTACCTTTTTTTGAAGGGCTATTTTATTAACGAGCCTAGCAAGATGCTAAAACTCAACCAACACAACAATTACATGATAACAGTTAAAGGGCTTTTAAGCCAACTCATCAAATTTAAATTTCTCCAAGCTTTAGCATTACACCAAACATAAGAATAATGAACAATACGATCAAATAAAGACGCTTTTGTTGAAGCTTCGGACGAAAAAATCAGCTTATTTTGATAATTTGAAATTATCCACCAAAAGACGAGCATCGTACCTTCCAAGTATTCTCGTGTTTGAACACTACTACAAAAAAATGGCATAGAGCCCGGTTGAAAATGATAATAGAGCCCGTTTTTACATACGAGCACAAAGGGGAGGGGACTCTATTCGAAATGCATATAGAGCCCGGTTTGAAAAACGGGCTCTATTCATGGTTATAGAGCCCGGTTTTCTACTTAAAAACATGGCTCTATACGAATAAAATAAAATAAAATAAAACTCATTATGAGATAATTTCAGCAATGAATTTGTTGCTCTTCGTTTCCGAAATGAACATAGTATTGATTTAAATAAGGAAGATCCATTGACACTACAAGTTTACAACTGAATTTTCTTGATACATTGAGTTTGTGTACTATACATAAATGAAAGTAAAACATACACCATTGACGTCACTGTGAGTCTCTTTATTGTCATTGCCTTTGAATAGCTCGACAAAAACATATGGGGTTTGATGAAGTTGATCTCGTCTCCAATATGCATTTAGAATTGAGATTGCGCCAAATTCCTTGAAATCAATGTTGTCCTCTCGCATTTTCTCTGTACCAAAAGATATACATTAGATACAATCAAATCTCAAGGTATCCAAAACCAAGTCTTAATCACTTATTGCATATCAGTTTGCAATACAACCTAGAAGAAAACTATATGACATTTGAGTTTGACTCCAAATAATCACAAGAAACATCAACAAAGGCGAGCTACATGTTTTAGTGAAAAGTTATTGTTTACTAGTTTAGCGTTTAACGTTTATTGATAGATTTATTTCGAAAGAGGAACTAAAACTAGCATTGGAAAAACATAAAATGGGCGATGAGGCAACCATCAACGATATAATATCAGAATTTGATGCAAATGATGTAAGTCGATCTGTTGGTGTATGCAATATGCAAGTTATCATATAATCAAATACGATGGGGTTGACTTTATTTTTGATACTTGTAGGATGGCCAAATCCGCTATGCGTGATATGATAAGAAGCTAAAGTCTAAAACGGGTCATGTTCATACCATCATGTCGAATACTTTTAACATCAATGTGCAGTATATTTATACCAAAGTTTGCTGTAAAAGCTTGTTTCGTGAACAACGATTTATATCAGGCGCTCCGTAAACGGTTGAGATCCATTGCAACTTTTTGAATCATCCATTTCATATTTTCGAGCTTCTGTAATTTAGCTTCTTATTAATAATATTAGAAGAAATAATATAATCATCCCTATGATTAGTGAAAATAGGAGGAAAACGACTTCCTATATGCATACATGGTCCTTACAGCACTGCTTACTTCAATGTTTGTTTCCTTAAGTATATATAAAATAAAAAATTGGATTCGGGTACTGGGCCATTTACTCGCTACAAGGTAGCCGACTGCTGCCTAGTAACTTTTACAACCATACTAAAGGGTAATGGATAAGGAACCAAAAATGAGAGCAAACAGTATAACTGAGGACCATTTATGCAAATAGTATCAGCCATGGACTGGATCATGGTACTTACCTTAACCATATCCTGGTATTGCCTTGCAATTGCGTCAAAGTGTGGGTTAACCCCTTAACATTCCCCAAGTCGTGTCACCTGTAGACAGTTGGTGAAATCGTGTCAATAACCAGAAAACATGACTAAGGATCAATGATAATACAAAGATGATGTAAGAAATAAGATGAGCATACAGCTTTGCTGTATGCCAAAGAAGCTTTTTCTGTAGCTTCAACTAGATATGTACTGTAACAAACGGTAAATTGGTTAAACATAAATGTTAAATTCAGGATAAGAAAAGAAGCTAAGAGCAATCATCATCATTGCCTTACCTTATGCAATGCTGGAACGGATTCCTCCGTGCAAGTCTCGAGTAGGAGAATATGCTCTGATACTCTGTATAAAACAATACAAACTGATTCAGTTCTGACTTTTTAAGTCACAGTTGTAGCTTTGAAAAAGAACATGTTTTATAGAGGAAAGTGCTGACCTCCACTTGGCACTCATGGTTTCACATCTATAAGCTTAATATATGTCAGTATAAGACTGTAACAAACATAGGTACTAGTCAAATTTAAAGTGCCATGGAAATTTAAGTGAACAAACTAACCATTTATTAAGTGACCAAAGCAACCATTTATTCAAGAACTGCAGAGAATA
Source organism: Chrysanthemum lavandulifolium (assembly GCA_022545495.1). Taxonomy (NCBI): domain Eukaryota; kingdom Viridiplantae; phylum Streptophyta; class Magnoliopsida; order Asterales; family Asteraceae; genus Chrysanthemum; species Chrysanthemum lavandulifolium. The sequence goes on along the minus strand of CM040244.1, from coordinate 132,231,949 downwards.
AATCATCCAACAAACACTAAAATTAAGTAAACTTGTTAACATCATCCATAAGTAACATCAACAACCAACAAATTATAAAATCAATAACCATTAATTACCTCTCTGCAATTAGGGCTAAATTTGACCCTAAGTTTCAATTAAGCCTAAAATTAATACATACACAAATATACAATAAGCCTCAAATTAACCCATACATACCTAACCCTATGTTTCAACTAAAAATCAAGGAGATGACTTACTAATTAGTGGTGGCAGTGGTGGTATGATTGAGGGGGGAAGGGCAGTGACAAAGTGAAAGTGTGTTTGATACTTTTTGATTGGGGCGGAAAATAAAAAAAATGATGGTGTGAAATTTCATCTGAAAAAAGTCAAAAACTCAAAAAGTGAAATGATCCCGCAAATGGAATAGAACATGGTTGCTAATTAAGAAACATGGCTCTATTAGAAAATTTAGAATAAAGCCCGGTTATAAATTAGAAACCGGGGTATTTAAGTGGGGAAAAAAAAGGATTGCTCAAAGAACCCTGTTTTATAAAAAAAAGGGCTTTATTTAGGGGGCTTTATTCCTTTTTTTTTAGTAGTGGAAGGATATGCGTATGTTAACTAGTAGTTTTAAACGTATGTTAAGTTAATCAAAATGAATCGGATAATTATGTGTCAATTTTGTAGTAATAGAACATACTTCTAGACACAACCTTCAAGCATATGCATATCTCATTATCTTATTGCTAACTATTAAATGATTGATCTTTCAGGTCCCAAAGCTGAGGTTAAAGGCCATTTCATGATCTACACACTTCTATAGTTCTATTACACTTACATCATGCGTTGTCTGTTTATACACTAACAAGTCCAAATCAAAAGACAAAATATGTAAATCAATTCTCTGTAAAAGACCAAATTAGAGTAATCAAAACCTTGGCACAGAAGAAACCAACTTGTCCTTGGCCTTAACTAGGCCCGAGAAGTTGAGGGGTCATAATCTCAACCGAAGCTTACCTGTGTCTCTACTTGAATTCGACATACTAATATTCTTTGATTTTTTTAACTTAGTCCCTCAAAAAATCAGCCAGTACTCTTAAATTATTTTGGGATAATAGTGTTTTTCAATGTTCTTTAGCGTAGGTGATTAGATAAAAGTTAGTGTTTTGTTTCAAGCACTCAAGATGTTAAGATTAAGACCAAGTGAAGGAAAAACTATCTAGCTAGATAGTTGTGCTACAAACAATTGTTTGAGGAGAAGTTGACGTTATCCACACGAATATTGGCACTTTACTAACATTACGGTTACGGTTGGTTATGTTAAAGATTAAAATGATTAGACAGAATGTAGGACTAAAGTTCAAGCGTAAGTTCTATTATTGCATAGAACAAAACAAACGTTATTTTCGAAATTTTATGGTTGAAAATGAGAAGAAAATTGCATAATAAAACGATATAACATATAATCATATGTTTGCCGTTAAGATTAACTAATTACTACTCGCATTACCACTTGAATCACAACTTGCGTTACATGTTTATCCGAACCAAACCTATGCGCATCAGAATGATTAAGAAAGCTAGATATTTATATTATTAAGAGAACTTTAATACTAATCTTCATTCGTGCATGATTAACATCAACAACCATTATTTACATTTATTTTAAGCTTTTATCTCCCTTTTTTTAATCTCGATGACGAATGCGACTATACAATATGATTATATCTATGAAAGATATTTTGATTACCAGAGTACTTAAATCTTTAGCTATTCATTTTTACTAGCAAGTGGGTTGTCTTTAACAGTTATTCAACAAAAAAGTTTGCATTAATTAAATACTAATATAACAAATGTCACCGTCTCTCTTGTCGGGTTGCCTGTTAAATATAGAAACAACATAAAATATGACAAGGCCCTTGAGCCAATATTATAAACTATTAACATCCCACTTGCACCAACTCCATAAAGTGATAAAAACTAATCAAATCAATACCCCTTTACATATGTTGGAATCATTTTTGTCTATTTTTTCTGGTTTCACCCATTTTAGGCTGGTCCAAATCGTACCCCCAACATCAGTTGGGCAACGAAAAAACACACCTTCAACCGATGTCAACATCGGGCGTGTGGGTTGTGGAGCTCGGTTGCCACATCGGGCATAGTGGCCAAATTGGCGACATCGAGCTAATTTACGACCGAATTTAATGCCCACTATTTCCAACCAAATTTGCCCGTTTGGGATGAATTTAAAAAAGTTTTAAAATTTTGACCGTTTGGTCATTTAAAAAAAAAAAAAAAAAAAAAAAAAAAAACTTTTTAAAACAATTTACCACTCTATAAATACTAACTTCACCTCAAACACAATTCACCACTCACCATTTCTCATCTATATTCATTTGAATCTAATTTCATCCAACTTCAAAATGTCAAAGAAAAATACCCCACAATCAAAAATCGACGATCACGACTACCCCAAATGCCCCGAATATGAATTTCTCGCGGGAAAACAACTTCGAGTTAACCGGCATATTATCACAACAAAACCGGCCTATTCGCTTTCGTCCACCTTATTCCCCGATTCGAAGTACTAATCTTGACATGAATTTGGAAGATTATTTGCCGGAGTATAATACACAAAACTACCAAAGTCAAGATGCTTCGATGGGCCAAGGTTCGGGTCACGGTTCGTTCCATGATTCCATTCCTGTTGAAGATTCTGATGATGAAAAAACCGCTTCCGCTGAAGAAATGTCCCCCATCAAACCAAAGCAGCCATCAAGACGTGCTTCAAAGGCCAAGGACAAAGGCAAGTAGCCCGAAACAAGCAAGGGGAAAACCAAGAAGCACGTTGAAGCATGGACAAAGGCGGAAGAGGTCGCGCTTTGTAAAGCTTGGGTTTATGTGTCGAAAAACTCGGCGAGAGGAAACGCCCTGAACCGCTTCAAGTTTTGGGAGTTAGTGATAGACTACTTTAAAAAAGAAACTGGCTCAAACCGAACCTATGACTCCATCACTACCAAATGGAAGAGTAGGATTCGTAATAGGGTTGGTAATTATTTTGCTATTATAGAGAATATCAAGAATAACCATGGAAGCGGTGAGAATGATATAGACGACACTTCAAAAGCTCTTAGAGAATACCGTATGACGTACGGTCATGATTTCACTTTGGAGGAGTGTTGGGAGGTTTTAAAGGGTCATGCTGCTTGGAAGAACATTGAGATGCCGACTTTCGAAACGAATAGTCGGAAGAAAACAAAGGGTTCTACCACTACCTCTGGTTCAACCCAAGCTCGTGATCCTTTCGATGTCCAAGATGTTGATGATTCTGATGAGAAAGGGACTATAGAATCACGATCGGTTGGTCGTGACAAAGCAAGGAAGAAACCATCCTCCTCCTCTCATGATGATGATGTTCCATCAAAATCATTTGTACAATCGTTGGCCAAAACTTTCTTCAAGACCAAGAAGCCGTCAAAAAGGGAGAAAGGTAAGAATAAGGAGGGTTTAGAAGATACTTGGTTACGGTTGAGGGAAAAAGAGCTCGAGATGAAAAAAGAGAAACTTGAGCTCATGAGGCTATCAAAACAGGAGTCCGACATAATCTTCTACAACACCCCAATCGACCCAAAATTGACCAACCGACAACTAGAAGAATTGATGAAAGTCAAGGCAACAATCAAAGCAGGCTACAATTTAGATTATTAGTTTAAGTATTGTAGTGTTTATTTTAATTTCGTATTGTAATGTTTTTTTTTTTAAATTTCGTATTGTAATGTTTTTTTTTTTAATTTTAATGAATTTAAATTTAATGTTAAAAATGTTTGAATTAAAAAAAAAAAAAAAAAAAAAAAAAAAGCTTGGGTCATCGATCGTGGCATCCGGTCATGTCCGGTCATTTGGAGAGAAAAGGCGGCGTGGTACTGGTGACTGGGTCATCTCAGTCACGATTGGGACCAACCTTATGTATTTGTACCATACATACAATTTTAATTATCTTCTAAACATAAGCATCGGTTAAAACATAAGTACAGAATATGATCTACTTTCACGTTGTTGGTGATTTTGTTATCATCAACTATTTTAGTTAATTGTGATTTACTAAAAATTAATAGTTTGCTCGGATACGAGTTAAGGAATGTGTTATGCACACTCATTAAACTAATATGTTTCTAACCATGGCAAAGATACGGGGGTCAAGCGGGTCGCGCCCCCTTGCATGGTCAAGGGGCATCGTCTCTTGTTGGTGAAGGGTTATGACTCTTGGTGTTTAATAGTTTTTCCCGACATATGTGTTGGTGAAAGGTTATGACTCGCGGTGTTTAAGCGAAATTAATCTCTCATAACTATCAAACATGTCTGTTACATAACAAACACATTCGGTCTCATTCTAACATACGAAAAAACACATAATCTCTTTGTTTTGGTATGTTCTCTTGTGTCACGGAACAAAGTATTTTTTTTAAATTATTTTAGTAAGGATTTCGTGATACCAAACATCTATACGATCGAAATATTTTATTTAAGAAATAAACATACACGATTCAGGAGGACATCAAAGATACCATTCACAATCTAACCCTAAATTTTCACACATGCTTCGTGAGATTAACATTTTTTTAAAAGACAACAAAAATTATATTATAATAAACAAAGGCACAAACAACATGCCGATTACAATGGAACAAAAATAACTCACAATTTTCCTCTTATATATACTCTATTTATAAGACATAGAAAATAAGGTAGAAGAGGCAATAAGGAGTATATATCATACACAACTTATGAAAATTAGAATTTGCAAGCCTTGATTAGGTACTAACACCACTTTATCCACGATGAAATAGTTTCTTTTGCTCTAGATCCAATGAAATGAGAAAACTTGTACCCCATCACAGATTATCGACATATTAAAAGCTCTATTTTCAAAGACTCTCTTATTTCTAGTGTTCCAAATCATATATAACATCACTCAAAAAACCGTTTGCCAAACCGTTCTTTGTTTTTTATGAAATTTTGGCAAGCCTATGTGTTCAACAATATCTTAAAATGATTCAATATTAAAAATACCCATATTCTAACACTTAAAAGTTTACCCCAACAATGTTTTGTTTTCACTTAGTCCCCTAGCTGAAGGTCGTATCTGTAAATCAAACATATTCGTAGGCTTGCAGTTAATTCACGAAAACTATTTTTGAAGTCAAGTTTTTAGTCAGCGGTTCAGGTCAACTTGATGTGAACAGTGAGCTAGCTTGATAGGTCGGTTCTAGATTGATCAACTAATTAATTTGAGTTAAATTATAGATGAGTTCAAAACATATAACATGTCAACTTTGATTCTATGATACCTCAGACTTAAGAAGGCTTTGATCTTCGATTTTATTGTGTCTCAAGCTTTCTTTTGGATGTCTAATAAAAATAAAAAATTGAGATGTAATTAGATAGATTTCTTATAAAGCCTTAGTGCACATGATATGCTCCTATGTGGACACGCCATTCGTCCCTGTGGATACCAATAACACCGCCAAAACCATACCGGCAACACGCTAATTTTGAGCTAAATGGATTTGAGCTACTTGACTGGCTCAAAAATGAAATTAAAACGCAACAGCAGGTGAATACTAGTGGGGGGACATGACACCAACCATGTTCTTGAGAGCACACAAACAATGTAGAAAAAAAAGTCAAATTGTTAGAAAAAGGTTCATTGCCCTCAGCCGAATAACGTGAGTGCCCTCACCATCTCACGTTTCCAACAATGAAAAGACTTTTTAATGGCGAAAAAACGTTTTCCGGTTGTTTTTTGGTCGGAAAATATGAAAGAAAAAGATAATTGGTAAGGGTGAATATGGTAAAATGGATTGGAGAAAGTAATTGGAAAGTTTGAATATGGGTATGTGTGTCACTGGTCTACTAAAAGGTCCACTTTATTTATAAACTACAATATATTAATACTCGCCCCATCTCAAAATTACAGTTCACATTTTTTTTAGGATGTATCAGAATAATTGTCCACTTTCCTTTTTAAGTAAAAACTAGAGAATGTATTAAACGAATATTATCTTTGAGTGGTTGAGATTTATAGTAGTCCCATTTTTATTAAACTTTGTGATTTCTTTCTCATGACAATAATTTTGATACGGAAGGAGTAATTAGATTTAGAGTAAATTACACCGTTCGTCCCTATGGTTTGCCCAAAATAACACCGCAAGTCCATTCGTTTTTATTTTTGCGCCACGAGTCCTTATAATGAAGTTTGGTAACACCATCAGTCCCTATCTCTAACGGTAGTTAGCTTTCTCCGTTAACTCCCATATGTGCGTTACATGTGCCGTCCATTTCTAACGATCGTTAGCGTTTTTGCATGTTTTCGTCCATTTTTTCACGTTTTCATATGTTTTTTCACGTTTTCGTCCGTTCATTCATGTTTTCGTCCGTTTTTGCACGTTTTTACACGTTTTCATCCGTTTTCGCCTGTTTTTGCACGTTTTCGTTTGTTTTTGCACGTTTATGTTCCGTTTTGCACGATTTCGTCCGTTTTTGCTCGTTTTCATCCGATGTTGCATGTTTTCATTTGTTTTTGCATGTTTTTCTTCAATCTTTCACATTTTGGTCCGTTTTTTGTTCTTTTTTTTCACGTTTTCGTCTGTTTTTGCAGGTTTTCGTTCGTTTTTTCACGTTTTCATTTATTTTTACCCGTTTTCGTTCATTTTTTTTACGTTTTCATCCATTTTTACATGTAAACAGGCAAAAACGTGCAAATATGAATGAAAAGTGGGAAAACGTATGAAAACGTGCGAAAACGGACAAAAACAGACGAAAACGTGCAAAAACAAACGAAAACGACGAAAACGTGCAAAAACATGAAAATGTGCAAAAAACGGACGAAAACGAGCAAAAATGAACGAAAGCGTGAAAAAACAAAAAAAAAACGTGCGAAAACAAATGAAAACGTGAAAAATGAACAAAAACGTGCAACAAAATGAAGACATGCAAAAACGGAAGAAAACGAGCAAAACGGACTAAAACGAGCAAAGCGCATAACAAAAGCGAGCAAAGCGATAACGTGTAAAAGCGTTGCAAAACAAACGGCGTAAAGCGGGAAAAACGTGCAAAAACAGACGCAAACGTGCAAAAACATCGAAAACATGCAAAAACGGACGAAAACATGAATGAACGGATGCAAACGTGAAAAAACGGACAAAAATATGCAAAAACTGACGAAACATGCAAAAACCGACGAAAACGGGTAAAAACGAATGAAAACGTGAAAAAACCTGCAAAAATAGATAAAAACGTGGAAAACTGACGATAACGTGTAAAAACGAACGAAAAACGAGCAAAAACAAACGAAAACGTGAAAAAACGAACAAAAACGGACCAAAATGTGAAAGATTGATGAAAAACATGCAAAAACAAATTAAAACATGCAAAATCGGATGAAAACGAGCAAAAACGGATGAAAACATGAATGAACGGACGAAAACGTAAAATCGACGAAAACATGCAAAAACGCTAACGATCGTTAGAAATGGACGACACATGTAACACACATGTGAGAGTTAACGGAGAAAGCTAACGACCGTTAGAGATAGGGACTGATGGTGTTACCAAACTTCCTTATAAGGACTCATGGCGCAAAAATAAAAACGAAAGGACTTGCGGGGTTATTTTGGGCAAACCATAGGGACGAACGGTGTAATTTACTCTTAGATTTATATCTTCTTTTGTAAATAATACATTTTACTTTTACTACAATACCTTTTCATTAGTTGTGAATATTTGAGTTGCTTAAAAAAAGTGGGACCCAATAACATGTGTTAATGGTATGTTATGAGAGCAGGGTGTTTGAGTTATTGATGTATTTTTTAGAGGTGTATGATGTGACGCCGATGTTGCATACCAATAACGTGTTATTGGTAGCTCCCATACCTTGTGCTCTTATGTGGGCGTTAATCTCTTTGTAATTGTTGGTTTCTTATAACGCCATATGTTGCCGATAAAAAAAAAACTTTATTTTTGTGTCATGTGTACATAAGCAAAAATCAAGTTTGCTTTACGATGTCGTATTATTTTGATAGACATTTCATATTTGTTCCTTTTATATGAGTTTTCGAGTCGACAAAACTCGTCGAGCTATGAAATCAAGTCTATACTAAATGTAGTCTAGTCAAACTGTCCAATACATAATAAAATTCATAAACATCTTGATTATCGGAATATGTGGATTTGCAATTAGACAATTATGGCCATGACAACCAACCATATCCAATCGATACCATACATAATAAATCGGATTTGATTGTTGGACCAAAAACATTTAAACTTGTTGATCTCCACCGTTATGGCCATGACAACCAACATACTGACTCCATCTATTATATTTATTTAAAAGAAACAAAGAATGAACTTGTCACATGATAAAAATAAATAAATAGACAAAAATGCATATATATCCCTCCCAAAGTGAATAATTGCATATATATCATTTGTACAAGTTTTTTATCCACATAGTACAATGGTTTTTATGCATGCTTTGGATATATATGCAATTTTACTTTTTCGGGAAGAGATTTTGACACATTCTCAAATTAGATATCTTTGAGTTCGTGAATTCGTTTTTTACTTTTGCAAGATGTCATCGGGTTTAACTTCTCTTTTATCACTCTCATTCCTAAGGTAAGTAACCCAATTCACATCAAAGATTTTCGTCCCATTTCTCTTATTGATATCCACTACAGGATCACTGCCAAAGTTCTTGTTAATCGGCTCTCCAAAGTGATTGATAAAGTCGTTAGTTACGACCAATCCGCTTTCATTGCAGTCGTTGATAACGTCTAAAATGAACATGTTTTTAGTAGCGTTATTGTCAGGGAAAGGACTTTTTTGTGCATGATATTCGGCTATATTTACTCATAACTATTGCAAAAGTGCAAAGATCGTCTTGTGTATGTATATGTAGCGGTATGTGCGAATATTGAAGAAATGAAGTTTTATGCACATTTGGAGCGTCTAAAGGAAGGAAGTTGAGATTGGAAGCTTGTGGACTCAATGATATGGGCGTAGTGATTTGAAGCATCTGACAAGGAAAGATCAAGTTTGGCTTTGGAAATCATTAACGTAAGCAAAGAACGAGCGTAAAGGGAAAAGTCGGCAAAAAGTCAAAGGAGCAAAACCCGGCCGTTCGGTGCAACCCATGACCGGATCCGGTGGGCTAATGGTCAAAGCTGTGACCGATTCGGTCGACATAGAAACCGATCCGGTTTACGGCGCTGCGATTACACAATTCGCATTTATTGTTGTCTTAACTCCCATAATCATTAGAGTCCGATCATTTCTTGATATTAACTTGGAAGAACGTTTTTGGGCGATTAAGCAAGTGCTTTGGCTATTTAAAGGACCTAGTACTTGTATACTAAGTGTGACACAACAAATAGAGTATTAGTTTACACCAAAACTCATACTTACCCATTTATTTCAACCCAAAAGCTTGGTAGTTCTTGGAAGCGTCCGAAGCAAGGAAGGAACCATTCTTGTCCATTGTTTGGTAGTTTGGGTTGTGCGGTGATCCTAGGTGATTGGAGGCGTGGTTGCTACATTCCACGATTTCTAATTCTTGTAATCACAAAGATTAGGTATTCTATGAACTTTGTTATGGAAATCTATTCTCTTGAATTGTTTGAATTACCTTGTTATGACTTGTGTTTAGATATGATTGTTTTCATGGAGTAGTTTGTGTTATACTTGTGTGTTGGAATGTGATTAATCATAATAATGTTCTCAAAATGTGATGCATGTATATATGATCTTGTTTAAATGAGTTTGTTGGAAAAATACTAGTCTTGGATTGATTTGTCAATAAAACATGTTTTAAGAAAAAGGACCGAAAGGATTTCTCTTGTGTTTTATTCCAAAAGTGTTGTGACAAACTAGTATGGGGATATGGTGATTGACATCCACCATGTTTTGCTTATTAAAACAAGACTAGGAGCGTTTTCATCACGAAGGGTCGAAAGATTCGTAAGAACAAATTTAATGAGAGCATGTTGCAAACAAATGGAATTTTATAGGATAATCATTGGGATAAGGACCGAAAGGATTACCTAAATGTTTTGTTCTTAGAATGATTTTTACAAACAAATACCATGGTTGGGGAATCATTTGCTTATGATTTGTGCATCATAATAAGAGTATACACCAAACCTTTATGAACATTATCTATGGTTGATTATGAGACTTCACACAAGTATATATTTTTATTATTGATTCGTATTTTCACTAGAACACTTATTCGAGAGAGCCTTGACAAGCTTTCTTGTTAGAAACTTTTAATAAAATCTATTTCAAAACAAAAATCCCTTGGGACGATCTCGACTTACCAAAGCGTTACTATTGCGGACGAGTATACTTGCTCGTATGTGTTAAAGGTTATCGGTTAATTCGTGATTATAAATTTTAAAACTTGCACCAACGGAGCACATCAAGTTTTAGGCGCCGCTGCGGGATTTTACGTAATTTTCTTTGAAATTAGCAAAAAAAAAAAAAAAAAAAAAAAAAGTTTTGTTACAAACTAACCGATTCGGTTGGTTAGCCAACGAATCCGGTTAGACATTCAATGAAAATTTTTCTTTGGTTGAATTTTATATCTATCTTTTTAGTTTATTGTGTTTTGATTTCTAGAGTAATTGTGTGGTTTAATCAGTTCTTAGATTTATTGTCTTTATTTTATTTTCTTTTCTTTACATTTGTTATTTAATTAATCTAGTTTTATTTATTTTAATTTTATAGTTGATGGTAATGGTTAAGAGTATCTTATTTTCAGTTATAGTTTATTTTATGATAGATTTATTAGTAGTTTATTTAGTTTTAGTTTTAGTTTTAATTTTGGTTTTAATTAGAGTTAATGAGTTATTTAATTATTAGTTTATGAAGAGTTTTATTTAATTAACTAGAGTTAGTACATCCTTAATGACATTAATTTGCTTTCAATTATTATTAAATTTGTTTTAAAAAAAAAAAAAAAAAAAAAAAAAAAAAAATTTTTCAAACAAACCGATCGGTGCAACCCATAACTGATCCGGTTCGTGTTTCTGTCGTAGAATTTTTCAACCAACCGATTCGGTTGGTGATCCAACCGAATCGGTTGGAGTTTACATCTTGAGTTTTATCATTTTGAGGTTTTGAGTTTTATTTGATTTTCTTAATTTTGTTAGATGTCTTAGTTGTTTATTATATGTTTTTATAGTTTGTTCTTGTTTTACTAACGTTAACGCTAATCATTCGGGTTTGATTTGTTTTGCTTTGTTAAGTTGTCTAGTAACATGGATAGTTTGAGCGGAATCTCGGAATACCTTCGTACTTTGGATGACATGTTCAAGGATACGGGAAGTTCATTAGAAAAGATTGGAGGAATTCGGAGGAAAGCAAGAAAGAATTGGGAATTGACACGGGTGATATGGAAGAAGTATGTGAAAACAAGGTTCAACTACCCAAAACAAAAGAGTGGTAGTGTTTACACAAGCACCGTCAGCGGTGTATGATTCACCGATGATGAGATTTGGAACACCTTGTGAAGTGGAAGAATGCGTGCTTGGGATGCCTGACAATATGGCGTATGGGAGAATTATATCTTGGAAGAGGTTCTTGTGAAATCGGTCATGTTCGTATGGATTATGAGGCATATGGGAGAAAGATGGTGAAAAATCGAAGGTCAATATTCATGGGCATATGTTTGAAAGCGATTTTGTTGTTCTAGAGGAAGGTAATGCGGATGAGCCAAATGTTTGTTTTGGTAGAGATTTTCTTGTCACTACCAAGTGTCAAGTAGATTTTGGTATGGGAGAGATGCGGATTAACATAACCGAGTTGGAAGAAGGAAAAGGGATCAACGAGATGCTAGTGGAAGTGTGTGCAAATATGGAGGAGAAGAATGTGGAAGTGGTGAAAATGGGGAAAGCAAACCGAAAGAAACCATCATCAAATAAATTAACCCCAACAACAACCTCCACCACCAAAATGATTATACACCATTGTCACCTACTACTACTATCAAACCCTTAACCGAAAGCCAAAAAGAAGCTATCTTAGAGAATCTAGAACAAAAATTTCTAGAGCTCAATGAAAAGAAACCGGTTATTGAAGTTCTCCAAGACTATGTGCTTTATCGAAAGAAGTTGGATGCATTGATGCTAGCGAGGGCTAGGTTGGAAGATAAGAATCTCACGGATGAGGATCGAGATCGAATTTTGTTTAAAGGCATGCCAAGGAAAGAAAAGGATCCGGGTAATTTTGTGTTGCCAATCAAAGTAAATGGAACTACACGGTTTATGCTTTAGGCGTCACGGGTCGAGTGTTAACGTGATGCCGTATCCATTGTTCAAAACTTTGGGACTAAGTAATCCGCAACCTAATCATTCTAAGCTCACTATGGCGGATAACACTCAAGCAAAGGCAATGGGAGAAGTTAAGAATGTAAGAGTGCAAATTGGCTACCAACCGTATTTGGCGATTTTCTTGTCTTGGATATTCCGGTGGACAAGAGTTTACCACTATTGTTGGGAGGCCATTTTACGAACTTGTGGAGCAATTATAGACATGGGAAGAGGCACCATGACTATTGACGATGGAATTTCGAGGCAAACATACTACCCAAGACCAAGAGGACCAATTTTGGAAGGTATGGAAGATTTGGAATGGATGGATGCAAATGATGATTTAACTTGTTTTGAAGTGGGACGTGATGTCCACGGTAATCAATGTCTGGACCTTTAACTCCACCTTATTTCGATATAGAGGGCGAAATGGAGCGTGCATTAGCGATAGAAGCTTTCTACAACCCATTCAAAAACATTTTGGTTTACAAAGTTGACCGACTTTTAGGATCTTTACCGGTGCAACTTAAGAATTTGGAGTGGAAACCGAAGGATTGGGAACTTACAAAAGGCAAACCGGAGATGGGGCATGGCATGTGAAGTTTGATATATTATGCCGGATGGACGAAGATTTATGAGGAAATTTAAAACTTTTGAAACATTAGTGAATTGACGGAAAATTTCAAAGCGAGGATATTCTTAGGCAAGAATATTTTGAGGAATTTTGAGGGAAGGCAAAGACCGTAATAACAAGCAATCATTTGCTTGAATTTCTTGAACTATTTTATTTTATTTTGATTTGATGCATTAGGATTTTTGTTTCTTATTTATTTTTCATGTTATGATTGAGGTAATTTGGTTTTAATACATTATGACTATGAGTTTGAGTTGAGTTGGATTAGTTCATTTATATGATGAGTTGAGTTTTTTTTTTTGGATTGAATGATTGTTCAAAATTTCATTTGGTGAATAAATGTTGTGTGAATTTTTAGCAGGAATTTTTGAGTAAAAATATGTTGCTTGGAGGGTAAATGCCTAAGTAACATGTTAAACAAGTAAAAAAGCAAATTTGGCAAAAAGCATACCGAATCGGTTGTGTCCTTGGTGAACCGGTTGCACCAAAATATAAAATTTTCATTTTCCAAAAAACACACACACACTAATTTTCGGTGGGTTTGCAAAATTCATCAAGAGAGCAGATTGGAAGTTGTTTTGAATTGTAGGATAACATCATGGCACCCAAGCAAGTAAGCAATTACACTCAATTTACTCAATTAAGGTTTTATTTAGAACATTTGATTCGAATTGGATTTTAGGTCACCAATTTGGGGTTTTGTTATAATTGAATTAAGTGGTAATATTTTAGGATTGAGTGAGTGATTGATATAGGAGTGCATTACAATAAGTGATTGATTGATTGATTCACCATGAATGGATTTTAGATGATAAGATTTTTCGGAATTAATTGGGTTATGCTTATGGAATGAGATAAGTTACAATTGGTGATTCATTGTGATGGATGATATGTTTGATTTTTAAGAGTGATGGATGCTACACTATTAGAACTATTGATTTTTAAGAATGATGAGATGAGTTCTTAGATGTTAGATGTTTGATGATTTGGAAGCAAGATAGAGTAATTCTAGGATGTGGGAAATCATTGAGGATGATAGAATGCGATTTAAGAATGGTTTGAGCGTTAGAAATTCGAGATGTTGAGGATTTTAAGGTGAAATTTCTTATGCGATCACAACCGATTCGGTTGCGCATGGCAACCGAGCGGTTGTTGCTGAAATAGGAAACCGATTCGGTTGGTGATCCAACCGAATCCGGTTCTGATTTCGAGAGAATTTTTGTGAAATTTTGAAATGTATCCTAGAGGGTTCTCTAACCTTTTGTTTGTTCTAACACTCTTATATGATCTTATTTTTGTGATTTCTCTGAGAATTATTGTAGGAAGCTCAAGTGGGAGGAAATTCAATTAACCCGCTTGTTACGAAGTTTTGTGAAAAAGCGAGAAGAAGAAGGTTAAGTATAGTGTGAAGAAGGAAGCAAATGCTAATTTAAAATTCAAAAATCTCACCGATGGAGAAACATGCTTTTCGAGAAAGATTGTCGAAGTTACAACATAGGCAATGTTTAGTTCAAGGGTGATTGATTGGGATTTATTTAACGAATGTGAGTGTGAAGGCGAGTTAAGAAGGATGATGCGAGCGTCTTATGTATATCCGGGGATGGAGATTCGTTCAATGATTTGTCATGGGAAAGAGCATTCGGCGTTAATGAAGAAGTCTACCGAGAATGGTGTATGGAATTCTTTTCAACCATGTATTTTGAAAGAAAAGTAGATGTTCGAATTTGATGTCGGAGATTTGTATTTGGTTTAGACTTTGTGGTAGGGATCATGCTTACACATTGCCGACTTTTGGTGTAGCTCTTGGTTTGTATGAGCCACATGAGGTAAATCATCGATTATTTGAAACTCACTTTTCTAGACTTGGAGGTTTGAAAAGATTACCTAGTATTCCGCTTATTGGAATCAAATGGGAGATCCTACTTGTGCTAGGAGGAATGCTTCAACCATCGGGAATCCGTTGATGAGGATACTTCACAAGTTGATTGTGACCGGGCCATTTAATAGATTTGGGCGAGGACAAATGTCGAAACCGGACTTATGGATTATGAAGTTCTTTGGAAGAAACTAAGGATGGTAATGCTATTTGGCGGTAGCGAATATTTGTCTAGGAGAGCCCAGGAATCAAAAGCAACATGATAACATTTGTGGAGGACATTTTGTGACAAGATTGGCGAAGAATCTTGGGTATTATGTTGATGAGGAATTGGCTAAGTGTGGAGGCCAAAGTATAGTGAAGCGTGGATTGCGAAAGGTTTTGGTAATGCTTTGAATAGGAGATTGAAAACCGTAGGGTTATGGATTGAACCAAGACCACACAACAACCACCACCAACATGAGGAATATACCAATGGAGAGCGTGCAAATGGGTGCGTCCGGTGGTTTTGATTCGGGATGGGAGAGTGGAACCAACATCTAGATGAGATTCAATGTAGGGATGTGTGGAGAGATTCGATGATGTTAAGGAACAACTACATCAATGATTATTCGATGCCTATTTTTCAACACATGGCTCGAGAAGCCAATTACGAGTTGCCACCCTACAATCCACCAAATGTTCCACCATATCCTTTTCCTTACACTTCATATCACGGACCTATCCGTATCCATATCACGGTGCGCACCGTTTCTGATCCAATACCCCATATGGTCGATTGCACGAAGGTGGAGGAGCAAGTTATGAAGTTGGAGGATCATCATCGGGAGTTGGAGGTAAGAAGAAAAGAGGAGAGTTCGTTCGAAATCATAGGCGAAAACTATGTAACGAAAGTGATGATGATGATGAGTTTGACGATGAAGAAGGAGAAGAAATGGCGAGGATGACGGTGATTATGGGTCATTCGAGAGTTATGGTTTCAAAACAATGGTCATGATGTGTTTTAAACTATTTCTATCTTTGGATTGATTTTCTTTAGGATGTTTGGTATATTTTGGTTTTATCTAGTTTTAGTAGTTTTGTTTGTTTTGTGCATTTCGTGTTGCGGTTTTTGTTTGCGGGATGGATATGTTGGAAGCTTCTTGATGGTCAAATATTTGAGTTGGATAACTCATGGGCTTGCTAATGACCCAATGTGCTTATTGCATATTTTATTCCGTGGTATCTTTTAACTATTTCTTTTCCCATTTTCTTTACTTTGAAGTTCATTTTCATTACATTGAGGACAATGCAAAACTTAAGTATGGGGAGGGAAGAAAATAGGAAAATGATCGCATTTTATTTTTTTAGATAACTTTTGGATGCAAGTGATTAGAAGAAATTAGCCTTGATGGTCTAATGGTTTTCGCGTTATTGATAATTAAAATACATAATTTGGGATTTCAATGGTAAAGGAGGTTTTGAAAATTTTTAGATTTGAACCAAATTCTTGAAATAATTCATTTTGGATTCGATAGCATTTTCTAGCATGCATAATAGCCTTTTTCCCACATTTTGTGAGGTTTCTTTTGTATGAAACATCTTTTGTTTTATATTTGCTATGAGTGTGCGGTGATTATGTCGATTCTAGAACTTGTACTAGTTATGCATTACGGTTAAAATCACTTTCGAGTGATCTAAATATTTTCAAGTGATAAGAGGCATTTTAGGAATAACCAAATGGCCTTCCATTTTACATCTAATGATATATTAGTGACCACATCGGTTAGTTAACCACCACATGGACCCATTTTGTTAGTGCTCATTTTAGCACTAGATACCCCTAGTTACACCTTACGAGCCATTCCTTTTCATTTTGATAAATCGAGAAAAATACAAAATATTTTACACCTTTAAACCTTAGCCAACCCTTATCAAGTCTAATGGTTTGTTGCTAGTTGTTTGGAATGATTGGATTGTTTTTGATGATTATGAGTTAGTTACACTTTGTCATTCATGTGTGCCATTTCGACAAAGGCGAAGGATGCATACTTCTTATTTGTATTTTGTGGTAATGCTTATACTAAGTGTGGGGAGTTGTGATACATGATGAAGGGCTGTGTAAAAAAAAAAAAAAAAAAAAAAAAAAAAAAATTTGTGATTATAGCCAATGTGCTATATTATTATGAAGATGAAGGAAGATGAAGTATGTTTGAGTTATCGATTAGCCAATGTGCTAAGGCGTGATATATATATATTTGATAATCGATATGAGAAGAGGAGTAATAATCATTTTCGGGATTGTGGTTTGTATGATGACTAGCACCATGGAGGTTTGGACTTGATTTTATTTTATTTTAAACCAATTTCATTAAACTATCCATGCCTTATCCATACCTATTATGAACCCATAGCCTTATCGTTATAACCCGAATAAAAGACCTCTTTGATGAATTTATTTTCTTTGTTTTGATACTTGTACAAGCTTATGGTAAAAGCATTGATCATGACTAGGCATTGAGTGATATACCCACCAATATATGAGTGTTGAGTGAAATCTTAAAGCCACTTGTGAGGTATCCTAGTTATGTTATCTATAGTGTTTGGTTCATTTTAGAAGATTTTCTCATATTATAAGCAAAATAATAATTATCTTTTATGGTAATTGTTACATTTTACGAAACATGGTGTTATGGACCATTGAAATCAATCTTTGCAAATGTTTGACCTACTCGAGTGAGTAGAGCTTAAGTGTGGGGAATTTGATAACGTCTAAAATGAACATGTTTTTAGTAGCGTTATTGTCGGGTTTGTGCATGATATTCGGCTATATTTACTCATAACTATTGCAAAAGTGCAAAGATCGTCTTGTGTATGTATATGTAGCGGTATTGCGAATATTGAAGAAATGAAGTTTTATGCACATTTGGGCGTCTAAAGGAAGGAAGTTGAGATTGGAAGCTTGTGGACTCAATGATATGGGCGTAGTGATTTGAAGCATCTGACAAGGAAAGATCAAGTTTGGCTTTGGAAATCATTAACGTAAGCAAAGAGCGAGCGTAAAGGGAAAAGTCGACAAAAGTCAAAGGAGCAAAACCCGGCCGTTCGGTCGCAACCCGCAACCGGATCCGGTGGGCTAATGGTCAAAGCTGTGACCGATTCGGTCGACATAGAAACCGATCCGGTTTACGGCGCTGCGATTACACAATTCGCATTTATTGTTGTCTTAACTCCCATAATCATTAGAGTCCGATCATTTCTTGATATTAACTTGGAAGAACGTTTTTGGGCGATTAAGCAAGTGCTTTGGCTATTTAAAGGACCTAGTACTTGTATACTAAGTGTGACACAACAAATAGAGTATTAGTTTACACCAAAACTCATACTTACCCATTTATTTCAACCCAAAAGCTTGGTAGTTCTTGGAAGCGTCCGAAGCAAGGAAGGAACCATTCTTGTCCATTGTTTGGTAGTTTGGAGTTGTGCGGTGATCCTAGGTGATTGGGGGCGTGGTTGCTACATTCCACGATTTCTAATTCTTGTAATCACAAAAGATTAGGTATTCTATGAACTTTGTTATGGAAATCTATTCTCTTGAATTGTTTGAATTACCTTGTTATGACTTGTGTTTAGATATGATTGTTTTCATGGAGTAGTTTGTGTTATACTTGTGTGTTGGAATGTGATTAATCATAATAATGTTCTCAAAATGTGATGCATGTATATATGATCTTGTTTAAATGAGTTTGTTGGAAAAATACTAGTCTTGGATTGATTTGTCAATAAAACATGTTTTAAGAAAAAGGACCGAAAGGATTTCTCTTGTGTTTTATTCCAAAAGTGTTGTGACAAACTAGTATGGGGATATGGTGATTGACATCCACCATGTTTTGCTTATTAAAACAAGACTAGGAGCGTTTTCATCACGAAGGGTCGAAAGATTCGTAAGAACAAATTTAATGAGAGCATGTTGCAAACAAATGGAATTTTATAGGATAATCATTGGGATAAGGACCGAAAGGATTACCTAAATGTTTTTGTTCTTAGAATGATTTTTACAAACAAATACCATGGTTGGGGAATCATTTGCTTATGATTTGTGCATCATAATAAGAGTATACACCAAACCTTTATGAACATTATCTATGGTTGATTATGAGACTTCACACAAGTATATATTTTATTCTTGATTAGTATTTTCACTAGAACACTTATTCGAGAGAGCCTTGACAAGCTTTCTTGTTAGAAACTTTTAATAAAATCTATTTCAAAACAAAAATCCTTGGGACGATCTCGACTTACCAAAGCGTTACTATTGCGGACGAGTATACTTGCTCGTATGTGTTAAAGGTTTATCTGGTTAATTCGTGATTATAAATTTTAAAACTTGCACCAACCGGAGCACATCAGACATTCATTGCCAGTGGTTTGGATCTGGGGATGATGTAGACCTAAGTTATTCTCTCAGGGTTTCTCCTGCTGGTCATGGTCTAGTTATAGTGATCGATCCTTGCTTGTCTAATTGCAGCAGCCTTCTTGTTCTTTTCGTCCAGTCTCTTTCTTAAGGTAGTCATTTCAGCATCCTAAGCTGCCTTGAACTTTAGACCGACTTGATCTTTTTCCAGTGTCTTAGGATCGATCCCCAACTTTTCAGCTTCTTTATGGACCACTTTAACCAATGCATACTTGCTTCTTTTCTCCTCTTCAGCTTGTTTCTTGAGTTTGTCTTCCTTCTCAAGATAGGCAGTGAACTGTTCAGCAGTGAGCAGATACTTCTTGCCTTGTAATTTATAGAGAATTTTGACAGGCTCAGGGGTGGTCATGATGGCTTTGCCTTTTTCCTGAACTGATGATGTAGATGTTGACATCACTGGGGGTGTTGTTGTTACTGCTGGTGGTGTTGTTGCTGTTGTTGCTAAGACTATTGTTGTGATTGTTGTTCCTTATGGTGGGATGGAAGAGATGGGTACTGCAGATACAGGTTGAGTGGGCTCCCCCTCAGTGTGAGAGGGAGTCTCTTCAGCAGCTCTCTCCCCCCTCAATTGTTGCTGGCGCGTCACTGAGAGCAAGAGTTGGTTGAGACACTGAGGGAGAAGGAGTAGCTTGACTTTTGAAGGCCTATTAAATCTCCGAGACCATGGACTTGATGTCTAAAGTATCATGTTGAAGGGTGGTGACCTTTGCTTCAAGATTGGCCTGAGATAATTCCAGCGCAGTCATTCTACGCCCGAGATTCCAGGCCATAGAAAAAGAGGATTTCGCCAGATCAGCAACCTTTGTATCCAGTGAGCCCATAGTGGACTGAATAGCCTGTATTGAGGAGGTAAGACCCTGAACATTTGCATTGTTAAGCATGGAGATGAGTTCAGTGAGACTGGAAGAGTTCCTCATATAAGATTCCATGGCCTCAAGAACCTTAGTGTTCAGTGCAGGATCCTCCTTGACTGATTCCTTGATTTCATCAAGCTTAGTATGAGCTTCCTGAAAGGTTTGGAGAAACTTCTTCAGGTTGTCATCCAGCTTGTCAAGATGATCATACATGAAATCCCTGTGCTCATCATTATTTTCATAAGTGGCCATCACTTCAGCTTTTAGATCAGCATAGCTGGCAGCAGCTTCAACATGTTTATCCCATAGATCATCAGTCACTGAATAATATAGCTTCCTGGTAGCCCTTTTAACCACATTACCAGCTGCCTTTCAGTCAAGGGAAGAATGTTGTCATTCAGCTCCTCAGGGCATGAAGAGGTGGACTTCTCAGGCTCTTTTGGATCAGGCTGATGCTCTTGTTTTTGTTGTTGAACATCAGTGTCCATTTCTTCACCAGCAGAAAATATCTCTTCCTCACTGTCAGCATCAATCTCTTCCTCAGAAAATAGTATCTCATTCACTTCAGCAACGGTGAGAAGACCAGTAGGGGTGATGGGTTCCGTATCAGCGGGTGGTTTTTGTCCCCCTGAGTCTTTGTCCCCCAATGACCCCTCAGATACTGATGGGGTTTTCCCAATGTCTTCTCCAGAGTCAGGATTGGCTGTGAGTTCTATATCAGCGGGTTGTTTCTTTCCCTCCGAGTCTTTGTCCCGCGGTGCTCCTTCAAGCAATGGTGGGATTTTCCCAGTGCCATCCTTAGAAGCAGTGGCAGTAAGATCCCTATCAGTTGGTTGTTTGTTTCCCCCTGAGTCTTTGGGATCAATGGTTGTGCTCTCGGACAAAAGCTGTGTTTTACGAGTGTCCTCATCAGGCTTTGTGGAAGGCGCTCCCCTACCAGCGGGTTGTATGTTTCCCTCTGGATATTGGGGAGTAGTCTGTGGGACCAAGGGCACTGATTGTGATGTATCAGTGTCTTTCCCTGTCACCAGGGTGGTTGTTGCTTGGTCGCCTTTGGGTGTCTTATCAGTCTGGGGCTTTTTATGCCTTTTAGGCTGTGCTCCAGAAGCCTCAGGGCCCTGAGACTTGGGTTTGGTTTTAGTCTAAGTATGAAACTTCCCCTTTCTATTTTTGGGAGCAGGGTTTGGAGACACTGAGTCCTTCTGGTTGTTTACAGCAACCATATGGGCCGTCAATTCGATTTCAATGACTAAGGATGGGTCCTTTTAAAAATTAGATGGACTCAGGGTGGTTGGTAAAGCACCATGTTTATAGTCCTGAGTATAGTTGTAACCCAGTAACACTTGTAAAGCACAAGAGACAAACCTAGGGTACGAAACGTATTTCACCCTAGTTTTGCTCTGTAGCTTGGTTACGAGATCACAGTAAATGATCTCCCCTATGTCGACATTAGTACCCGCCATCAAGTTGTAGGCCATCATCAACTGAATAGAATTAATCTGTTCAGTGGATAAATGGTTCCCGCCGAGAACCTGAATCACAAAAGTGAACATGATCTTCCAAGCCACGGGAAAGGAGTTCTTGGTGACTGTGGTTTTGTCCAAAAAATTTGGATCTAAAGCAATTTTACCCAACTCAGCCTTAACAGTGGCTGGGTCAGGGTGAGCAACATAATTTCCTGGATTATAGTCAAGCCCTGTAGAGGTGCAAAAAGTTTTATAGTCCAGGGTGACTGTTTGTTCCCCATTTAAAATTGAGAATCTGATGAGAAACTCCCTGAGGGGTCTAAGGTCAGTCTCATCAGTTGAGGGTGTCGGGTCATAGGCCACTGCGGTTGCCCAAAACTCCGTGAGGAAGTTATGGTACAGTATAGAAGGGGACTGAACAAAGGCATGTTTTAGTGGACAGTTGAGCAAAAAATTCATGATTCCCTTATAGGCTGGGACATCATGTGGGTATTCAAAATTGCCTATAACGTTCTTTGTTTTAAATTCAACATTTTCAAGACCTCCTACCCACTGAGGTGCAAACTGAAGAGATTGTGTTCTTGCCATTTCCATTCAAAGAAAAAGGATTTTAGGGTTTTGATAATTGTTTTGACAAGAACACTCAAAGAAGTTAATTTATTTAAAAGTTTATGGTGAAATTTTTTTTGGATATTGTTTGCAAAAAAAGATTTTTGCTCAAACTGGTTTTTGAAGTAAGAACACACAATTGTTTCTTGGTTTTGAAAAATATTTTTACAGAGTTTAATTGCAAAAATCAATTTGTGTGTGTGTTTATGAGATTGTGAGAGGGGTATTTATAGAGTGGTGAAGGGTTGCACATGTGAGGATTTGTAAAGTTGGTTTTTGAAAACGTTTCATTTACCTTATTTAATGCAGCCACTCTAGTACCCGGAGTTTCTCACGGTTTTCATGGAAACAGTTGCAGTGCACAGTAAAAGTGCATTTGCAGGTTTGAAATATTCTAAGAATATTTCTTGTGAGAGAGGGCATTTAATGCCAAGTGGGATGAGGTAAGGTTGAAGGGGACCCATTACATGGATGATAGAAGGGTGTAGAGACATTTATTCCTATATTAAATTGGTATGTTTACCAACCTAGGACATTAAGTAATTGAAATACTTGGTGCATTTACTTACTTATTCATTGCTCTTTATCCAATGTCAGGGACCCTGAATGGGGTTAATTCAGGGATCAGGGATCATTTCAGAGAGGACTTGCTAAGATCAGGATTGGTTATCAGGTTGCTGACTTTCAATATCAAGCATTCCCAATTCAGCTTCCAGTCTCCTGAAGGTAGGTTCATCCAATGGTTTGGTGAAGATATCAGGAAGCTGATATTCAGTAGGGATGAAATGGAGTTCTATGTCTCCTTTCATGATGTGTTCCCTGATAAAATGATATCTGATATCAATATGTTTGGTTCTTTGGTGAAGGAGAGGGTTGTTGGAAATTACAATAACACTGGTGTTATCACAAAAGATGGGTACCATTTTGTAATGGATGTCATAGTCACTGAGTTGACTTTTCATCCATAGCACATTGGCACATCACCTGCGGTGCCACATATTGACTTCGGTGAAGACATAGCCACCGATTGTCGCTTCTTAGTACTCCAACAAACGGTTTTCCTCTAAGAAATTGCGGGACCACGAGGTACTTTTTCTATCCATGTTACTGACCAACATAGTCAGTCGAATTACATTTGAGATCATTAGGATAGTAAATTCCAAGGCTTGGGTTCCTTGGTGTTGAGAATCCTTTTGGCTGCGGTGAGATGGGATTCCTTAGGATTAGGCGATATCTTGCAATCGGACATACCGAGAATTGTATGTGCAGTGCGAAGCAATTAGATACATCAGTGATCTTCCAATCCCCTGAAATGAGTTTGATTGATTGATTTGCCAGTGAGATCAGGTCCAAGGTTATTTGGAGG
Organism: Chrysanthemum lavandulifolium; assembly: GCA_022545495.1. Taxonomy (NCBI): domain Eukaryota; kingdom Viridiplantae; phylum Streptophyta; class Magnoliopsida; order Asterales; family Asteraceae; genus Chrysanthemum; species Chrysanthemum lavandulifolium. Next base: position 132,208,335 of record CM040244.1, on the reverse strand, counting down.
AACCATTGGAGTCTTCATTGAGGCACAGTCAGAGATCTCATATTTCTTCAAGAGATTCCTGGTGTATTTCTCTTTACTGATGGTGATTCCTTTATCAGTTTGCTTGATTTGTAGTCCAAGGAAGTATGTCAGTTCCCCCATCATGCTCATTTTAAATTTCTTTGTCATCAGTTTTTCAAACTGTTTGCAAAGAGTATAATTTGTTGAGCCAAAGATGATGTCATCAACATACACTTAACCTAGTATCACATCTTGTTTTGTCCTATAGATAAACAGAGTGTTGTCTATCTTTCCTTTGACAAACTTGTTTTGGATCAGGAAGGCTGAGAGAGTTTCATACCATGCTCTGGGAGCTTGTTTCAGTCCATATATGGCTTTATCAAACTTGCAGACATAGTCAGGATATTGACTACTCTCAAAGCCTGGGGGTTGCTGAACATAAACATCTTCTTTGAGTTCACCATTCAGGAAGGCACTTTTCACATCCATTTGGTAAACTTTGAAGTTCATGTATGTTGCATATGCAAGAAAGATCCTGATGGCTTCCATTCTTGCAACAGGAGAAAATGTCTTATCATAGTCAATGCCTTATTGTTGACTGTAACCTTTGGCTACAATTCTGGCTTTGTTTTTAATGATAGTGCCGTTTTCATCAGTCTTGTTTCATAAAACCCACTTCATTCCTATGACAATGACATCCTGAGGACATTTGACCAAGGTCATGAACTTGTTTCTATCAAACTGTTGAAGTTCTTCTTGCATAGCATGAACCCAGCTAGGATGTTTCAAAGCTTCAGTGACACTTTTGGGTTCTACTTCTGAGAGAAAATTAGCATATAGACATTCATTGGCAGAAGCTGCTGATAACTTAGCAGCCATGCTTCTTGTGAGCATGCCTTCAGTGGGTTCACCAATGATGTTCACAAGCTCAATATCTTGAGATCTAGTCCACTTACTTTATGGTCTAGGATCTGAGCTTGATGAGGTCAATAGGAACTCAGGAATAGGGTCAGCGGCTGGTGCAACAGATACATAATCATTTGATGAGGTGGTTTGTTGTTCAGGTTGAGGTTCCTGAATATTAGGTTCAGTATTACCTATCCCAGTAGGGACTGATTGAGTATCAATGAATTCACTGATTGTTGGTTGAGGGAGGTTGTGAGGCAAGACATAATATGAGATATCAGCATCTGCTTGATATGAGGAATTGGTTTTAGTATTGAACTCATCAGAAGGGTATCTTGATGAGCCATCAATTACTATTTCCTCCACTGAGGTATTGGTAAACCTGATGCTTTCAGAACTTTCATCAAAGGTGACATGAAAGGTTTTCTCAACTTGTTGTCTTCTAGTGTTAAACACCCTGAAGGCTTTAGAGATCAATGAGTAACCTAAGAAATATCCATCATTAGCTTTTGCATCAAATTTTCCTAAGTGATCCTTGTGATTGTGAATGAACACAGGGCACCCAAACACATGAAAGTAGCTGATATCAGGAAGTCTTCCTTTGGAGATCTCATACGGGCTTTTGTTATTCCTTTTGACAATGATTGACCTGTTTTGAGTGTAACAGGCTATTTTGACAGCTTCAGTCTAGAAGTACTTTGAGAGTGCTGAGCCATTTAGCATGGTTCTAGCAGCCTCAATGAGAGTTCTGTTTTTCCTTTCAGCTACCCTATTTTGTTCAGGGGTGTATGGAGATGAATTTTTTTGGGAAATTCCCTTTTCATCACAGAAACTCTCAAGCTCTTGATTTCTGAATTCAGTACTGTTAGGAATTGGAAATTTCATGTTAAAGAGTCGGTCACCCCAATAATGGTCTAGCATATGTTAGCTCGTAGATTTGTCGTTGTTTACGTTATTTAGCAGTTTATTAGTTAGTTTGTAGCGTAGATTAGTTTAGTGCAACACCGTGGAGGAAGGACGGGTCTTTACCCCTGTATCCACGATCCACGGCCGATGGGAGGTCGTATTTCATGTAACTATAAATACCCTTCCATCCATGGAAGGGTGGAGCTTCAATCTAATCTTACAACTTTTGTGAACCAAGTCTCTACCAAGAAATCTCCCTCTCTAACTTTCTCTCTAATGGCAAACATGTATTTTGATCTCCCAAGACCACCCGAATCATCAAACACATAAATATACGATCCTACAATTGGTACCAGAGCCAAGGTTGTTGTGGTTTGTTGATTTGTGTGGTATTTTTTATTCATGTTGAAACTGTTTTGGTACTTTTGTGTCTGGAATATTTTTTTGATAACAGTCCTGCATGTTTTCGTGTATCTGTTTGGTCAAAATTTTGAAACTTTCATGTGTTATACATGTGGTCTATCTTGGTATCTGTGTTATACCTTTTGTCCTTGGTTCAAACTCTATGTTGTTTCATACGTATTTGTGTTGTTACAATAGCAGTTTTCGTGGTCAAATCGGTCAAAATGGATGCATCTTTATACTTTTACGGGTTTATCATGAATATGGTCGGTAAGTAGCGGAAAACTCATCGGAAAACATAAAAATTCTTGCTAGCGACTTAGACATTTTTTCATCCGGATCCATTGAATCTAAGTAGCTACTTGTATTGACAAGTTAGCAATTTATGTGTTTTCATGATATAGCGACTTGGTGACGGTTTGACTTTTGAGTCAAACCGAAGGCTAGCGACTTGTCATTGGCCTAGCGACTTGGCGTGGCGAGTTAGCCGTGGCGAGTTAGCCGTGGCGAGTTAGCCGTGGCGAGTTAGCCGTAGCGAGTTAGCCGTAGCGAGTTACGTAAAAGATGAAGTAGAAGATTGCACTTAATGGCATTAATCGTTACAAGACTCTTGACCACATACCTTAAACCAAAACAAATAGAATCATTGTTATAACAAAAATATCATATCCGACCAAAACATATCATGACTTGAGTTTCATACAACCCGAAGAACTCATCATTGATCAAGTGTCGAGTTTCATTTGCTATGAAAATCAAATGGGTAAAAGAACAAGATTCAACTTTTATTCGAAAAATTGAAGCACTAGTCATAACAATCATGTTATACTCGTACTTTTGCTTCGATTCAACAACTCTAAGTGTTGAGGACTCAAACAAATACTCAAAACAAGACCTCATCTCTCATCAAGACTCATTGTACGAAAAGTAATTAAAATAGATCTCAGAATCATATCTCTCATTCCATTAAAAGCTTCTTTCAAACTTTTGGAGGTCAAGCTCTATAAAAGATATCAATCCCATCATTGATCTATGACTCTTTTTCCATAACTCAAAACGTTAAAACAATTCAAGATCTCAGCTATTTATATCGTGATTATAACTGATTTATCGAGACCTTTATGCCCATGTCACACGATATATTAATTGCATCAACGATCTTATTTTTATGTCAGAAGAATCAAGTAATAACAAAACCATCATTGGGTCTCATCCTTCCTTCATGTTCGGTTTCAAGAAATCAAACGGGTAAACAAAATTGAATGAAATACCTACCGTCGATAAGCCCTCTTGTGGCGATTACACGGTGGTGCCTAAACCATCTCTGTGGTCGTGATATCACGCACCTCATGCCATCTCTGTGGCGAGGTCATCTTGTTCTCTAAAGATAAAAGTTGCTCGGAATAGGTTAAGAGTTAGGCCGATTGGTGATGAATGTTTATGAGTTTGATTGGTTTCTTTTTCTCTAATCCGGTTTTGATATGAAAGATTAAGGTAGGAGGTGTTTGTTATTGAGATTGGTTTAGTTTATTGTGAAGCTTGGATTTCGTTAGGGTTTGGATGGTGGAAGAATGGGTTGGAAAGAGGCGTGTCATAGTGAGAGTATTTTTAGGGTTAAGAGTGAGGGATGTGAGTGTTTTATAATGCCAGAGAATTAGGGTAACTCTTGGATGTCATTGGTTTGTTGGGCTAAACTCATATCACACGTATTATTGGACTGGGCTAATGGGGTGACTTTTGTTCTTTTTGTTGTTTCGGACATGAATGGTTTATTCGGGTCAGTTATTATCATGCGTTATTGGATTAACAAATGTGTTATCCGAATTTATTTTTGGATTTACATTTGATAATAGTTGGTAATATTGGTACTTCGGATTCATATATTTCACGGGGTATACACTAATTCACGCCTGGAACTAATATTTGAAATACATGGTCTTCAAGATGCTTAACCGATGTTATTGATTGAGAAACTGGTTGAGATAATGGGCTTCTCATGAATTGGATAATATGAGTTTTATTTATGAGTTGTGTGAGTCGTTGTGTTATGCGAATTGGTTCTTTGGTGTACACATTTTCACGAAGAATATTTTGTCACGGCTTGAATTGATATTTGAACAAGGTTGACTACGGGGTTGTTTTTACGATATTTCTTATTTGGGTTTGAAGTGAAGTTTTTCGGACGCGTTTACTTATTTCGTCTTCTTTCTTTCTACCCTTCCGCGAAGATGACTTGTTTGGGCATTTATAGAGTGTGATAAGGACTTGGGTATTAGTACAAGTTTAAGTAACAAATCTGGGGAATTTTACGTCATGTTCGAGTTTGATATATCGGGTTTACTTCTCCATGTGGTCACTACCATCGCCGACAGAATACGTGATTGATGTGTTTACCAAAGTATTTATTGGATGGTTGATGATGTTGATGATGTTGGATAATGAGCCGTTGATGAATTGCTGCATTTTCCCCTAAAACAGATATTCACTGAAACCAAAGTTGTCATAACTCATTCAAGCTGACATTGTTTACGGTTTTGTCTTGATTTTGTAAAATCCCGCGAAAGAATCTATTTCTCGGTTTAAATCATAGACTTGTAAAATCCGTGACAATGGAAACATCTGGTAAAAGTAAAGTGCATTTCGGATCTTTCTTATGGTTTATTCTTGGTTTTGTAAAATCCATGAAGAAACTATTTCTCGGTTTAAACCATAGAGTTGTAAAATCCGTAATGATGGAACCATCTTGGAGAAGAGAAAGTGTAATTTTGGATCTTACTTGATCTTGATGCTACGGTTTACGCTTCAAAGAAGGATAAAGGGTGTACTTCATGAATTGGGTGTGTGTTTGGGTTTTTCTTCATGGCAATTTGGTTATCACATGGTTTTATGGGGTTATGTGCTTTTAACCATGGTCGGGATGAAACCATTATCAGAGTTCGTTTAAATGTCAAAGAAGGCTAGATTTGAGCAGTTAACCAGAAGATGTGACAACGGCGTTAATTCAAAATTATTTATTTGAGGTTGAAGTGAATTATCACGGGCAAGTGTACTTAGTATCTGAAGGTATCGGGGATGGTTGGATGAAGATTCTTCATGATCCTTGTTCGAGCTTACTATCATAAACGAAGACTTGGAAATCTAGTTATTGTTGGGTGTCTTTTACCTTTTCTTTTACCACTTGGGGGAATTGGGCTCATACCACCACAAAATAACTATCACTTTAAGGAGTTACGTTGTAGTGCTCGATGTCACATTCAATTGTGGATTTTCAAGAGGTGATGTCGTCTATTACTTGATGGTTGGTTGGTTGAAGAGTATAGAGTACTTAGAGATTCAATGGAGCATGATTTCTAAGACCGCTCTTTGTTACACATGTGCAAGTTTAAGTCACGAGTTCGGGTTAGTTTACTTGAGGTCAAATTCATCATATTGGGTTATCTCCATCGGTGTCACGACAAAAGCCTCTTGAATGATAATGGTGATGATTACATGTTTTGCTAAGAGAGTGAAAAGAGAGATTATGACGTATGAACACTTGGTTCATGCCTCGTTCTCTAAAGAAAAGAAAGGTGTGCGTGTCGGTCGCTTTATCTTCAAGAAGAGAAATCTTCTTATTTATGACCATTCTCGTCAACATGCTTCATACTTTTCCATGCGCTTAAGTCATCAAGTGAACCGGGCTACCACTGATTGTTTTCTCATTCCACTTGCTCGATTATAATGAAGATGGCGACATCATGTGCTTATTTTGCGGGAGAGAAGTGTGAATAGAACATTCGGATGATTTTCACTTACTTAATCAAGAATGGCAACTCCGTATGCAATTCTTGAGGGGGAGAAGAAGTGTGAAATTACTGCATGGTTGATTATTATTTGAGAATTTAAATGGTCATACGGCTCTAAACTCATGTAAGAACCGAGCTTCTTCTTATCGGGTCATCTTTACATGGAGTTTCTTCTAAGAGCCGTTGGTTGACATCTTCACTCGGATTGATGAGTTTATCGACAAAGTGCTTCCGGTTAATGCTTCACGTATACATCAACATGATGATTCCGAACAATCTCTCTGTTCTTATTTGATGTGATTGGTAGTTTGGCGTTACCATCTTGTGTGTTCGTTGTGGCCTTATTGCTGATCTTCTTGATGAACATCTTTCTGTTCTTGTTTGATTGGGAGAGATTTTAGTTAAGGGGATTTGCAAGATGTAAGTTAATTGGAATGCTTTTTGATGGGATGCTCTTTGGTGTGAGTTGAAGATGTTAACTATCTATTCCCCAACTGTACAATCTTGAAGAAGGTCGAGTCTCGATCATTCTACATTTTACGCTACATGTTAGAAGACTAAAGGCGAGTTGCATTTAACGATCTAAAGACTTCTTCTTAATCGGGCATTTTCAAGCAGTTGTCGGTTTGGGAAGAGCACTAATTGGGAGTGTGTTATAAGTCGATTCAATCCCAATTAGACTTGCTCATATTCGTTAGCGATGACTCCTCGAGACATTGTTATTGACTATTTCGTTTTGGACATTTGACTCAAGTTGATTACTTGAGTTAATCATTTATCACTTATTTGAGATTGAAGTTGACTTTCACAAAGGCGTGTTCTTATTCGATAACTTGCTCGGGCTTAAGAATTTGAGTTGAAGACTTGGTTTATCTAGTTACCGCGATCGAGGTGGATGGTTGAAGACACAGTTAACTATCACTATTAGGAGTTACTTTGTTTTACTCGATTGTCACACGCATATGACGGTGTGGATAATCGCAAGAGGTGTTAATGTCTCATACTTTGTTTAGGTAGTGAGTACTTAGAGATTTGCTTGAAGCATAAATTCCCTACACCGTTCTTCCATCATTAGGTGCAAGCTTAAGATACAAATGTGGGAAGTTGACTTGGTTTCAAGTATGGTATAGCGGTTTTTCTTCTTGATGGTCACTTCAAATTGTCTACGAAGGGTTGATATAAATAGTCGAGAGAGTCTTGACAAGTTGATTCCACATAATTACATGTGTTCTTCTCAAAGATTTCAAGTATACGGGCTTACAAAGAGTTGTTGATTTTGAAGTATCATTTCGAGAAAGGGGAAGGAGACAGCATCTAAAGCGAGTAAACTTTGATGAACTTAATACTTCTAAGTAATTGAAGATATCCGGGAAGACAAATGTTATTACATGAGAGAAACTCAAGGTTTGACTCATGGCGAGTAAACTTGATGGACTTAATTCTTCTAAGTGTTTGAAGATATCCCGGGAAAACAATTGTCATAACCGCAGAGAATCTCAAGGTTTTACTCATCAATGCTTATGGTGTTATTCTTATTCCAACTATGTGGGGGAAGCGATGGAAGAGTTAGTTTCTGAAGATAAAAGAGGTACACAAGTGCGTGATGATCTCGATGTTATCACAATCATCAGAGGAGAGAAAATTGTGTACATTGGAGGCACTTAGCTGTTTCACTTAAGGGCTTAATAAATGATTCAGAGATATAATCACTTATTTCGGAGTTGACATCCGCAGAGATTGTCTTCCGCAGAGATAATCAGTGACTTGGCTTGCTTCTTCAATGTTATCAGTTATTCCTTCCTTGGGTATTGGTATACTTCGAATACTTGAGCTTCATACATGATCATCAGGGAAGTAAAATGTGAACATGGGAAGGTGTTTTCATTCCCCTCATGATGTGTATTTGGGAGAGTTCTTGAGCATTATATAAAGAGACCGATCGCATCAATTCAACTACTTGGGGAATTGTTCTCTTGACACCTTTTGGAATGGATCGCTTGGACTTCAATGAAAAGAAATTTGAGAAGATTATTTATACGTGGGATGATACGTTGTTGTTCTTGTTGATGATATAACCTCGAGCGAAGAATCACGATGATTATTCTTGAAAGGAGCGGTGGGATTTATGATAATGGTGTGCTTCTACGTGCACGGCTAATGCAAGCTTGAAATAGAGCTTGAATCGCTTTCGCCTAAAGGATTTTCGGTTTGGGGGAAGCGCAAAGTCTCACTTTCGGATGGTTCAATTTCTTTCTTGATTCAAGAGCCTGGAAGCTTTGGTGGTGAATGTTTAAGAGTTGATGACTTCTATCTTCTCTGACGTCTTTGCTCGATATCCTTATCTCGGTACTCGTATCATCATCTTCTTTTACTATATCATCTTCTCTATCTTTGTATATATTTATTAAAAACCAAATACAAAAATATAAAACCAGCAAAACAAAATAGAAAATTATAAAACCAGCAAAACAAAATAGAAAAATATAAAACCAACAAAAATCCATAAAAAAATCAGAAAATTTAAAAAATACCAAAAATATGTTTTCTCAAGACATGTCTTCTGGTATCGATAACATCTACGGTCTTAGAAATGTCATTCAATAATGACACGGGACCATAGATGAAGTTCGAGCAGGAGGTGTAAATATTTCTTTCTAAACATGTCTCAAAATATGGCTTACAGTTATTTCAGACTGTAACCCGTGCTTAAACAATGGCTTGCTATTATTTCAGATAGCAACCCGTTCTTTTGAAGGAAGGAAAGTGCTGCGCTAAACCTATTTTCAAATATTTCGCACTTATCCTAAAATATATTGAGGAAAGTATGTCGAAGGATCATTGTTCCTACACAAATGTTTTTCCGTCTAAAATTCTTCAGAAAAATATTTGTTGTATTTCAAAATGGTGGTAAAATGAGTTGCTTGATAAATCAATCAGGATCAGAGTTTTCGTATTAATTCGCAAAAACTCAATTGATGACTTCAGCACTTTTAAAACTTTTTAAGAAAAAGAGTCATTGATTGAGGGGAAGAAAATTTTTCAAATTTATATCATCTAACGGACTTTCTTAATTATCCTACGTGTTTATCTGTAAAAATCTAATTGCCTATGTTGAAGGACTAGGTTTCTAGGATATGATTGTTAGGTTTAGATGATTAAAGTTTGATGAACACATTTTTCCCATACATTTAAATGATCTGATTGATATGTTGCATAGACTTTTATTAGTCGATTGTTGTTTGGGTGATGTCGACCACCATATATCTGTATGTGTGTTCACTAACGTATGCAGGTATATTGGTTATAAGAATGTTCGATCCGGATCCCACAGTTAATATGATTGGATGCCGAAAGGAAAGGGTAACTATATCTTGAGTTGACAAATGAAGAAACGGAGCTTAATTGGACTTCTATGGAGAGTTGGCATAAATGCAACGTAAGAGGTCTCACCGCATCGCGAGATGGTTTTCTTCTAAGTGATTGAAGAAGCGGAGCTTAATTTGACCTCGGTTGGCATTCAAAATGCAACGTAAGAAGAAGTCTCATTGCATCGCAGACGGTTTTCTTCAAACCCTACAAACAACAACAACGGAAGCTTCTCAACCACCTAACGTATCTTTGTGCGGGATACCATTTTTTTAAACAATTTTAAAAAATTTGAATAAAGTGTTTTGAAAAATGGAAAATATTGTTTTTGAAAATTTATTGGACTTAATTTTGAAAATCACCGGACTTTATTTTATCAAAACTTAAGTCACTCAATCAACGACTTCTGTTATCGATTGAGGGGGAGAGTGATTTTATTTAAAGTATTTTCAAACAATATATCTTCAAAAGAGTCCGTGTGTACGTTAAAATGTGGTGATCTAAAGATTTAATGTTATGTCATGGTATGATTTTTCTTTAAAACTCAAAGATCTGTCAAAATGAAATTTTTTCTGTTCTTGTTTGATTGTGAAATTGTTTTATTTTACTTAAAGGTCTCTTAAAACAAATCATACCTGACACTAACAATCTTTAATGTCTAAATCTTTTCCTATCTGTCATCTTTCAGAATTAAATCTTGCCACGTCTTTCCCCTAAAATTTTCTAAATAATTTAAATCTTTTGGGATTACAAATCTCAAATTGTTTGAAATTTTTGATCGCGGGAGAGATCGTGATTTAAATCTCAAATCTGTTTTAATGGAATTGGTTTTAGTCCTTCAAAGGCACTCCTGCCTCCATGTGCCAAACGATTTCAAATACACAATGCACATGTTGAGGAGGAGGATTTATCCAAAAACCAGATGAGTATTTAAACAAGGCCACATTTTCTCCCATGTTTTCTAAACCTAATTAAATCACTTGGGATCCAAAATCTCAAAGGATTTGATATTTTTGATCGGGGGAGAATTTGTGATTTAATAATGAAATTTGATAAAAGGTGATTGTTTTGATTTAATTGTGCACGCTGCTCGCTCATATGTGTTAAACGCTTTCGAATCTTGAAGCACATATTGAGGGGGAGCAAATAAACTATCGAGGTACGAAAGTTTTTTAAAGTGATTTATAAAGTACCTTGATTGAGTTGTCAAATGGTTTTCTTAATGGATTTTGTGATTGTGGATGTGCTTCAAAAGAACTCTTGCCTCTATGTGATAAAATGTTTTAATATACTTAATGCACATATTGAGGGAGAGAATTTTACCAAGAAAATCAAATGGCTTTTTCGTATGAAAATGTGATCAAAGAAAATATTTCAAAGTCCTCTTGCCTCCTTGTGCTGAACAATTTCTAAATCATACGCACATGTTGAGGAGGAGGTTTTCTAAATGATCAAAACTATTAAGGTACAAAATGCTTTGATCTCGTATCACAAGTACCTTGATTGGTTTTCCAAATGATTTTTCAATTGGTTTCGAGAAGGAATGAACAATACCAAAAGACCGACCAAATTTACTTTATGCATGGTGTTATAAGGATGGTTAGGTTAGGTATTTGTTCCCACGATCCGCCGAACCGGAGGGATCTTCGAGGATAATCCACTAGATAGTGTAGAGTCCTTAGGAATATTGAAAAAGGAGAAAATGAGAATATGGGAAGAGTGCGGATGAGACGTAGCTAGCTAATCTTGGAATAAACCCAACAAGGTTCTAGTTATGAAGTCTCGGTAAGCTTGAAGGGGTTGAAGAATGAAAAGAACTGAATGTCAAAGGGTGAAAAGAAATAGCCTCCATCAATTCAACCTTAGGGCGATGAACGGGTTCAATACATATGCTCTTGGTTGTTACTAAGGTAACATCGGTATTGAAGACAAGGCGTCATGGACCCAAAGATGACGATCGCACTAAACTTCCCAAACTACTCAAGTTCCTCTTAAAAGGGCTTGTTTCATTCTCACGGGAACCGACATAATCTATCGACTTTCTCTTAGAGATTGTTGATATTGAAGAAGGAGACCCTCTCCCTAGTCTCCAAGACAGAACCAAATGTGCACTATTGAGTCTAGAGCCAAGAGATCATCCACAATATCTCATTAGGACACTAAATTCTTGAAGACTTCTTTGTTTCACACAATGTGGAAAGTAAGTATATATTAAGAGTCCCACGCATTATCCTTGTGGTATTGCGTAACATCCGAGTGGTATGTAAAAGTATTCACGATGAAGATGGAAATCCTTCTTGAGCCAATATCAAACAAGCTCTTGGTGGGTGACATGTGAGATCTTCTCGTAAGATCAAGCTTGTGACAACCGGATAGAAACGATGGGAGATTCATTCTTGAATCAACCTTGGTCGAGAATGGAATTGACGAATACTTTTGGAAAACCGTTCGATGTGCAAACCTTCTTTTCTCTAGTACATCGAATGTGTATTATTTTCAAATATAAAAAGTATTTTTGATTGAAAATTGATCTTTCTCATAAAACCTTCGTCGTATTGCAAAACTCTTTATTCTAAGCAATACGCGATTGTTTTCAAATCATTTTCATCAATCGGTGAATCTCAATTATTTGGTTCACTCACTCCGTGTTGTCTTCTTTGAGGCGTTCGGTTTGAGAACAGCTAGAACATTGCGAAACCCTGTCAAGGAGATTCTTAGGAATCCTACGATCACGAGCGATGCTTGTCTTGATCAGCGGGGAACCGTAGGTCGTGTACCTCAATTCAACGAAGTGATCAAAGACACTTTCGTGCGCTTTATTGCTAAGCGTCAGATGTGCGGTACACCCGAGCGATTGCGGTGATCAGTTGAGGAGTCAATCCAAAGCCGCATGTTCACAAAGAACCACACTTAGTTGAAGAAATCATGGTGGTGCATATCTACATAACACGGTTACGATATTTTTATACTATGCTTACGCTACTGCTGCCGCAAATATCATGAACCGAAGAAGGCTTCCGCTACTCGATGGAAAGATGTCATGATTCAAAAGTGTGAGCATGTCGGTCCGAAAGTCACAACTTCACATGATGGCAACACATTAAAGGGTGATCCAGAGATTTCTTGTGGTCGATGATCTCGATGAAAGCTCGAAGATCATCAAAGATGTGGATCGGACCAAAGACCTCCACTAAAAGTACTAATCTATGCGGACTTTGAAGAATCGCTACTTTAGCACAAAGATTGCGAAATGAAGAATTCAAGTCTGAGCTCAAGAACGAAGTCAAAGATAGAATGCTAGGAAGCAAAATATATTTCATGGGGTGACCTCCTTAGGGAGATTGTTAGGAATTGGAAATTTCATGTTAAAGAGTCGGTCACCCCAATAATGGTCTAGCATATGTTAGCTCGTAGATTTGTCGTTGTTTACGTTATTTAGCAGTTTATTAGTTAGTTTGTAGCGTAGATTAGTTTAGTGCAACACCGTGGAGGAAGGACGGGTCTTTACCCACTGTATCCCTGATCCACAGGCCGATAGGAGGTCGTATTTCATGTAACTATAAATACCCCTTCCATCCATGGAAGGGGTGGAGCTTTTCAATCTAATCTTACAACTTTTGTGAACCAAGTCTCTACCAAGAAATCTCCCTCTCTCTAACTTTCTCTCTCTAATGGCAAACATGTATTTTGATCTCCTAAGACCACCCGAATCATCAAACACATAAATATACGATCCTACAAGTACCATTGTCGGTTCTGATTTTTTTAACAGTAATATCATTCTGGTTTTCAATCTTCCTGATGAATGACATTATGGTATCAGCTGCCTGACTCTTTTTTGAAAGAAAGTATACCCAAGTGTATCTTGAGAACTCATCAACAATGACCAGTGTATACTTCTCATGCTGGATTGATCTAGGACTGACAGGTCCAAAGAGATCCATATGCAGGAGGTGAAGGCATCTTTTGATGGAGAAATTTTGTTTTGTTTTGAATGATGCTTTGTGATGTTTTCCTTTTTCACAGGCTGAGCATGGTTTGTCTTTTGCAAAAAGCAGTGATGGTAAACCAAGGACTTTGTTTTGTTTTGCCAAGTTGTTTATATTTTTGAAGTTTAGGTGAGAAAGTCTCTTGTGCCATAGCTAGTTGATAGTTTCAGTGGCTTTGGCAAAGAGACATGTTCCATTCTGAGAGAGAGTTGACATGTCAAGAACATATACATCATCTCATCTAGGAGCTATGAGAACAACTTCTTTGTTGGCATTGAAAATAGTACCTTGTTTATCATTGAACTGCACTATGTATTTTGCATCACACAACTGACTGACACTGATGAGATTGTACTTCGGACCATTGACATAAGCTAATCTAGAGAAAACTATTCCATTACAATTTATTGAACCATAACCTTCAGTGAGACATGATGATTTATCACCAAATACTACCTTGTGTCCTGTTTCCTTTACATACTTGTGCAGATACTCCTTCACACCAGTCATGCTCCTTGAACATCCACTATCTAGATGCCAAATAGGCTCCCTGGCGTGTCTCTGCAAAAATAGTAAACTGAATTAGTTTCTATTGCTGACCCACTTACTAGTGGGCTTGGGTCTGATGGTCTGCTTAAACTTAGGAATTGATTCATGGTCAGTGGTTGAGTGCAATGTGCTACCACAGGTTTTGCATTTGTTGAATGAGGAAGACTCAGTGATGCGGGGTTGTTTTGAACTTCTCCTTGCTTGGATGACTCTATCATGCTGAGATGTCTCATGAGCTGGATTTCCACATATTTCACAACAAGTGTTCATGAGGTAGTCATCATGATGATGATCATTAAAGCCACAATGTGGGCAACGAGGAAAGGGTTTTGCTTTAGGCCTGATTTGAAGATGAAGCATACTGATGACCAAAATTGGTATGACTTGCTTCACTAAATGAACTTACATACTGTAAGTGGTCAAAAGTTTTGTGATCTTCCTTTTTGCAGATCATGCAAAAAAGGATTCTGTAGCAATTATCAGTGGTATGGCTGGTATAATGACACATATCACACTTCTGTTTGGGTTTGGTGTTTGACTTTGACTTTGAGGAACTAGAGGAGGCTGACGTAGGTTCCTTGATTATAGAATCGGGAGCTTTCTCAATAGAGTTCATCTTATCAGTCAACTTCCTCACAAGTTCATTAAATTGTTGGATTTGGTCTTCTTCAGTAGGAACTGAATATGTGGAAGTTTTAGTGGGGACTGAATCTTCTTTGGTTGGTTTTGTTGATCTTTTCAAAATGGTTCTACCAAGACCGGACATTTCTTTTGGTGAGTGAGGATTGAATTGAATAGGAGTAAGCTCAGAGCTAGGTGCAGCACCCTGAGGAGGTTTCAGAGGTGGAAGCGGTGCTTGAGATTCAGCTTCAGACTCAATGATGTGTTCAGTACTACTGGGTACATCAGGGAGTCCCAGCATGCACTTGAGAGGCTGACTTTCAGGCTCAAGTATCCTTCCAGAATCGAATTTTGGGAGCTTACTCTCAAGGTTTAACTTTTTAACCCAGTTACTAGACTTAGGCATTAACTCCTTTTAAGAGAGCATGCCAGCAGACACAAATGGTTTTGGACTTTGGTCTTCACTGAGAGAATTAGTGAGATGATCTTCACCTATGATTCTATTTTTGCTACTGGGTGCTTGAACAGTGTCAAAGAATCTAGGATTCTTAGCAGTCCATCTTTCAATGATATCTTTTTCCTTTTTAAGTTCTTCCTAAAGAGCTTGATTTCTTTTAACTAATTCCGAGATTTGAATTTGTAGCGTGATAGCCTCAAGCTTGGCTTATTTTAAAATAAGCAGTTCATCTCTACACTTGTTTAATTCAAAACTTGACTTGTTGTATTTAGAAAAAAGATTTAATCGCTGCTCTTCTACGAACTTAAGGTCAACATTAATATAGTTCATGAAAGACTGCCAATCAGAATCATCATCCATAGAAAGTAAAATGTTTACATTCCTCATTGTGATGTTCACCCATTCACAATTCCTAGCATGATTCTTCCCAACAGCTAGCTTGTCCTCTTCTGAGAGAGCCATCACTGCACTGGCTTGCACCATTTCATCGTCGGAGGAGACTGGCTTTTCATCCTAGTCGAAGATTTCAGCTACCAGACCCTTGTTTTACCTGCATGCATTTAACATTGTTTGTTGTTTACGAGGGTGGCCTCGAAGTGCTAGTTTAGCCTTGGCTTTCCTATACTTAGCTTCAAAATCAATGACTTTGTTTTGGTCGACTTGATTTGGAAATTTTGATGAGACTGATAGACTTTTGGTTGAAATTTGCTAAAAACCTAAGGACTGGTTTGACCCTGAGGGTTTGTAAGAGGGCTCAGAGATAGTTTTTGAAAAAGCAGTCTTTAGCAAAATGACCCTTTTTGTGACACTTAAAACACTCAGTGTCCTCATTAGCTTTAGCATTAGCAAAACTTTTGTTTCTTCTTATAAACCATTTAGAGTTAGCAAGGAGTGCCCTTTCCTGAAACTCGATGTTCAAGTCATTCAGGTACTCCTCGCTTGTTCTCTCATCAGGCTCATCGTCTGAATTTTCCTGAAAATCCTGAACCACACTATTTGAATAAAAGGCAGTAGAAATTGGATTTGAAGTGGTTGTCAGGGACTTCTTGACTTCCTGAGACTTTTTCAAGTCAGGGTATCGTTTGTTGATGAGGTTTTCCTCATAGACAAATTTCCCATAAATTTTTGGAAGTTCAAGATTCTGAATATGATTTGCATTTCTGAGTCCCTAAGAAAAATTCAACCACTTCTCAGGGAGGCTGTTAACAAAACCAACATTGATTTCATGTTTGGACAACTTGACACCATCATTAGACAATTCGTTTAACAAAGTTTTATACCGGGTGTAAGTTTGAGAGAGAGTTTCTGAGTCTTTAGCCCTGAAGGTATTATACTCAAGTTTCAGGTCTATAATCCTGTTTTCCTTGGTATCTGAGGGACCTTCATAGCTATGGAACAGGTCATTCCAGGTTTGTTTAGTTGTACTACAGCCTAAGACAGACTCCATAACATCATCAGGAAGATAAGATATGATGATGCTTTTGAGCCTTTGGTCCTGGTTGACCACTCTCGTCTCGTCCTGAGTCCACTGAGCTTCAGGTTTAGGTAAACCTTCAGTAGTCTTTAGGATAAATGGACCTTCATTAATACACTTAATGTAGTAAGGTTCCATCTCAGTCAAATAGCAAAGCATTCGCTTTTTCCGTTTGTTAAATTTACCAACTTCGAGTCGAGGGCAACAGCAGCATAGGCTCCACCCTTTTTGTCGAAAAGTTGGGGCACATCACTTTCATCCATGTTTAGATCCTGATTTTAAAAACGTTTTTGAGAGGCTTGAAAAAAAAAGGTTTTATAAATTAGCCTGCTCTGATACCACTTGTTGTTCCCGTTTCACAATTAGTAAAAAGAAAAATTTTACACTAAGAGTGACACATGACTAAAGTAAAGTGTATGAAAAATCACAATTAAACAAGATAAGAAAACTTAAACACACTGTGATTTTTCATCGTTTATATCCTTTATTAATAATGAATCAAAAAGAATATATTACCCAAGTTCTTGCAGAACAACACTAGGGATTGAATGACAAGTATGGTGTACCTCCTCACTAAGCTTAGGCTAAGTCTAAGCACAACTACTTAGGTACCACTGAGCTATCTCACGGACATAGTTGTATTTGGAGGAGTGAAAGATTGCTTGTGTGTGTATTTCACAATTAATGCACAAGCTTAAAATATTTCACTCCAATCCTTATGGCTATTTATACAAGTATAGTTTTTAACTCTATCCTAGAGGACAAACTGTTAGGTTACAGAAGACAAAATACTGATGTATTTTGTCTCTGTTTACAATGGCTACTTGGAGTAAATGACAAGGCTGCTTTCTTCTTGTCAGTTATGACACTGACCCTGGTAGTTAGTGATTCAGGAAAAGTTTGACTTTGGGTTGATAAGGAATTCTTCTTATATGTTCAAACTTATCCCGCCTTGTCCCGCTCATTCTTCAGTCTATTTAGCCTTCAGTCTTTATCTTTAGTCTTGTCTTCAGTGATAATAGTTGGTGAGGAGTTTTGGAATTCAGTGAGTTATTGTCATTATTCACTGAATCCACTATCTTCTTCTTGACTCAGTCTTCACCCTTTAAGTTCCGCCTTACTGAGTGGAGAGACTTCTTCTTTGTCTCTTACTAAGTATCCTGAAGATAGCTCACTGAGGGGCTATGCGCTCAGTGACTTGTTAGTGTTTAAGGTTCTAAACACTTAGGGTATTTTCTATTCAAATCCTAGAATTAAGGGGTTTGAGTATTCACTGAACCCAACAGTCCAGAACCTCCATTTTGGTCAATGGCAGCCCAACAACCGAGTTCTGGTTTGAGGCAAGGCCCACCTTTATAGTTTATCCTTGTTATGGAAGGTCTTCACGTGGCTCTTTCAGACGTGGTCCAATCTGGTTTGTTACATGGTGTTAAGTTCGGTTCTCCTACCATTACATTGTCTCACTTAATCTATGTTGATGACGTTGTGATTATGACTAAGTAGAGCTCCCATGACATGGACAACATTATTCGTATTTTGCAGGTTTTTTACCTAGCTTCGGGCCTTAAAATTAATATACATAAATCAAATGTTTTTGGTATTGGAGCTTCAGTAGAAGAAGTTTCTTTTATGGCCAATAATACGAGGTGTTCCTCAGGTTCCTTTCCATTTGTATATCTTGGGTTACCAATTGGTTCTAATATGAATATTACATGAAATTGGAAGCTCTTACTCAACCGAGTTCTTTCGAGGATCTCATCCAGCAAATCTTCTTTCTATCGGGGACCGTATCACGTTAATTAAGGTAGTCCTTGGAAGTATCAGAATTTATTACCTTTCAATCTTCAAAGTTCTCGAATCTGTTTCAAAGGCTTTGGAAAGAATTCGTGCTATGTTCTTCTGGGGGGATCCCAAGATTAAAAAAACTTGCCTGGTTAAATGGTCTAATGTCTTATCCTCGTTCGATAAAGGCGGCTTGGATATAGGCAGTTTAAATTCGTTTAATTAAGCCCTTCTTTAAAAGTGTCGTTGGAGATTTTTATCTAATCTGAATCTTCTATGGGTGAAAGCTATTAAGGCCTTGCATGAGCAAGAGGGTGGTTACGACCATCAGGGGTGTAAAACAACCAGTATTTAGGGCAAAATTGTGGGGACTTCTAATTATTTACATTTGATTGTCATTCTTCCTGATGACTCGTTACGCTTCGAGGTGGATTGTGGTACTCTTATTCGATTTTGGAAAGATACGTGGCTTGGTAAATCCCCGTTATATCTCCGATTCAATAGACTATTTCGGTTTGAGCAAGATAAGGATTTTTTGGTTGTAGATCATATTTCAAATGGCCAATGGTGTTGAAATTGGTCTAGATCAGATTTGGATGTTCGTAACGAAGCTTATCTTAGAGACATATTAAACAAAATTATCCAAGTTGATAGTCTCTCTGATTCGGACACTTGTGTTTGGTCTATCACTCATGATGGCGTTTTCTCGGCAGGAGTGACTCGTAGGCATATTGACGCTCACCTTTGACCTCTTTGGATCCTCCTACTACATGTGATAAGTTTCTTCCTCGCAAAGTGGATATCTTCATGTGGCGTCTATTGCTTGACAGGCTTCCACGTCGTCTCAATCTCTCTTCCCGAGGTATCAAAATCCCAGAGATCTCTTGCCCTTTATGTAATGATAATTCAGAGTCTAACCTTCATATCGTTTTTGAGTGTGACATTGCTAAAGATATTTGGAGGCTCGTTTGTTCTTGGTGTGATGCCTCCATGTCTTTATTCATATCTCACACCCATTGGAGAGATTAGTTGAGATCTTGGCACTTCTCTAAAGAGAAGATTCACTGTATGTATGTCATCATCACGACTTCTTTATGGTGGATTTGGCGGTTTCGTAATATTGTCACTTTTAACTCTCTATGAGGAAATGTGACATCTTTGATAATATTCGTCTGTACTCTTTTTCTTGGCTTAAGTCTAGAGGTTGCATTCTTTATAGTTGGACTGATTGGTTAAAATCTCCTATGTAATAGTTAGCTTCTTGCTAGTTTTCTTTTTAATGAAATGTCGTTGTTCAAAAAACAATTATGAGGGTCACATAAGATGAGGGACCTGTTGGGATTTTATAATGATGTTAACCATTTAACACTACGAGTATGCAGCGGAATATGGATCTAGTTTAAGCAATCACGTTAACAAGTATAATAAACAAAGGAAGTATAAAAGGAAACAAGAAAACTAACCCTCGTAGTCACCCGCAAGTTACCAACAAGAAACCAAAGTAGTCAATGCGATTTCCTCTACGAGTGCTCACACAAACACGTAACCCGAATACGCCCGATATGCTAGTCGTGTCATGTTTACCAAACAACCATTGTATAAGCTCTAAACCCTTGAACCAAACTGAAAACAAACAGCACTTAGTATGTCCGAGATCAAACAAACCCTAGAACCAAACACACCCTTGTTGTCCGAGATCTGCCAACAAACCCAAGAACCAAACTACCCTTTTGTCCGATATTGGATAAAAGGGATTTCGTCCGTTTTTCTTCTGCCGCGATCACAACAACCAAACACCTTTGGAATTGCTTCTGTTCGACCATGAACTTACCAAAAAGCAGTAACTACAAACCCTTGAACACAATTAGATCATATAGATCCAATTAGGGTTTCAAACGAATAAACCCTAGATCGGTTTATTGATTATAATCGGCTGGAAAAGAATGTTGGTGGATTGGTGTATATATCATGTAAAAGGTAGTGTAAGTCGTGAGATATAGGAGCTAGTATAGGTGTATATATTACCTCAAAAACCTAGCATCCTTGGGCTTCAACTTGTGCTCCAAGTTTAGGCTTACTTTCATTTTCCCACACAAACCTCTCTTGGCCAAAAACCCGCCAAATATGGGCTTGGATTGGGTGCAATCGAGTCCTAATTTAAACCGGGTAAAAAATGGGTCAATTTGAGCTTTAAAATATTTAACGTATTCTAGTGTTTTACGTGTGTGTCCCTAATAGGCTCACACACCCTTAGCGTATCGAGTTAATCCAACTACTACATTCCAACAACTCCCACTTGGGAGTTGGAGTAGCAGATAGCACAAATACCAACGACGAAAACGTCTAGCAACGATCTCACTCACTATTTAACTAGAGGTGTCTGAGATATAGTTTCAGAAATATTTCTCAGTAACATGGTCATTTATGTCTTGCTTTTATCATCCTTTGTTATAGATACCATTAAACCATGAATATGGATCCTAACTCATTCCATATAGTTTAACCATTTAGATTCTCGTTATAGAATTTAATTAGATATACCAAATGTAATCAAGAATAACCTTGCATTACCCTTTGGGTTCGACCGAACATATATTTGATTAATTCTGGAGAGGGCCCATGGTATCTTTCTGCACATATCAAGTGGAGTAACAAATCCTTTATTGACTACAAGTGTTGTGGATGTTGCTTCACATCACTCCAAAATATAGCTTTTATAACTACCTTATTCAAGATAGCGTTTGGCATATACTTACAAAAGTGATATCCACACATAATAGAACTTGCTTGTATCTCAAGTCTAAGGACGACTTAACAAACCATTTTCAACATTTTACTTATGACATGGATCCAAAAGTAAATGATTGAAAGTTGAGGTATCCAATATGCATCCCTTGTGAATACATATGAGTTTGGCGAGAACAATCCACATTCTCATAGAATATAACCAACACTCACATTTGCCTTACATAACAATATTCTCATATTATTAACTGACAATGGACATATTTAGAATGATAAATCATTTCATAGATTAAACATGCAAATATGGAATAACATATTATATTAATGAAATAACAAATACCTCGTATCTTTATTTATTAGAAAGTAATAACTGTCTTACAATTCCAAATTATCCAAATACTAATTACACACAGATTTACATACCCTAGTCAATTTAGAATGCTTAGGATACGCTAAAGCTTTCGTAAATGGATCAGCTAGGTTGTCATCTGTGTGAACTTTTGATATCCTCACGTCACCCATTTCAATGGTTTCTCGAAGATAATGAACTTTCACGCGGTAATGTCTAGCACCCTTGGTGATTCCACCTTCATTAGCTATAGTAATGGCTCCAGTATTATCACAATACATATTTATGGGTTCTTCAATTGTGGGAACACCGCCAAGCCCGAAATGAATTCTGAATCCATCTGACCTCTTTAGATGCATCAAAAGCAACTATATACTCAGCTTCTGTAGATGAAGTTGAAGAAATACTCTGCTTTGTGCTTTTCCAGTCAACAACACCTCCATTTAAAACGAATACATATCCAGTCTGAGATTTTAAGTCATTAGCATCTGTCAGATATCCAGCATCAGTGTAGCAAGAAACCCTGAGCTCTCGTTTCATATCACCTCCATAAACCAGAAATATATCCTTAGTATTGGGCAAATACTTAAGAATATTCTTAACAACAATCCAGTGAAGTTCACCTGGATTCTGTTGAAATCGGTTTGTCATGTTCTGAGCGAACGCAACATCAGGACACGTAAATCTCACAGCATACATAATAGATCCTATAGCCGAAGCATATGGAACTCTTTGCATGCACTCTGTATCAACAGGTGTCTCAGCACCTTGTGACTTACTCAACTTAGGATTTTCTTGCATCAGGATAGTTCCTCGTTTGGAGTTCTCCATGTCTAAGATTTTCTCAATTTAAACACTTTGACATAAAACAATTAATCGTTTAGATCTATCTCTGTAAATCTTGATTTCAAGAATATATGAAGCTTCTCATAGATCTTTCATTGCAACACATCTTCCAAGATAGGATTTTACATCTTGTAACATTGGAATTTTATTTCCCATGAGCAATATGTCATAAATATATAGAATTAGGAAAGTTGCATAACTCCCACTAGCTTTCTGATATACACATGGCTCATCTTGATTTTGAGTGAAACCGAATTTCTTAATCTCAACATCAAAATGTTTATTCCATTTCCTAGATGCTTGCTTAAGTATATAAATGGAACAATTGAGCTTGCATACTCGGTTAGGATATTTAGGACTTACAAAACCCTCAGGTTGCTCCGTATAGACTTCTTCAGAAAGATGTCCATTAAGGAAGGCGGTTTTGACATCTATTTGCCAAATCTCATAATCATAGAACGAAGCTATGGCTATGAGAATCCTTATAGCTCTAATGTCTGCAACAGGAGAAAAGGTCTCTTCATAATCAATCCCATAGGTTTGAGTGAAGCCCTTTGCTACGAGACGAGTTTTAAAGGTATGTAATGAACCATCCATGTTAGTCTTCTTTTTGAATAGCCACTTGCTGCCAACTGTTTTACAGTTAGGAGGAAGCTTAAATAATTCCCAGACTTCATTATCTTTCATGGATTGCATTTCCACATTCATCGTAACAAGCCATTTCTTGGATTCAGGATCTAACAATGCAGCCTAGTAGTTATTGGGTTCACCAAGATCTCCTAACTCATGTTCCTCAACATCGATGTATAAACACATTCGATCTGAAGCACGACGTGTCCTAGCGGACTTACGAATTGGAATGATACCACTTTGAGGGTCATCAATTTCTTGATCATCCTCATCATGATGTAAGCTAGTGTCTACAGAAGGATTTGTATCTTCATCTTGAATAATTTCAAGATCTTCTAGACTCCCACTTGCTTCTTGATCCAAGAGATTATTCTCAAAGAACTCAGCATTTCGAGCAACAATAAGTTTGTTCTCTGATGGAAGGTAGAAAGAATATCCCATTGTTTCCTTTGGGTATCCTACGAAAATACACTTAATAGATATGGGTTCAAGTTTGTCAGGTTTGGTAAGTGTATCACGCTTAACAAGTGCCTCACAACCCAGATTTTTAAGTAAGACAGCTTAGAGGCTTACCTATGCCATACCTCGTATGGTGTCTTATCAACCTTCTTAGTTACAACCATATTGAGAATGCGTGCAACAGACTCAAGGGCATAATCCCAAAAGGACTTTGGAAGAGTAGTTTGACTCATCATGGAGCGAACCATGTCTAGCAGTATTCGATTTCTCCTCTCAAACACACCATTATGTTGTGGAGTGTAAGGAGGAGTTCAATGGGCAATAATCCCATGCTCCTTTAGATGATCCAAAACTCTTGACTCATATATTCACCCCCACGATCATAACGTGGTGACTTAATGGTCTTCCCGAGTTGGTTTTCTACTTCCTTTTGAAACACCTTAAATGTTTCAAAAACTTCATGTTTATATTTCAACAAGTAAACAAAACCATACCGACTATAGTCTTCAGTAAAAGTGATGAACTAACTTGCTCCTTGTATCGACACAGTTCTAAATGGTCCACATACATCAGTGTGTATTAGTCCAAGTAGATTCTTAGCCCTTTCCATTTGATGTGAGTAGGGTTTCCTTGCCATCTTACCAGACATGCATGAAACACACTTTTCAAATGACCTAATGTCATTTGAGTTGAGAAGTCCATCATGTTGCAACTTCTCCATGCGTTTCTTGCTAATGTGTCCAAGACGACAGTGCCACAAGAGAGTAGAGTCCAAGGCATACTTGGCTCTTTTATTGATAACAACAAACATAGAACTACTATTTGTATTAGAATAAGACATATCAATTTCATAAATACCATCCCATGGGATAGCAGTAAAATAAATAACGTTATTTCTAGAAACTGAAATTGCATTATTCGATTCAAAATGATTAACAAAACCATCGTCATACAAACAAGAAACTAAAATAATTCCTCTAGTAATAGAGGGAGCATAATGAAAATTGTTCAAAACAACTACTAATCCACTAGGGAAACATAAATGAAAAACACCAATAGCTTCAACTCCTGCTCGTTGACCATTGCCCACGTACATACTTAAAGCTCCTGGCTTCAGCTTCCTACTTCCCCTGAGACCCTGAGTAGTATTACATATGTGAGTACCACAACCCGTGTCATAAACCCAAGATGTATTAGAAAAAGAATAGAGTTCTATTGTGAAAATACTTGAAGAGCTAGCTGCTAGAGACAACTTCTTCTTTTTCATCAACTCGACGAGATACACAGGACAGTTCCTTCTCCAATGACCTACTTCACCACATTGGTGGAAGGTCGCGTCCTTAGCAGGATTATCCTTCTTTGGTGGTGGAGGAATCTCAGGCTTGGAAGCATAAGGTGGTTTATGCGAGGAGCATAAGCCAGCTTGTACTTGCCCTTCCCTTGATTTCCCTTCGCAGCCTTAAACTATTTTTTTCCATGGTTTTTCTGGACCTTTCCCGCATGTATATTATGAAGTGTAGGTGCATCATCTTTCTTGGGTAGCGTCTTCTCATATTGTTTAAGCATATCATGTAACTCATTTACAGTCTTCCCCATGCTGTGCATATTAAATTTCTGCACAAACGTAACGTACTCTTTCGAAAGACCAATTAAGATCAAATTAACTCTATAGTTCAGAGTAACGAGGTGATGGAGACGCTCTAAGTTGTCAATATAGCTCTTCATTTTGAGAACATATGAGCTAACTGATTGACCTTTTTCTTGCTTGCACGCGTGAAATTCTCTCGCGGTTTGAAGAAGTTCCTGTTCTGCCTGTTGGGAAAACATTGACTCCAACTCCTGTAGCATGTCATAAGCACCAAGATGAGTTAGATTTCATTGGATCTCTAACTCCATGGTCAGGAGCATGAAGGTAGAAATGTCCTTTGACCCCTTAACCCAAGAAGTGTGAGCTGCAAGAGCCTCGGGAGGAACAGGGTAGCCAGGAGCTGCAACAGGTGCAGCAGGAATGGGATGCTCCAAATAGTTTTCCTTATCTTCAGCTAACAGGATAATGCGAAGCTGGCGATACCAGTCAATGAAGTTAGGTCCACTGAGTTTTTTTTTCTGAAAGAAACTCCTGAGTACCGAATTGTTTCCGACTAAGGTAGTCGTCTACAATTTAGAAAAGTTCAAATAATTAGTATTTTTGATAATTAACTTCTTATAAGAGTTAACTATCCAATTAACTACTAATAAGACTAAGATCCATCTTGACCTCCCACTATTTGTTTGACCAATGTGTAAACAATTATAGGGCAAGAGGTAAGTGACGAGCGTTAATTGCATAAAATGCAACTCTTAGACTTTATGAGACTGATCAAGGCATTAGTAAACAAGTAAAAATGTCAAGAGCATGTTTAGTCTCATCTTATGCCTCGGGTCCAAGGTCTGACCAAGCATACTTGAAATAAGTCGACCAAGTAAGAACATGCAAATATCACCAAAAGTCTGACTAATGAGCAAAATTCGCCATGGGTTGGAATGGCCCTAAGGTCTGACCAAAAAGGTCAAGCAAAATGCATGTGTTCTTAGTTGGTTGGCATAGACTTAAATTTTCTAATAGGGTATACACATAAATGTGGTAAAATCGTGTACAAAGAAGCATGCAAAACAACTTTGTAACACTTATTTTAAAAACTTTAAGTAATGACACTGTAGTGATTATCATGGTTCACGGTAGCTCCAATCGAACTTGCAGGGAGGCGGAGGACCAGGTCAGCGCGAGGCAATAGCCGAAAATCCTTTAGGTGTGACTGTTCACACCTCCTTAAACCCCCTTTATAGTTTGTTCTAGTGGGTGAGTCGTACATCCTAAGTGTCCATAGCGTCCAGTTTTTAAATTCATGAAAAAATTGTTTCAATAGTTTAGGTCACTTAATTTTACAAAAACAATTTTCCACGAATCAAATAGCAGGTCACAATGAGCATGGTATTTAGGCGTGTAAATTAAGACCATTATTAATGTCATGGTTTCGATATGTATTATTCCATATTGCATGCAATTAGGTGTGTAAAACATGTAACAATAATGCACATAAGGAAGCACAAACATATAAACAAGACATTAATAAATACATATTGATCTGAGTTCTCTCGCGAATCTTCCTCAAAAGGAGAACCATAAGACGGTCACTAGGTGCAATACCTAGATCGCCCCATACATCACAAAAAGCAATTGAGTGGGTCTTATAGCCGGAATATACACATAAAATTGATCATGGCAAACTAATTAACATTCATTTATGCAATTTTATGTATCTAATTAACCATTAATTCGATTTGTTTGTGTCTAGGTATTTTTATTAATTATTGACAAGTATTGCATTATAGTTGTCAAAACATAAAATAAAACAAATAATTAATTAGATTTCATGCAGCCTTTTCACATGTTTATTAAAACGTGTAACCCATAATCACAAAAACGAGTTGACTCGTGATGCCACTGTTGGGATTTTATAATCATGTTAACCATTTAACACTACGAGTACCCAACGGAATATGGATATTGTTTAAGCAATTACGTTAACACGTATAATAAACAAAGGAAATATAAAAGGAAACAAGAAAACTAACCCTCGTAGTCACCCACAAGTTATCAACAAGAAACCAAAGTAATCAACGTGATTACCTCTACGAGTGCTCACACAAACACGTAACCCGAATACACCCGATATGCTAGTTGTGTCACTTTTACCAAACAACCCTTGTATAAGCTCTAAACCCTCGAACCAAACTGAAAACAAATAGCCCTTAGTATGTCCGAGATCAAACAAACCCTAGAACCAAACACACCCTTGTCGTCCGAGATCTGCCAACAAACCCGAGAACCAAACTACCCTTTTGTCCAATATCGAATAAAAGGGATTTGGTTCGTTTTTCTTCTGTCGCGATCACAACAACCAAACACCTTTGGAACTGCTTTTTTTCGACCAGGAACTTACAAAAAAGCAGTAACTACAAACCCTTGAACATAGTTGGATCGTATAGATGCAATTAGGGTTTTAAACGAATAAACCCTAGATCGGTTTATTGATTCCAATCGGCTGGAAAAGAATGTTGATGGATCAGTGTTGTGAAAACTAGAAGGGGGTTGAATAGTTTTATTGATTAAAGCTTCATTTTAGAGTATTTAGATCGACTTATGTCAATCTATTTAGTATGTGTGTTGGATATTGATAGATGAGCATATAAGTAAGTAATGCAAAGGATAAAGAGTAAAGGAACACAAAACCACGACATGAGTATTTATAGTGGTTCGGCTACAAGGACACCTTCCTTTCTCTACTCCACTAAACAACACAAGCTCCTTAATGTGGTGGAGAAGCCTTCACAATGTCGCCTACTCTTTATCTGGTACAAGGCTAGACACCGAGTTCTTCTACGAGGTAGAACCAAACCTATCACAACGTCGCTTACACTTTATCCGGTACAAGGCTAGATACCAAGTTCCATTACAAAGGAGGAACTACTACCCAACACTACACCACAACACAACTAACCAAAGGAGACACACTCCTTGTTACAACACTAGAAGGATATCAACACCCTTTAACCCAAACTACATAACTTGTAAATCGATGCACCATATCGAATGTACACCTTTGGCACCATTCACTAATGCCTTCAACACGACCCTTCGGCACCTTTCACTAATGCATTCAACACGAAACTTCTTTGGAGGGAGGAAAGAACTATCAACAAGATGCACTTCAGTGGTCTTGATGATGACGAAGCTTAGCAACTCATGACTTGAGCTTGCACGTCTTCAAGAGGTGGGGATCTCGCCTTTAAGAGGAACCTAGATAATCACACAAACATAAAACTACATAGAATGATCCTTTGGATATGTGGTTAGTGAGGTTAGAATACTAAGAGAAAGTATATCTAAAAGGGGTGGTGAGCAAGAGAGAAATGGCTCACTATTTATAGACAAAACATGTCTACTGTCCCACGGTTCCTACGGATCCTCACCGAGGATCCGACTAGTCTAAAACACAGGATCCGCTCTTTGGGTCAGTTTAGTCTGGATTTCGGGTTGCAAACCGGGTTATGGGTTATGGACCATGGGTTATGGGTATTGGATTATGGATATCCAACAAGATGCAATGTACCTAGTCATTGGGTTATGGATCTTGGGTCATGGGTCATGGACTTTGGGTCATGGATCATGGATAATATCCAATCATGACTTCATGCAATGGGTCATGGGTTATGGATCATGCTCCATGGGAATGGGTTATAGACTTTGGTTTTTACCCAACAACATTCATTATACCTAGTCAATGGATCATGGGTCATGGGTCATGGGTTATGTACTTTCTATAAGATGTAAACAATATTACATTTCTATAAAATGTAAACAATAGTTGTTATACATTTCTATAAAATGTAAACACTAGCTATTATACATATGAATTTCTATAAGATGTAAACAATATTACTTGTTAGTGTTTTATAAAAATATATTTGGTTTTATATAACTTATTTATTAAACATGTTTTGATATAGTTTTAATATGTTTAGTAAAAGTGTGTTAGTAAACTATTGGCTCAAACCTTTTACGTATTTTATTTGTTTCGTTAAAATGATTTTACGTTTGTTATCGACAAAACATTAGAAGATCGTAAAATATAAATAAACGTTTTTATGGTTTATTTGTATTAACAGGTGTATATATGCTATAAAAGGTAGTGTAAGTCGTGAGATATAGGAGCTAGTATAGGTGTATATATAACCTCAAAAACCTAGCATCCTTGGGCTTCAACTTGTGCTCCAAGTTTAGGCTTACTTTCCTTTTCCCACACAAACCTCTCTAGGCCAAAACCCATCTAAACACCCCTCCATGGAACCGGCCAAATATGGGCTTGGATTGGGTGCAATTGGGTCCTAATACAAACCTGGTAAAAAACGGGTCAATTTGAGCTTTAAACGATTTAACGTATTCCAGTGTTTTACGTGTGTGCCCCCAATAGGATCACACACCCTTAGCGTATCGAGCTAATCCAACTACCACATTCCAACAGGATCACTCCTTCAAATTTTACACAGGAAAAATATATATAGTGCACTAGTTAGTGATGTGGAGCATGCGTAAAGAGTTAGAGCACTCTTCTATACAGTTGAAGAAAGAAAGCAAAAGTTAACACTCTTAGTTGAACATATATAATGCAATTTTTGTTTTTCTAAATGGCCAACACTTGCGTTAACAAAGCCAACCCAAATTAGGAAGGCCGAAAAGAAATAGCATCAAATTTACAAAATCTCTAAGAAAATAACAACTAAGATATCATCTTAACAAAGAACTCAATCTAATAAAAAAAAAACCCTCCGAAAGGACGTAACACCCGATTGCTTCTATTTAGCCCGTTATTTGAAAAGCGATTTGATATCCAATAGCGAGACAACTTCTGAACCTAGGCAAAGATGTCTTCCGATTTGATAGCTCGCCTATCTTCAAGAGTTGCATGAACATTAGCTAGTGCCACACAACCCACATCAACACATACAAAAATCTTGTAACACTTTCTCATTCAATTTAGAGAGAGGGACAAAGAACTTAAAAATGGAACCAATAATCGAGAATTGATGGTGTTAGAGCAAATATTACGATATTTAAACTAAACGGTCTCTTATGTTTTAATAATGACAAACGTGTAACTTGTAATACATAACGTACAATGCGCAAGTTACTCGTAACCACCTCTCAACATCTTGAGTCCTCTTATGCTTCAACACATGTTCGAATAGTTTGTTAAGTTGCATTATAATCAAACCATTTAACAAACCATTGAGAATGGTTAAAATATATCTTAGAGTCATTAAGTATTTACATGTCCAATCATTCTCTTTCGAACCTCATACAAGGTATGAACACGATTTTACAGATTAGCCCAACGATTAAATTTTCATTTTTTTCATATACGTACACACTTTATGTCGGTGGTTATTCGTCCACAACAGGGTAAGATAATCAGTAGCAATGCAATACCACTAGGTGGTTACCGGATATCACTTGGAATCGTGTTATCACTATCCAAAGTAAACTATTCGACCCTATGCCTGGGTTACACGAATATCTACTTGGGATAAGACCAAATGTTAGTTATTGAATTAGGCACAATCAATAACCCTTGCGCATCTAAGTATTTTAGCTTTCTGTTTGTTTCTCCTGGTTTTGTATATCTTTCATGCTGATGATGACCATCTCTATATATAGTAGAGAACACTCACTCCTAGTCAATGGAATTTATGAATAATTAACGGCCAATTAATCACCCATAATAAGCCTCCATTATCATAGGAATAGTGGTTACATGACCAATTAAACGTGGTCATAAAGCAGTCATAATAGCCACTTGAATGAGTCAAAGCTGTTACAAATTAATTACTGCAACACTAACAATAGGAACCATTACACTAGCAGCAGGAACCAATACACTACCAGTAGGAACCATCAGTTACTACACTAGCAGTAGTAACCAATACACTAGCAGCAGGAACCAATACACTACTAGTAGGAACCATCAGTTACTACACTAACAGTAGTAACCAATAACCACTATTGAGTCGGGGTGTTCAGGGACCTCATAGGTGTACACTTCGTACCTCCTTACCCAAAACCAGGTGTGAACTAATCCCACAAGTGCACTAAATTTTCTAACAACCCTTCCCAAATTTAGTTCCCTTTCTTTGCATGAAAAACAAACATTAAACAAAACATGTGCATAAACGAAAATATCTTGAGGATTGAATTTCCATCTTAGTAAATTACACGTCTAAATATTCGAGAATCAGGGTGTTATAAGAATTGAACCCTTCAACCCATTTGAATATATGAAGATAAATTACACACAAGTTTTCAAACACTTAAACGCTCCTGACACTTTACAAGCCATGTGTCCGTATCTAAATTCATAAATGTTGCAAGAGCCAAAAGTCCAAAGCTCCCTGAAGCGGCAAAACTTCAAAATTCGCATAGGTGGTTCCTCTTTATTCATGCTCCTGCCAAGCACTTTTTCAAATAAAATTAACCATTAAGAAGTAAAGACTTCATCCTCCTCTCAGCAGGTTCTGAGCACAACTTTGGTATGTAAATAAAACATGTGCTCCGGTCCTTTGAATGTTCGACTTTCCACATTGAAATCGGCTCCCAAGTTTCCTTAGGAGGAGTTGGGTGTCTTAGCATTCGATGACTAAGTTGGACTTAAACCCATCCCTTTAGCGGACTTTATAACCAAGTCTCTAGCTAATCCCTTCGTCAAGTGATCGGCTAAATTTTGTTGAGATCTAACAAACTCTATAGATACAACCCTATTCATGATAAGCTCACGAATCATGCTATATACGACACCTAAGTGTCTAGACTTCCCATTGTACATCGGCTATAAGCCTTTGCCAATGTAGTTGCACTATCACAACGGATAGAAATAGGTGCTATAGGTTTAGGCCACAATGGAATCTCAGTAGCAAGTTTTCAACCATTCGACTTCTTTACCGTAATTTGCTAAGGCCACAAATTCATATTCCATTGTTGAGCGGTGATGCAAGTTTGCTTCTTAGATGCCCAAGAAATTGCACCTCCACAAAGTAGGAATACCCGACCCTTTGGTAGGCGAATTGTCTTGATGTTCTTGATCCAACTTGCATCGGTGTATCCTTCCAACATCGAAGGATAACCAGTATATGAGAGACTATAATCCATAGTTCTCTTGGATACTTCAATACCCTCGAGCGCTTGCGATGATGAGCACTAGGATTGCTAGTATATCCGCTCGGTTTACCCACTACAAAAGCAATATCGGGTCTTGTACAAGTCATGGTATACATCGAGTGACC
This sequence comes from Chrysanthemum lavandulifolium, assembly GCA_022545495.1. Taxonomy (NCBI): domain Eukaryota; kingdom Viridiplantae; phylum Streptophyta; class Magnoliopsida; order Asterales; family Asteraceae; genus Chrysanthemum; species Chrysanthemum lavandulifolium. The sequence goes on along the minus strand of CM040244.1, from coordinate 132,176,192 downwards.
AATTACCCTAGAATACTCAAGTTGAGATACTGACTTTGCCATTATTAGGCATCGACTTCTCACAGTATCCATAGGTGTACTCATCAAGTACAATCAAAGTAATTGAATTTCCTCAACACCTTCTCAATATAATGAGGCGAGAGATAGAAATTCTTTTACTTTTATGTTTAATCCTTATACCAAGGATAACATCGCTTCCCCATGTCCTTCATTGAGAACCTTGATGACAAAATTCCTTTGTCGGATCAACTGATTTTGGTCGGTGCCAAAGATCAACATGTCATCGACATATAGACAAATGATGACTCCTTTACAGATTCATCAAATTTGCTATATACACATTTTCGACTTGGTTAAGAACATAACCACTAGACAAAACCACTTCATCAAATTTTGATGCCATTGCTTAGGTGCTGCTTTAGTCCATAAAGAGACTTAATTAGTTTGTACACCTTGTTTTCATTGCCGGGTAAGATGAAGCCACGAGGTTGGTTCATATAAACCTCCTCATCCAATTCTCCATTCAAGAAAATGTTTTCACATCCATCGATGAATAATCGATTGTGAATAAATGCCAAAGCAATCGCGATCTTATGGTACTAATACGAGGCACGGGGCATAAGTATCAAAATAATCTATTCGACTTTTGTTTAAAGCCACGAATGACTAGTCTAGCCTTGAACTTTTCAATAGTTCCATCTACCTTCATTTTCTTTTGAAAATCCATTTGCAACCAGAGGTTTGCAACGGTGGTAGAACAACCAACACCCAGTGTTGTTCCCATGATGGAATCCATCTCATCATTGATTGCTTCTTTCGAAAGCAATATCACGGGACTTCATTGCTTCTTCAAATGTCTTGGGATCATCCTCAACAATGAAGCAATAGGAGTATTGGTCAGAGACCTCATCCCTTGTTCCTTCAATTAAGTATAATTGAAACTCAGGTCCAAATGACTTTGGATTCCTGACCCTTTTACTCTTTCTAAGCATAGGTTCAGGTTGTTGAACCACAACCTCATCAGGGACCTCTGATGGTTCTTCATCAGGGACTTCTGATATACCAATGTCATGAGTTCCATTAGGAATCCTTTGACTTGGTCTAGGGACTGATGAGAACCTATTCTCATCAAACATTGCATCCCTTGATTAAATTATGGAGTTAATTGAAACATATTCATTAGGTTCAATAACATAGAACCTAAAAGCCTTGGAATGCTCAGCATATCAAACAATGATGCAATCAATGCCTCTTTCACCTAAAATTTTCAGCTTTGGATCAGGGAGTCTTACAACAGCCCTACAACCCTAAACTTTGAGATAGTTCAGGTTGGGTTTCCTTTTAGTCCAGAGTTCATAAGGGGTAACCTTGTTCCTTTGTTTGGAACCCTATTTAATAAATAGCAAGTTGTTAACATAGCTTCACCCCAGAACCCTTGACTCAGTCCTGAAAAGGACAACATGGAATTAACCATCTCCTTAATTACCTGTTTTTCCTTTCGAAATACCATTTCTTTGAGGAGTATAGGGGCGATCGTTTCATGGATAATACCAACAGATGAAAATAAAGAGTATCCATGTACTCACCTCCCTATCGGTCCTTAATCTTTTGATCGGGACCCAGTTGTAATTCAACTTTAGTTTTAAACACTTTGAATTTATCTAATGCTTCATCCTTAGTATGTAACAGATAGACGTAACAAAACCTAGAAGCATCATAAATAAATGTCACAAAGTATTTCTTATTCCCCAAAGAGGGAGTGGCATGAAAATCACACAGGTCACTGTGTATTATCTCCAAGAGCTTAGTTTTACGTTTAACACCATGAAAAGGTTTCTTAGTTATTTTGGTCAACATGCAAGTCTTACACTTTTCAGTGTTTATGTCAAATGCAGGGATTAACCCATCTTTAGACATATCTTGCATCCTTTTATAGTGTACATGGCCAAGTCTAGCATGCCATAGGGTGGAGTCAGTCAGATCAGAGGTGGTCATAAAGGCTGAATTATCACAGTCATTAACAATATTAAGCCTGAACATTTGATTACACAAATAGCCAAAACCAATAAACACACTATTTTTAGACAAGACAAATTTATCAGATTCAATAACTTGTTTATAACTATGATTATTCAAAACACTACTTGAAACCAAGTTCTTCCTTATATCAGGAACATGAATAACATTAAACAAAGATACAATCTTTCCAGAACTAAACTTAAGATCTACACAACCACGACCATGCACCAAGGATGTTGACTTATTTACCATGTGAAGAATAGAACCATCATTCAGTGACTCATAAGTCTTGAACCAACTTCTATCTTTGCACACATGAACTGTTGCACGAGAGTCAACCCACCACGCAACATCATCATCCTGCACATAATAAGATTCATATACATATGTAACATAATAAATCTGAAAAGACTTATTAAACATATTCTGACCTTTGAGTGAGTTGGTAGAACCACCACTCCCTGAACCATTAGTGCCTGATCCATTGGCTTTACCACTAACCTTAACACCTTTGCAATCCCTTTTAATGTGACGGTTGCCATATTTCCAACAAGTAGGAATAGCCTTCTTGTTAGGATGCCTGTGTTATTATGATGTTTACATTTGCCTTTGTTGTCATTGTACACGGTGGAGTTGTTATGCTCCACCATATTGACAACAGATGCACCGATAACATTGCTACTCTTTGGCTTGTCATTATCACGCACCACGAGAGATTCTTCAATGCGCTGATGACTGCCCAACTCAACTAGAGTTAACTCCTCCTTCTTATGTTTCAAGGTATGCTTGAAATATTTCCAAGAAGGAGGAAGTTTATCAATGACACAAGAGACTGAAATAGCCTCATCCATGTGCATATTGTGTTGTGTAAACCTTCCAAGTATACAAAGAAGTTCATTGTATTGTTCCATAACTGGTCTTGAATCAGTCATTTTGTAATGTGTGAAATTACTTACATGGAACTTCTTACTTGATGCATCCTCAACCATATATTTGGCATCCAAGGAATCTCATAGTTCTTTGGAAGATTCAAAATTCTGATAAATGTCAAAGAGTGAATCACACATACCATTGAGAAATAAACCTCTGCAAATGTAGTCATCATTCTCCCATTTCCTCCTCCTCCTGATCTGTTCCACAGTAGCATCATCCCCATCATCAGGAATAGGAGTGGTTGGGACATATACCACGCTCATGCTGGAAAGCAAGAAGTGCATCTTCTTCTGCCATTTCCTGAAGTCCACCCCTTCAAACTTGTTCAACTTGGCAAAGTTTGAAGCCATGTGTTTCATTGCAGCAGCAGCCATTGATTATCACAAAGAGTTTACTTTGATTTTTGGTGGTTATTCGCCCAGAACAGGGTAAGATAATCAGTAGCAATGCAATACCACTAGGTGGTTACCGGATATCACTTGGAATCGTGTTATCACTTTCCAAAGTAAACTATTCGACCCTATGACTGGGTTACACGAATATCTACTTGGGATAAGACCAAATGTTAGTTATTGAATTAGGCACAATCAATAACCCTTGCGCATCTAAGTATTTTAGCTTTCTGTTTGTTTCTCCTGGTTTTGTATATCTTTCATGCTAATGATGACAATCTCTATATATAGTAGAGAACACTCACTCCTAGTCAATGGACTTTATGAATAATTAACGGCTAATTAATCACCCATAATAAGCCTCCATTATCATAGGAATAGTGGTTACATGACCAATTAAACGTGGTCATAAGCGGTCATATGACCACTTGAATGAGTCAAAGTTGTTACAAATTAATTCTTGCAACACTACCGGTAGGAACCATTACACTAGCAAAGGAACCAATACACTACCGGTAGGAACCATCGGTTACTACGAGCGGTAGTAACCAATACACTAGCAGCAGGAACCAATACACTTCTAGTAGGAACCATCAGTTACTACACTAACAGTAGTAACCAATACACTAGCAGTACTAACCACTATTAAGTCAGGGTGTTCAGGGACCTCATGGGTGTACACTCTGTACCTCCTTACCTAAAACCAGGTGTGAACTAATCCCACAAGTGCACTAAATTTTCCAACACTTTCATCATCTTGTAAAATCGTTTTATCATGCATATACATTTACGTCACTATATAAAACATTACATGACCTTTTTACAAACATTTATGAGTTTAATTACACTTATGTAAAAATGTTTTATAAATCACTTATGGTAATAACACAAGTACCCACTAATTGTCTCCTTAAATAAGAGTCATCCCATTTCGGAATGTGATCAATGAGATCAATGCATGTCTTTAAAATATTGTCATTTTGGTGATTAAAAATCTTGCATCTAGAAGCAATCTTCCCTTTTGAGAAAATATCCAACATGATATTTTCTTAAGAATATTTTGAGACCCATTTATAGTATTGAGTATTTTTCAAAGATTATATAAGATACTAGGATCTCATACCTGCACAATCTATTCATGACAATCTTGAAAATATTCCAAACAAAGTAGGATTGATCACTCAAAAAATGGACTTGATTTGGCCATTGTTAGAGGGACGATCCTATATAGATGGTCTTCTCTTTACGGGGCCATTGTAGGGGCCATAGGTAGTTTGATGTCCCAATTTTGCCTATCTAAGCTAGCTATTTGCATGCAATTTTGATCATCCTTTTGCATATACCTTTTAAACCATTTAGTCACCATTAAAACCAAGCTTTTGCAATGTAAAAACAAACATTCTCAAGTCTTTAAACCCTTACTAACCCTTGATCATAATGTTCTAACTTTCATTTTGTTGCAAGAATATTTACATTTGATGATCCATCAAATGAAGCTTAGTGATCTTGCCATCCTCATCCTTCAAAGCATACTTTCATGTGAAGATCCATAACAACAAGATTAGAGATATTTTTATCTTCATCCATTCAGTGTTTCTTATAAAAAGAAGTTCATCCACATCAAGCTCAAAGTTCTTGATTTTTTTGAGTAGGAATTCATATCAACTAGACACTTATGTCTTGGATCATTATACTTGTATAACCAACTATACACCAAATTAGTGGTTAGATGGTTTATGTGTTTAGGTCTTAAAACATAAAGTTAGTTGGTTTGTGTGTTTAGGGCTTAAAACATAAAGGTTTAGTGTGTTTAGGCTTCAAAACACAATGATAGTAGGTTTGTTATGTTTGGGTTGTAGGGGTTTGGCGGTCACCCGCATGGCCTATAAAACATGCACAACGAAAAATAAACACATAAAGGCCATGCAACCAAAAATCTAATAGCCAGATCTCCTAATCATAGATATAACCTAACTAAACAGGTATGAATGGCGTGTTTCCTGAAATTGTGAAAGCTTCATGACCAGTATACACACGCGGAATCACCTTCTTCTTTCTCTTCTTGTTTGAATCGATCTCCTTAGGGTTTTCTAGGAGAAAACCTTAACTTGAGTCACGTCAGGTATCCACCGGTACTACACAGGTAGAATTAGGGCTCGAACTTATGCAAGCTTTGCGAGTACGGAATCAAGTAAAGTAGTCGACTAGAAATTCGACTAGTAGATCAACTTAGGGAATCGATCCAAAGGGATTTATCCTTTTGGTCGACCTATCGTGGGAGAGAGGAGGAGAAAGGAGAGATTTAAGGATAGTTGGTGTGTTATGATGTTCCCTTGGAAAAGCCTTTATATTTATAGACTATCAAGGAGTATTCTAGAATAACTAGAATAACCTTAACCTTGTCCTACAAGTAATAGAAGTTTGAAAAAGTGCCAAACTCCTCTCTCATGGAGGTCGACCGAAACCCTTACACCTTAAGGGTTTGGGTTTTTCCTTTTATTACTTATTATATTTATCTACTGACCTTAAGGGTTTGGGTTTTTCCTTTTATTACTTATTATAAATATTATCTCAGAAAAATTACCGTTTTACCCCTCAATGAAAATACTTCAAGACTTTCATTTCCTCACTACTCTTATCACATTTTGTAACTCGTTTCTCATTTCCACTTGTCTTTTACATTTAGTGTGCATTGGTGTAACCCTTCGGCATTTCTCTGAAGCCAGCAGTGAAAGTTTTTGTTTCTATGCACACAATCCTTTTATAGGCCATAAAACATAACGGGTTGGGTTGTAACTAAAAAAGAACTCGATATCTATCTCAAAATCGGTAAAGATTATAAGCGATGTTGTAAGATTTTCTCCGCTGAGAAAGGAGCTTGTTGACTTAGTGAAGTAACTCTCGAGTTGGAAACTCGAGGAGAGGAGCAGGTGGAAGAAGGACTTTCATGGCCGAACCACTATAAATTATAAAATCATCGTGTCCGGTTTGATCTTTCTTTACTTATCATTTCGCTTTTTATATTTGCATTATGTTTATGTTTGCGTTGTGGTATCTGTTTTATTTTATGCATCAAACTATCATTATTGTTGTAGATTCATTATTGTCACTTAACATATTATATCATACTTGATTGGTAATTTGATACATAAATTTAAGTTTTTAAACGGGAACCTATTCACCCCTCTACGTTTTCCACATATGGAAGTCGCGATATGCCACCAACTCGAGCATTTGAGCTACAGTAACTGAACAGCCGAGCATTTACTCATGATATGCTCGATAGTTTCAATATCCGAATCACAATTTAGAGAAGTCTATAACGTACCTATATGTCACTGACTTTTTCTTTTGCCAAACCACATATCCATTATCTTGTTGGTATTATAACTAATTGCACCTTAATGTTAAAAGTTTGTGAAAAGCTTCAGCTTGAACATTTATGATCAAAATAGATATAGAGATTTAGCTCAAGTTATTTGTCAATTTATACAGTTGTATAATATGTATATACAACGTTACCTTCTTATAAATTGGACTATTGAAATGTGACAATCACTAAATAATATGTGCAAATCACCGATGGGAGTAGAGATGGCAAAAAAAACTTATACCCGATGGAGATCCGATCCTCAAACCCGATCTGACTAAGGAATCCTCGAGTTGACCGGGGATGAAGACGGGGGGAATCCCCGAATTATGAAACTGGGGATAGGGATAGCATAAATCCCCGAACCCGACCGCGACCCCAAACATTTAAATGAATAAGTATACAAAAGAAAAATATATGTCATACATGATTTAGATGTATATTTTTGTGAGTATTGGCATGTATATTTGTATTCATATGCGATATTAAAGAATCAAATATCATTAAAAGTATAAAAACTAACAACACATTAGTCAACTAATGTTTTGTCCGATAGACACACACAATGCACATTGTTTTTAGATTATATTTGATGTTTAAGATTTGCGATGCTTTAAAGTTGAACAAACATTGTTAACGTATGTGTAATATCCTGTAAAAATCCTCAGTTATTAATAAACGTTAATCAAAGATTAATTACGTATTACTATTCACATACCTATTTTTAGGCAAAATTTAAAACTTTTGCTTACACTGTGCAATAACGAATCAATATATGTTATATGATTCTCATTTTCCTTGGAACGAGCTCACACACAATACACGATATTTTAGATCATGTACAAATCAAACACTGGTATGGTTTGATTCGCCACAGCAACACAACACACTCAAATAATACATTTTGTTAACAAAGGACTAAAAATGTAATTTTGTAAAGTTAAAGAACTAATTATGTAAATGTACATAAAAGGAGGTCAAAACTACCATTATTGTAATATAAGGTTGGAAATGGAATATTTAATAACCAAGGGTAATAAAATATCATTTTTGTAATATATAAGCTAAAAGTGTAAAAACATAAAGTTAAAGGACTAAATTTGTAACATTTCATAAACGTATATCAAAACTGTAATTTTGATAACTTGAAGGTAAAAGGGTGAATAATTGGAAATCATTAATGATAATGAACACATTTGAATATTTGGGGCAAAAGTGTAATTTTTCCAAAGTACAGAGACTGAAAATGTAAATATTCCCCGTAAATGTCAAGAATATAAATTTCTCGTAACTTGAACACAATAATATTATGAATTTACATACCCACACCGATGATACATAAAGCCTATACTAAAGAGATCGCCAAACGATTATTTTAAACTTATCGTCAACCAACTTTTGAATAGACTGCATTCACAAAATATAAAAACAAATGGAGATAAGCTAATATTATTCGTAATATTGTTTTTGAGCTTTAAGCATTTTAAGCATCTCAAAATCACCCAAACCACCAAAAATCTGAGTTTTCTCTATTATCCAGGTTGTGTGTTGGAGCCGTTCCCAAGTTGCACTTGATATCATTTGCTTCCACCCCGGTGAGGTGAGTTCATAGTCTCACATTTTATATGTTTTACAAACCCGTGGGGAGATACATGCTACAAACAAACACAAGTATTTTTATGTATGCTATCCTGAATGTTATTGCGTAAGGCACAATGTTGCCCCTATAAAGCCCCTCATATCATGAACCTTAGTCACTTGCGAGTGAACGTGAATATTGTGAATAGATCTATTTGAAGTTGACAACCCATTTGAGCTAGATGGATAGATAACCTTGTGTTAGCCAGATTGATAGCCAAATGCACATTAGTTGACTTATACTAGGAGAATGGCAAGCTCCTACCCCGAGGGCACCCCTTATATTATCACACCAGTTAATGTTGAGTTCATGAGACTTATGGCAATATACATATTGATTTATTTGAATGATTCACCTTGTGTTCAAATGATGATTAACACAAACACTATGGATTCACTCAACAATTTTGTTGACTTTTTAGCATATTTATCTAGGTAATTGAAGCAGGAAGCAAGGCACGGAGTGGGCATTTTGACCATACGCCATTGGTGTAAACATAAATTTATCAGTCATCTCAAACACTATTGTCATTTATATTTTGCTAAACATTGGAAACACTTTCGCATTTGAATTAAATAAATATTGACTTTTAAAACGTCTCTTTCGAGTCGTTTTCTAGGATTATGACTGTGATCCTCTACGTAATACCTCAAATTAGTCTTCCGCTATGATTATGAAATTTTGGGGGTGTTACAGTATGGTAAGTATATCGGTTTAGAGAAGGGATGAGAATGGTTTTGTTTTTTGGTTTCCCGTGTAGAACGGTAAGGACCCGTGATAGCGTGGTTCGGGGTCGAAAGACTTTCTTTACCGCGAGCAAGATTTACAACCCACTAAGCAGTCTACCTAATCGTTGCAGTGTAGTATGGGCAATCCCAGGGGTTGATCGTTCTCTAGGGGAATAGAAATGCTAGTAGAGATGTATGACAAAAAGGTGAGGTGAGGAAGATTCTTTTTAGTCTTTTATATTTTTTTATGAAAGCGATTAAAATCTCAGGGTGGAAGAGTGGGGGTTGGTAATTCTACCAATTAAACTACTTAACAATTTAAATTAAACTAATTAAAGGTAAAAGCTATGGATCGAGTGAGTGTGTTTCTTATGATAATTAAAAACGTGTTCACTTAGATTTTATTACTCTCTAGTTATCTTTTATTGGTCGGTTGAATTGTCACATTATCATTCTAATTGACGCATTGTATTCCGTGTTAGTCATAGGGTGGTGCCTAATTCCCCAATTCTATGAATCATAACTCTCCTCTAGAACATCCAGGATCGCCAAGTACCGAACCCCGAATATCCTATTATCCTTAAGCTACAACTCACGCAATAAACACAACGATGGCCAAAAGTGAACTCTCAAGGCTTTTTGCTATTTAGGACGTTCAAGCTCGCAAGAATTAAAGAAGAAGCCAATTTTCCTGTCTCTAGCGTCTACCAATTAGAGCAAGAGACAACCTAACAATAATCAATAACTATGTTTCATTGGATCTAAGCAAACACTAATTAATTTAGTTACGCATGATAGATAAGAAAGAACACAAACAAACAATCAAACATAGATGAAACATGGTGATAGATTGGATAAACAAACTTATCTTTAAGTGTAAAAGAGGGTTTGGAATCTTAAAATACTGCCCAAGTTGGACCTCAAACGAACTAGGGTTTGCTCTCCAAAATAATACACACAAAATACAGAAAATTCGAAGTCTATATATAGATTTTACACTCGCGACGGCGTCGCCTTTTGATGATGACGTCGTCTGATCGGCGTCATTAGGGTTTCGTTTTAACTAAGTCATCGTTGGGACGGCGTCAGGTAGGAAGTAGTGACGCCGTCGGGGTTTTCTTCTGGACGTCATTTGGGTAGAGTCTTGGTCGTCTTGTGTGAAAAGAAAGAGTGACGCCCTTCTGAATTAATGCGTGACGCCATCACTTGTTAAGACCAAAATATGTTCTGAGCCGTCTCTTGAGAGTTTTTGGAGCACCTTGTGAGCGACGGCGTCGCCTTTGGTGTTGGGACGCCGTCAGGATTCAGAAAATGCCTTGTATTTTTGATTTTGTCGTTTTCTTCATGTTTTCGCTCATTTTCGTCCAAATATGCTTGATTCCAGCATTTTGCTTCCAAAAGACCTAAAATATGAAAATGAACGATTTTAAGCAGTAACGGATGTAAAATGTAACGATTTAGGGCTTAAATGGCCCCCTAAAAACATATGTTTTAAATCCTTATCAACTCGATGAGATTGATATAGTTCAAGAAGGTCGGGTAACACTTAAACAAGAACCATGATGCACTGCTGTGAGGCAGTATTTGCCCAAGTGTGTGAAAACTTATGTGATTATGTGTGTTGCTCTCCTTTTATAGAGAGGCTTTGTAGGATTTAAAGATAAACCCTTTAATGATGATCGACGGATGCTAGAGAGCCAGTTGTCGATCATCTGGGAGCAAACAAGGAGGACATATTTCATTCGTCCTTTAGCTCGTACATAGTGGTGCTTGTCGTACGTCCCCACTATGCGATGTCAGATGGTACAGCTTAACCGTTAGTGAAAGTTAGGGAGCAGTAGCTTTGTCTTACTCAGTTAGGCCTGAGAGGTCTTCCCAGGCTCTACGTGGCCTGGGATTAAGTCGAGCTTTTCTCAAGTGTTGATTGGGCCTTGGTGATAGGCTTGATTCGAGTGTGTAGTTAATGGGCTCGGGCCATTAATATTGATACACTATCAGACATTGTAATTAATCTAACTATGTACACTATACATTTTTTGAGATATTATATGCGTCAAATTATTCATATTTTCGATGAGTTTGTGCAAATTTAATGGTTATTTCATTAAGAATGAAAAATCCTCAAATTTTCGCGGGGATCTCCGATCCCCGTTGGGGAATTTCCCTAATGGGGATAGGGCTGGGATGGAAAGTAGGAAACGAGGATGAGAATAAGAAATACGAGCCCCGACCTTCCCTGCCCTGTTGGCATCCCTAAATGGGAGATACCAAATAATTTGAGATTTTGCCTATGTTGGTTGCTTTTTTTATTTAGAGTAAAATAAAAAAATACATCCATGTGGTTTATCCCGTGCCTCGCTTTACATCCCTAAACCTTTTTTTGGCACAAAACCATCCCTCCGTTAGTAAAGTTGGCACAAATACATCCCTCGGTTAGTAAAATCAGTCAATGAGGACTAACGGTGCAAATATTTCTCCGTTATCTCCTAACAAAAGAGAGAATATTTGCACCGTTAGTCCTTAGGACTAACTATGCAATTTATTTCAAAAATAAATTGCATCGTTAGTCCTCCACCACCTTCACCGCCACCTACCACCTCCACCTTCACCCAACGCCACCACCCCCCACCTCCATCGCCGCCACCCACCGCCACCACTGCCACCACCACCCACCTCCACCGCCGCTACCCACACACCACAACCACCACCTCCACGATCGCCTTCTACCGCCACCACCTCTACCGCCAACACCACCGGCCGCCATCCATCGCCACCACTGCCACCACCACCCACCTCCACCGCCGCTACCCACCCACCACAACCACCACCTCCACCATCGCCATCTACCACCACCACTGCCACTACCCGCCACCACTGCCACCACCGCCACCACCACCCACCTCTACCGCCGCCACCCACTGCAACCACCACCTACACCACCACCACCCACATCCACCGCCGCCACCCACCACAACCATCACCGCCACCATCGCCACCGCCGCCGCCGCCGCCCGCCGCCGCCACCGCCATCGCCCGCCGCCACATGCCACCATCGCCCACCGCCGCATCGCCACCACGGCTCCCGAGGTTGTTGATGGTGGTGGTGGGTGGCGATGATGATGGCGATGGCGTTGGTGGTGGTGGCGGTGAGTGGTGGCGGTGATGGTGGTGGCGTTGGTGGAGGTGGTTGCGGTGGTGGTGGTGGTGGTGTGTGGAGGTGGTGGGTGGTGGTGGTGGTGGTGGTGGCGTTGAGTGGTAGGTGGCGGTGGAGTGGCGGTGATGATGGTGGAGGACTAACGATGCAATTTATTTAGAAAATAAATTGCATAGTTAATCTAGGACTAACGATGCAAGTATTCTCTCTTGGGTAGGAGATAGCGGAGAAATATTTGACCGTTAGTTCTCATTGGTGATTTCTTAATGAGAGGATGTATTTGTCTGCCAACTTTCTAACGGATGGATAGTTTTGTGCTAAAAAGCGTTTAAGGATGTAAGCGAGGCCGCACAGAACCATGCGAGGATGTATTTTGACTTTACATAATATATACAATCTCGTACGGGCATGTCAATTAAGTATTTATAACAGGATTTGAGCCCACAATCATTTTGTTTGAGACATTTACTTTATCATAGATTTCGTTAAGCGAAAACGTTTGGTGTGAATAACACTTTTTTTAGATTTTCATCAGTCGTTGATTTTTGTTTTTACTTCTCTGGATGCGATATATGAAATTTGGCATTTGCGTATTCACGCGACTCACTATTTTTAGCCTTTAGCTAGGTTTGAATTTTTACATAAATGCCTATAAATAGAACCATCTATAGCGGCCATTTGCATACTTAAGAAAGACATCTAAATCTATACTCGTATATCTTCTCTTATAGCTGCTATTACTTTTGTCCTTGGCTAATTGAAGTAAATGTAATCGTCAAAATGTCGTACATTTTTTTTTTTTTTTTTTTTAATTACCAGCGTAAATGATCACCTCCTATTTTACACGGGAAATCCATTTAGCATTGCCTTTCAAACCAAGCAAACAATCAATGTTTTTCTAAAATTCAAAAGTAAAAACTTTATGTGTGTTTTCATGTAAAATGATGATATAAAAGACGACGAATTGAAGGTGTATCATTGGACTCACAACTTAATATTAGCAATAATGTTGTTGATGATAAGATAGTATCAAATCTAATATTAAAAAACTAAACGTATAGAATACGATTGAATCTTATGGCTTTTCTTTCTTCTTATAGCATATGCTCCTCATATTCGCTTACCATGGATAATATGTATTTTGTATATTTTATGAATGATTATCTATGTATGTTTAGTAATAGATAAGGATGCTTCATTTTTGTAAGATAAAAATGGTGGAAAATGATGCTTCATACTTGTAGAATTAGGAAAGGATGTATCATTTACTATTTCTTTTTATTTGAATATAACACATTACACTTGCGTCTATAATTTTCTTTGAGATCCTACCTATACGGGTTTTGTTTCTCTTTTTCTTATTATAAAAAAAAGCGTTTAAACACCAGATGTCAAAAAAGACATAGGGTATGTTTAGTGGTACCGTATTTATATTGTATTATAAAAGAATGAGAAATTAACGTAATTATATAAAATTGTATTCTTTTTTTTAATAATGATGTTTGGTAAATTAATTGTTAAATATAATTATAAGATGTAAAATGACATTAAAGACAAATCTATAATTGTAGATAAATGTTTGGATGGTATATTAGTAATTTAAAGTTTTAACAATTTCATGACATTTAAAAACGTGAATCACTTTTCGTTTTGGGTATTTGTTTGAAATAAAACTTATAGGTAATCGTCCAAACGAAATTTACTTGGTTTATAGGAGATTATTTCAGAACAAAAGTTTATCATTTCATCCAAAAAGACCCTGCCAAACAGGCCCATAGTTTAACATATCCAAAAACTAATATTCAAACCTAAAATGTCAAAACATGATCATTCTTCCCTTTTCATAAAGATTATCATCTTTCATCACGTATGAATACGTGATCGCTTAAGCGCACAATATTACATTAACAAAAATGTGAATCACAAGATAATAAAATACAATATCGCTCTAGCTAGTCAATGTTATTTTTCTCGAAGTAGGACTTACAATTACAATTAATGGGAGTACATAACTGATGAATTCAAATGAACTTTAATATTTTAGGCAAAACACCAAACCCGTCCTGATATTTTCTCTTGAAATGACGCTGCCTCTGAAACCTCGTTAGGGGCCGAGGCCATTTGAAGGCTCTAAAGCCCTCAGACTCTCGCTTTACCGTGATAACTAGAACATTTAACAATGAATCAAACTCCATAATTGTCATATAATAAACTTAAAAACTAACATTCACACATAAAATGCCAAACCATGATCGTTGCATCCTTTCACGATGAATGCAAATATTGATAATGCCTGATTAGTATACATATTTTTGGATAGAAACTTGTCATTGTCAATAGAAATTCAGAAGTTATATTTAAACTAAGTTTCAAGTCAAACAGTATACTTTTTTTCGAAACAGATGACATTAACTAATCAGAACCATAATCTTAAAAGCTCAACAACATGTTTAGAATACTCCATGGTAGATCAAAAATGTTGTTATGGACAAAAACTTGAAAAGGATAACGATCCAAAAGTATCGTTTATCTTTGTGTAAACACAAATGCGATTCTTGGGAGATTTGTCTGTAAACAACAATGCCTAACTTTAACAATTACTAGTTAGAAACCAAGAAAAAACAAATATGAATGGTCCCAAAAGAACAACATTCATATGAAAGTCACAATGCATATGATCCTCATGACAATTTAAATACAACACAAAAGTAGGCCAACTTTTGGAGGCCACGTGGACCAACAGCAAGACACATGCTCATCCAATCTGTCTTGATTAAACATGTAGCTACATGAAAACGATTATTAAGTTGCACATGTGGACAAAAGTGACCTTTGACTACCCCAAGAGCCATTTTTATTCTAGCCATCCGATTATCAATCAAGATCTCAAATCTCTTGTAGTATATTTTTTCTCATACAAGCAAAATGTTTGAAGATTAATGATTAAGCATTTCTTTATCCACTCAATTTAATGTTTCAATCTACTTCAGGAAACATGTATATGACCCTTATCTCATGTTTTGTTCATTTCTCAGCCAAAGAAAAAAAAATGGACCGACCTATACGTTATTGTCAAAGGCGATAATTACTGGAAACAACATGCATATTTAACAAATCTTTAGGATTATGATGACCATATAAGACATTTAGAGAATAGAACAAGTCTCGTCAAATTATGCTTCCAGCAGGCTGCATGTAGTTTTGCAATTGTTCCATAACTTTAGGAACAAATGTAAAGTGATTCGTAAGTCGTTAAATAAGTAAAATACCAATTTTAAAGAGTTACATTCACATTTTCATGTATTTGATTTGACCAATGCTAATTATTATGGAGTATGGTAGAACGGTTTTGGATTTAACTGAGTATTATTATGTAATACAAAAGGCCATTTTGCTTCATATATTTCCAAAATCCTGAAACATACATTATCAAGTGGAATATATGGACCCTCATTTGTTTATTTTATAATTACACTTGTTAATTTTGCAATTTCCCTGCTCTTATCCAGATCTAGTAGAAAATAATAGTGCATCTTTTGGAAGCAATCCTACCCCACTAAAGTAACAAAATACTTATGAATATATTACACATCATCATACCTAAATTATATATGCATGATTGAAACTTAAATATAAGTATAAATAGCAGAGAGATAACATACTCTGATTGGAGCACAGGAGAACCAGTAGTGCCAGAATTCAAAATTTTGAGGTGTCTCTGAAACTGCATCTGCATCTGATCAAATGGAGAATGATTCAAACACATTATTAGCAGAGACTAATACTACAACTACAAGCAACATGGATGAACAAACAAGTCAACAAGAAACAGATCCAGAAAGCAATTCTCTTCATCAGCCACTTCTCAAGAGAAATAAAACACTTTCTTCAAGTCCATTAGCCCTCATTGGCACCAAAGTTTCGTATATCGAAAGTTTGGATTATGAGTAAGTTTCATTCAATAATTTCTAAATACTAGTAAAAGTTGATGAAACATTAGAATTATGGAAATAAACAAAAACACATTTTTTTTTAATATTTTATAAATGGCAGGATCAACGAGAATGATCTATTCAAGCATGACTGGAGAACCAGATCACAAACTCAAGTGTTGCAGTATGTGTTCCTTAAGTGGTTATTGGCTTTCCTGGTTGGGCTTTTAACTGGTGTCATAGCCACTCTCATCAATCTAGCAGTTGAGAATATTGCAGGATACAAACTACTGGCTGTAGTCAAGTACATAGAGAAAGAGAGGTATTTATTTAAGATTATTATTCTTTCTAGAACTATTCAATTACAGCATGCTTATGTACGACCATGGTGGATGCAGATATATGATGGGATTTTTCCTCATGGCTGGGGTTAACTTTTTATTGACATTAGTTGCAACTCTTCTAGTCGTGTTTCTTGCACCCACTGCAGCCGGGCCTGGTATTCCTGAAATTAAAGCTTACTTAAATGGTGTAGACACTCCCAATATGTATGGTGCAATGACGATGTTTGTTAAGGTGCGCATAGGAAAATCCATAATTCAGTTATTAATAGTTGTAGATTCAGAATAGCCCATAATTCATTTATCAATAGTCCTAAATTCAGAATAGCCCATAATTCAAATATCAATAGTTCTAAATTCAGTAAGGAAAAAAGGGTATACTTTTATCTACCTAGGTTCAGTTGACTCGCCAGGAATGGTACAGGGTAAGATCATTGCAGAACTAAAGATATTTAAGATCCGAATATCAAACACATCTGGCAAATTCCTTTGGTTGATATTCTTGTTTTCATATCAAGAAATACATCCAATTAGGAAAGTTTATTTTTTTATTTAAATTGATCAATTATAAGTTACATTCTAAGCATCAGTAAATAATGTCAAAGAGCATTCTAAGCAACAGTAAATTCCTTTGGTTGATATTCTTGTTTTCATATCAACACAGATATTCAAGCAATTGTTGGGCATTGTAATGACAATACTTAAAAGCAAAAAGCATCATATTATACCTGAAAAAAAGCCGAATGGTTTTCCAACATCTCTTTAAAAATTACAGATCATTGGAAGCATAGGAGCTGTGGCAGCAGGGCTGGACCTAGGGAAAGAAGGGCCTCTAGTTCACATTGGTGCCTGCATTGCTTCATTATTAGGTCAAGGTGGCCCTGACAAATACCGGATCAGATGGAAGTGGATTCGTTACTTCAACAATGACCGTGATCGACGAGATATAATCACTTGTGGAGCCTCTTCAGGGGTATGTGCGGCTTTTAGGTCTCCAGTTGGAGGTGTGTTGTTTGCTCTTGAAGAGGTTGCAACATGGTGGAGAAGTGCTCTTCTTTGGAGAACTTTTTTCAGTACAGCAGTTGTGGTGGTGGTTCTTAGAGCTTTCATGGAGTACTGCAAAGCCGGAGAATGCGGACTTTTTGGTGAAGGTGGGCTAATTATGTTTGATGTAAGTGGTGTTGCAGTGAAATACCATGTTGTTGATCTCATCCCTGTAACCGTAATTGGAATCATTGGAGGAGTTTTAGGAAGTCTTTACAATTACGCTCTTCACAAGGTTCTACGCCTCTACAATCTCATTAACGAGTAAGCATCAATAACCTGTTCTTCTACTTATCTAACTAAATATAGGTTAATGTCAGTATTTCAAACTGCTGCACCGGAACTGATGATTAAAAGAATTTTACTCCCAGTCCACAAAACATGCATCTTTTTCCCAAAAATGTTATTTTAATCATTTCACCAATAAATTTGCTAAAAACTCAAATACATGTTATCAGCTTATTACAGAATCAAACAACATATGCAAATCCGAACACCTTAAATCTACAGCCCACTGTACTACTGCTGATTATCTAATTCCGATAATATAATATAAAACATAATCACTATCAGACGGACATCCAAACACCCCTGATTCTAAACTTATTATGAAGGCATACATAATTCTAAGATTATCAAGGTATTTTGCAGAAAAGGAAAATTAGCGAAAATTCTACTGAGTCTCACAGTCTCACTATTCACTTCCGCATGCTTATACGGACTCCCGTTCCTCGCCAGCTGTACGCCATGCGATCCATCTATGGTGAATGCTGAGTGCCCAACCACAGGTAGAATGGGGAACTTCAAGCAATTTAACTGCCCAAAAGGACACTACAATGATTTAGCCACTCTCCTCCTTACAACCAATGATGATGCTGTGCGCAACATTTTCTCCACCAACACTCCCAGCGAATACCGTGTATTTTCCTTAGTTATTTTCTTCATACTTTATTGCATATTGGGACTCTTCACATTTGGCATCGCAGTACCGTCTGGTCTCTTCCTTCCTATCATCCTCATAGGATCAGCTTATGGTCGTCTTCTTGGTATGGCAATGGGACCCTATACAACCATTGACCAAGGTCTGTATGCTGTCTTAGGTGCAGCTTCATTAATGGCAGGTTCAATGAGGATGACAGTTTCACTTTGTGTAATATTCCTTGAGTTGACCAACAATCTTCTTTTGCTACCCATAACAATGCTTGTCCTTCTAATATCCAAAAGTGTCGGAGACTGCTTCAACCCAAGCATTTATGAGATCATACTAGACCTAAAAGGGTTACCTTTCTTGGAAGCCCACCCTGAACCATGGATGAGAAATATAAACGTTGGTGAATTAGCCGACATAAAGCCGCCAGTAGTCACTCTATGCGGAATTGAAACAGTGGGTCGAATAGTGGATGTTTTGAGAAACACAACCCACAATGCTTTTGCGGTTGTAGATAATACATTGGTTCCAGCAGTGGGTCAAGTTAGTGAAGTGCATGGACTTGTCTTAAGAGCTCATCTTTTATTAGTGTTAAACAAGAAATGGTTTTTACAAGAGAGAAGGAGAACAGAGGAATGGGAAGTTAGAGAAAAGTTTACTTGGGTTGATCTGGCAGAAAGGTGGGGAACGATTGAGGAAGTGGCGGTTACAAAAGAAGAAATGGAAATGTATGTGGATTTACATCCTATTACCAACACAACACCTTACACAGTGGTTGAGACCATGTCTGTTGCTAAGGCTATGGTGCAATTCAGGCAGGTGGGACTCCGCCACATGCTCGTTTTACCAAAGTACCATGGCCCTTCGGTAAGTTACTTTCAAATTTTACAAGTTAATATATATGTTACTGAATATTACAGTTTGTAAACATAGAAATGCTATTCAATACTGTTACTAACCCGATTTTATGCTCCTTCTTGCAGGTGCCACCAGTTGTCGGGATCTTGACCAGGCAAGATTTGAGAGCTCACAACATATTGAGTGCATTTCCTCATTTGGAAAAATCACATGCAAGTAAAAAGGGACGCTAAACCTCTACGGACATGGCAAATGGCATTGGGAATGATCCAGATCGATTGATATCTCCATCCAATTGCCATTTCCAATTTTGTATTCTTTAATCAGATTAAAAGAAGTAAGATACCACATGAATGTAAAATGTGTGCATTAGTAACATTAAAAGATTGCATTGTTCAGTCAGTTATACATCAAATAAGTTATTCTTAGTGATTACGTCATTTATTTTTAAAAAACAGATCAATTGGGTTTGACTTTCTATTCCCCCGATATGAAAGTAATTTCTCTTACTTATACTGAATCTAAAGTCTTCAAGCACCTTATTATTTGGGTATAAATCAAACTAACATAAAACCCAACAAGACTAAAAAGATATAGACAGACGAGAAGGTACAAGACACAACATACTATAGACAGTACGTGTAAGAAGTTAAATGTTCCACATGATGATAAAGTTGGAAGGTAAAGCGGTAAGCATGAAGCTAAAATATCAGATCGATCAAAATAAAGTTTCAAGTTTCAATAACACAATAAAAATGCGATTTGACAATCAAATGAGACGGCCAACGAAGAGGCGGGGGGAAATGGATTCAAGTTTAGCCGATTACACTAGACAATTTAGCAGTAACAAAACTAATGGGGTGTAAAATCAAAAGGGGAGACAAACAATTAGAGTAGATATTATACCGAATCAAGTCGTAATTTTAGGATTTGTTAAGCTTCATGTCGGTAGAGAATGAGAATTACACTGTATTTTCGAGTTAGAAAGAAAATGAAAAGGAAACATAGTAAGTTGTGTTTTCGAGTTGGAGTTGCACTGTATTTTCGAGAACTGAGCGTAACGCTCAGTTCTCGAGTTGAAATGGAAGAGGAAAGGAAAGGAAATGGATAGGTTTTTGTGTTCTTAAGTTTTTTTTAAAGGAGGAAAGGGAAGTGGAAAGGAAATAGAGAGGAAGTTTTGTTAAGTAAATCTTCCTCCCACTTTTAGGAGGAAAGGAAAGGAAATGGGCATATGTTGTGAAAGACTAGTATACCCTTTTAAAAGATTTAACATCAACAACTAAAGGGCATATATGTAATTTGACTAAGTAATTTTCCTTTTCCCATAAAACGAGAAACGTGATTATGATTCTTTCCTTTCCTTTATCTCAAGAATATAACAATCAACACTTACTTTCCTTTTCTCTTTCTTTTCCCTTTCCCATTCTTTTCCATTTTCCTTCACTCAAAACTCGAGAACTGAGCGTTAAGGAGGAAATGAAACGAAAAGTGTGAGCGAAAGTGAATGTGATTTTGTTAATTATTAGACGTAACTGAAAAAGAAAATAAAATGAAGTGCTCATAAAAAATATTTGTAGTAGTTTATTTTTTTCATTTACCGTTTATAAAATATTTTATTTAAAAAAAAAGGTAAAAAGTGGGGTTTTTTTTTTTATTTTAATAAAAAAATAAGTGATTAAAATTGATTGATCGGATCTTTATATAATTTTGGCTATTTTATAAAAGATTTGGGCACATTTTGCCTCATTTTTCTTTTTGAAATGGGCGTATTTATTTATTGAAAGTTAAATGTGCACTAACTAGGCACATATATTCTCTTAATTGTAGAACATTATAATCGTTTTGAAAAAACTTATATATATAATATATTTACTAGAAGGTACCGCATGAATGCGGCGTGGTCTTAGATGACTATTTTATGTGAACAAATGTTTTCATTTTTACGCCTAATTCAAGTAAGTTCTCTTTTCAACACCGCTTCTTCCCGACTACTAAAGAAAACTCATAAAATATATCAAAATGGATGTTAAATTAAAAGCACAAAATTTTAAAAATATGGTGAAATTAGATCATAAAAAATTAAGCGGATTAAAGATATTTAAATTTAAAAATAAAGGTGATTAATTAGTTTGGAAGTACGTATGTCACCCCATTATTTAATTCTTTATTTTAGTTTATTAAACTCCTCCTTTTTGTTATTTTTAGTTAGAGAAGTAATACGTATCCATTCGATGATTAATTTCTTTATCTTATTTTTAATTCTTTCCACATAATGAGTAAAAAAAATCAATTTTAAGCCTTCTAATTTTAGAAAGTTCTCGTCGTTATAAAGTAGTATAGATATAGCAACATATCCTTTTGTGTTAAAAAAAGTTTATGGGTTCTAAACGGAAAATAATAAAAGTTTGAAGATTTGGGGATTAAACATAATGTTTTGAAACCCGGTACGACCCGGGTGGTTCAACCGGTTGAACCGTTCCCGTTGAAAAACGGGTCGATTTAAACCGAGTTAACCCGACAGGTTGGGTCAAAATGAGTCAAATTAAACAGGGTCAACCCACCGGTTTTGAAGCGTCCAGGGTCAACCCGGTTTTCGATATGTATTAATAGTTTCAAATTTTCACTTTTTACTTTTTGGTTTTTCCTTTATATATAGTGTAACAGGGTACCCGCGCGTTGCGGCGATGGGTACCCTGTGACGATTAACCGGAGAAATAGATCTCGAAGAGACCTGATTCACCAGTTTGTATCGGTTTCAACGGGTCCTCTCTAGTTCGTTTTCGGATGGCTGTTATTGGTTAGCCAAACTGGTGGCGACACCGGTTTTCGGTTCAACCCGTTGGTCCGATCCGATTTTCAAAACTATATGTACCATCAACTTGTTAGCTTGTATGTAGCTTTGTGTGTTTTATTAATTTGTATAATGTATATAATAACATGTACTTTTCATTTTAGGGTGTTTTAAAAATAATATTAATTAGTATGTTTAATTATTTTATATTTAGAATTATGTTGTAGCTTGTTTAAATTGTACATTGTGAAAATTTTATTGTACTTTTTAATAAGATAGTTTTAGTGATAAAAAAAGTTTATGGGTTATAAACGAAAAATAGTAAAACTTTGAGAAATTGGGGATTAACATAATATTTTGAAACCCGGTTCGACCCGACCGTTCTGGTTAAAAAACGAGTGAAAATAAATTGGGTCAATCCGACGGGATGGGTCGAAAAAACGAGTCAAATTAAACCGGATCAACCCGCCGGGTTTGAAGCGTCATGGGTCAACCCGGTTTTCGATGTGTATTAATAGTTTCATTTTGAAACATATGTAGGTATTAATAGTTGAAATTACTCATAATTAATTATTTCAACATTTCCTTTTTAAATTTTTCCACATTTCACTTTCTTGACTTTTCACTTTGACTATTTTTCTATTATAGATAGTATAGATATAACGTTTACACTAATGACGATTGATGGTATATTTAAAAACATATTATCTATACTACATTATAAAAGGTTTGTGACTTGCTAAATAAAGTAGTCTTAAAACTTGTAAGACCAAAAACATTTCTTAATAAAGAAATAATAATCCATTTGGTCAATAAAAAGGGCTTTATGACTGTAATTCAAAAAGGCTTTATGACTAATAAAATTGTCAATACGTTACACTCTTTTTAATAGAAAAGTAAAAGAAAGTCTTGAAATTTAATCTCATATTAAACATATGTAACACCCCCATTTTACTAACTTGTAACATCCATAGAGTTTAAAAAATAAAACTGATACGCATTTACTTTAATATGACTAAAATGTTTTGCAGATGTGTATATAAACTAAGAACACAAGAGACATATTCAGTTTTCTTTTCTCTCCTCAATAACACACACAGGCTACCCACCACTGCAGGCGAGGTCGGTCGGCTCCAAACAAGCAAACCCTTCGTACCCTCGACCGATAATTCATTCCACTTTCCTTGTATCCTATTCGAAAAAAAATCAATAAGGAAACAAACCAAATCCAACCTCACATCTAAACTAATCCCATTAACAAATCCACTATTAATACCCTTTCGAACAACAACAAACCATTCACATCTAAACTAAACCCATCCAACCTCATGTCAACCATCAATATCACAAACCATACAAATAGCTATCTCATCTCAGTCAACCAACCACACAAGAGTCATAAAAGAAAAGAAATAGATCTCAGTTTATCTCCTTTATGATTCGTTCTTATAACGAAACCAAAAGAGATTTACCATCATAGATCAGTGAGAAGCTTAACACTTCTTCTAAATATTCGAAAAATTATAATGAAAGAACAAAAACAACTATGTTTTGTTCTTCCATCCTTTCGGTCTAAGAAAAAAAACGAAAACATAACAAACCTACCCGAGACCTTATTTAAAAGATCTAAAAGCCGTGACAACTACATCTTCATTTCAAACGATTCAGTGATTCGAACTCAAAGGGTTGTTTGTTGCTCGAAGTTAAAGAAGAAAATAAGGGTATTTTTGCTTGTAATTTGTTATTCGTGTGTGTGACTGCAAGGAGTGAGAAGAAAAAAGTGTGATTTGTGTTTTAGTTTAGTGGCTACTAAGAAAAAATGGTGTCTGCATTTTTTTTTGAGAGTATTGTTAGGGTGGGTGGCGTTTATTTTAGCAAAATATTAGGGTTGTGATTTAAGTTTTAGGGTTAGTGTAAATGTGTAAGGGGTGTTGGGCTTTAAGCCTTTAAGTATTTAAATTGTTGATTACTTGGACCAAGCTAATTCATTTCATTATTTGTTGGGCATCTTTGGCTATTAATCCAATTTTGTTTGGCAAGCCCAACCGACATTCGAAAGTTTGTGATAGTGAGCAAAATTGTATTACAAGTTTTAAGCTAGAATTTAATTAAACAAAATTTTGCTATAATTTTGGATAACCAAAAATTATTGAAAAGAAAAACAGACATGATGGATACTTTGGTCAGGGTGAGGGGTTTTTGGATTTTTTTTAAAACATGAATACTTTGGTCAAATAAAACTTAATCCTAACTTTTTTACGTCAAATTTATTGGAAAGATGTTATATGTTTATTGTATAGCATATTTAGAGCTTATCAATGCTAAAAATGATATATCATTATTATTGCTTAAAGTTATTTTAAATTAAACTATCATCATTCATTTGTACGATTATCGTTAAAAAAAATGCGTAACCGAGCAAATAGCAAAACCAAAGAGCGCAGGGTACCCGCCGTCGCATCGTGCGGGTACCCTGCTAGTATATAGTAATTATTAAATAATTTTTAAACGCTTGCAAAAAACAATGCTTTTAATGGTCGAATGAACATGTTGATGATAGAAAATTATGGTTAAACGATAAAAACAATTCTTTTTAAAGTGTTGTTTTAAACAATTGTGAATACTGAAAGTCTTAGATGTTATATGCATCTCCTTAATAGTGACTTTCATTGTCCCTAATAATGACTCTGAGTGTCGTATTCGCAATTGTTACACAACATTAGGAATAAATGTATAGCATTATTAATACTAGTATTCGCAATTATTCTATAACATTAGGAATAAATGTATAGCATTATTAATACTATGACTACAAATTACAAGATCAGTGAGAATGATATCTTCACCTATTGCATCCACCTCTCGTATTCCTAAAATTAAAGCTTGCTTCAATGGTGTAGATACTCCCGATATCTATTGCTCTACGGGTATGTTTTTCTTTTGGGTAACAATTGTCCTTGATCTTTTGACCGACTAATCCATTGGATATGAACCCACCGCCACACGAATTTAATCCGGTCAAAGCCCTCCCTTTTAAGGTGCACACATTATAATCGATATTCAGTAGTTAATAGTTCTAAATTCAACATATCCCACATTTTTATCATAAATAGTTCTAAATTAAGCAACGAAAAAAAAGCGTGCAATTTATATCGGCCTAGGTTCAATTTGAGATATATGCTTCCGTGATTTCTTGTATGTCGGTAATTGTTACAAACATTGATTCATGCAAAATATATGTTATACAAGATGCTGGTGAAGATGAGCAAATTAGTAGCCTACATCGTCAAGTGGGAGACGTCGAAAACGAAGTTTTTATGAGGTAGCACATTTTTTTATTGATGAACATATCTTATATGTGCTACTTTCTTATCAACATACAGTAAAACCTCTATAAATTAATACTCGATAAATTAATAAACTCAATAAAACTAATAATTTGTCCGGTCCCAACTTGGGACCAAGGCAAATTGAACCCCAATCGATAAAATAATAAGATAATAATTTTTTGTACCCCGGTGTATATATATTAGTCCCAACGAAACTATAAATTAATAATCACTAAAAATTACATAATATATATTATATATGTGTGATACACTTCAAAATTCTAAGATTGTTTAGTAAAAATAAATCTATAGTCACTTGTTTTTGTTGAACTTCAAATCTATATTGATTTCATCTTTAGATCTCCTATTGCGCTCAAGAGTTGGGCGTTGTCTTCGTATTGGAACAAAAATTGTGAAGAGTTATTGCCGCTTGTAATGCTTCTTTTGAGTGGTGGTTCCAAAGCTATTGAATCATCCTCAACTTCATCATCAACCGGATTTTGAATGGTATCCGCCATAATTTCTTCAATTCCTTAAACCACGTAACATTCATTATTTTCACCAGGATAATCTAGCAAGTGATTCATATCCATTTTGTGCTGATAATGCATACCCGTAATTAACCATCTTTAAATTAATAATTTATTAATTTATCGATAAAATAATATCTCGTTAAATTAATAAAATATGTCGGTCCCAACACCATTAATTTATAGAGTTTTTACAGTATGTTGTTTAATGAACATCTTTTACATGAAGAACACTCTTTTATTGACGATATGTACGAAGTAATCCTAAACAACACCACCAAGAAAACCACCACCACCAAGAAAAATATCTCCAACAAGAAAACTACCATCACAAACACCACCACCGTTTCCCCTGCTAATTATGTCGTTGCCCGTGACTATGACGGATCTGAAACAAGTTTTTAATACTCATTGGGATCAAAATTTGTGAAGGTTAAGTCAAATAACGTCGTGCCCGCAATCCATCCTGCCCAAATGGACAAGAAAGACCAAAATATTGTGACTTTAGCCGTAGAAGATTATTTATGTATTTCAAGAAGTTGCATGAACTACTGCGTTTCCGTCAATGGACCCATCAAACATTTTAGTTCAAAGCTTTGTGATGTTAGTAGCGGTTTCACGTATATTCATGAACATACAATAAGTTCTATACGAAGGTTTCAGTTTCCAAATTCGTGTTCGTTGTTAACTATTGAAGCGAAACAAGTGCTTAACTTAACCCGTGATGAATACAGACGCCAAGCAAGTTTCTTGAAACGGGTTCAGTTGGGTAAAAGGGCTTGTAATGTCATATGTTTTATGTATCGAAATATAGCCTTTATATGCAGCATTGTTGACGTTGTTTGATCTTCAAACAACATCATCAAAACCATCATAAAAGCCTTACCAATACCTGCCTTATTTGGATCTCTTAGCTTATATCTCGAGGGTATTATTACTGATACAAAGGCGAAAATTTAGGTGTTAATTGCTATAATAACCACCATGTTAGGATTACTTTTGGATCTTCGGCGATGCAAGATTAGTCATCATAAGGCAATTAGGGTTATTGATGCCATGAATTTGACATTGTTTGAGACATTAGTTGAGAAATATGAGTGGTTTATGATGATGGCAGGTTTAGATTCACTTATTTCTATCTAGAAGAAGAATATGATCAATCCAAAGCTTACATCCTGGCAAAAGCCGAAGATGAGGTAAAACTCAACCAAAGAAAAGCATTTAATACTTTTTTTGTTTGAGAATTGATTGTAGAGAAACATTTTATAGGTTTAGAAGTTCTTTTGTTGTGAAATTACAATTTGATCTTCAGAGTTCCTTTTGTACTAAATGGCGTTAAATGAATGGGTAAAAGTTTTGTTCCATTTTGAAACATTTCTTATTTGATATTATTTATGTTGGAAAAGCATGTATTGTACAATTCACATATGTATTTCACAGTTTCAACCCTTGTATTATTGTGGAAGAAGGGAGCTATATGACACTGGCCTACGCACTATTAGGTTTTCATGTTATAGCATAGGTTTATATAGGATGCAGGACGCCGAGACGAACTTTGTGAAACTCTAATCTAAGGGTAAATAAACGAGGTAAAACCTCCAGGGAATAAAACCAAAACAAGAGAATAACACTTAAAACACAAGTTTATTAATAATCCATGTAGAGCCCCTTTTATCACATATACCTTATCACAATAACAACCTTTACCACAAGAATACCACGTTAAACCCGAACTGTTATGCGTAAATAAAGAGAAAAGATTAAGCAAAGATATGGTGACTTGATGTATATGAATTCGTGTATATGTTTAGAGAGGTAGAGAAAAGAAAGATGAAAACAATAAGTTGTATATTGCTTCAAAGGAAAAACACACACACACACACACTCAAGCACACCCCTCAAATGACATACTTGAGGGGTATTTATAGTAAGAGAGGATGATGCCCTAAGGCTTGGCCATGGGCCTTGAGATGGACTTGGATTGGGCTTGGGTTACACGAACTAGACAATGCTAGCTTAACTTAACTAATGCCCAATTAGCTTAGCCCAATCCACGAGCCCGTTGACTATTCTATCACGATATCTATCACACATTACAAAGTTCCTAATCGTGAATGACCATCACTTCTAATAAAAATAATCAAGGCTAACAATCTCCCCCTAAGGGGTGGTCATTCAAAAGATGCTCCACTTGAATAGGTCTTTAATATTTTTGAGCTTGAACTTTGTGAGTAGATATAGAATAGTCTTAATTCTTTGTTCCTTCATGCTTTGTGATCAGTTAATGTGGTTGTCTGCCGTTGTCAACTTCGTTGGTATGGTGTCTCCACGTCTTTCTCCACCATGCTCACACTTCTATTTGTCTTTTGGTTACCAATGATGTAGTTCTCGAGTCTTTAAACTTTGAGATTCTTTGACATTGACGAAGAATCATCTTTAACTTTGAGTAGCCTTTGATTTTGATGAGAACTTTCATGTGTTGTTGGTATGAGCATGTGGCGAGTCTGCACGATCCATCCGCTCCAGAGCTTCCATAAGAAGAAAACATAAAACATTGTTAGTAATAAGCGGATTCCGACACTTACAAGTTTGAACTTGAGGGTGTTAATGACATAGTGTGAAAACACGTCTCTAATTCTCAGAGGCCGTTCTGAGGCGGAGTCCCACAAAGTGAGATAACGCGATATACAAGTACATCTGATTCGGATGAGTCGTTGAGGTACACCGATGCATCACCCCACGATGTAGACCGTTTGAGACACACTAAGCGTAATCCACGGAGAATTACCGAAGTGACTGCTTGTCGTGGTCGCTTGATGTTGACCGGCGAATTTCCATTCAATCACTAAAGATCACGGATGTGAAACTTCTCATAAATGTTACGGCGGATTGCTAAGATCTGCGTGGGACTCTAAAATATATCACTTGTGCCCTTATCGATGAACAACAAGCGGCGTCATGTCGTGTGTTCCTATGAGATCTTTTGATGAATCTCGTGGCTCTAGACTCAATAAGTGCATTTTGGTTTTCTGAGCGGAGACTAGGAGAGGTCTCCTCTTCAATACCAACGATCTCTAAGAGAAAGTCAATAGATTATGTAGGGTTCCAGTGAGAATGTGATGAGTGTCTAAATACTCATCATTTTTGTACATTATAAACGCAAAATCATCTAAAACACTCGAAACACATCAAAATGATCAAAATATCACAAATCGTTGTTTTATGTGTTTTAAATTCAAAAATATCAAAATCGGATGAAAAACATATCAAATTTGCAAAATTGCGGTTTAGCCCCCAAGTTTCAAAAATTGTCAAAAATAGTCCCTGAGTCAAAATTTCAAAAGAAAAATCATCAAAGGTCCTTTTTAAATCATAACTTGTCAAATTTGGTCCTTTGGTGAAAAATGTAAAAAGTTTTGAGAAAACTACAATTTGGTCCTTCAAGTTTGCAAATTGGCATAAATGGCCCCTGGTAAAATTGAAAATGGCAAATTTGGTCCTTGTAATGTCAACACTTGCCAAATTCAGTCCCTAAAACACTTTTGCAAAATTACAGAATTGGTCCCTTAGTTTTGTGAAATTGCATATTGGCCCTTGTGTTGTTACTCTTCCAAATGGACCCTTTTATCACTTTTGGCCCAAACCAATACCCTGGCCCAACATATAACCCGAATCCAACCCACACCTGGTATTTAATAAAACCCGGTCAAACTTGTTTGACCCACCACTTCCCTCTCTCATTCACGGATACACCTCCATCATTCCCACCCCTGCAACTCCTCCTGTCACACTCCATCTTTCCATCATCACCCCTATTCCCCCCCCCCCCAACACAAAGAGCCAAGGTACATTTAATGCACCTCAATCTCACACTCAACCTCACAAACGGATAAAAAGGTTTTGGCGCCAAAAACCTTTAAATGGCTAGGATCACTTTGAGACATCCTATGGTCAAGATTCATGCTGGGATATGTCCAAGTAAGTGAGAGAAGGAGCCCAGGTGTATAAAGAGCCAAGGATGCATTAAAGAGGAGTTAGCTTTTATTTTGTAAAATGTATGTCGAATTATTAATTATCAAGTCTTAATTAGTTTGTACTTGTATTTTAAAGTTTACTTGTCTTCAATAACAGTTTCTAAATGTATTCCAACTTTCTTTAAGCATCAATTAAAGTTCTTGTTTAGTTTCAAACTTTTCATCCATCGTTGAAATCACTAGTTTCCAAATCCTATATACAAGCTTCTAATAACTTATTTGTCAGCTCAATAATGATAATTCAAGCTTATTCAAGCTTTCCATAAGCTCACATTGCAGTTTCAATCACTTTGGACATTTGGTCAAAATAAGTCAACATGGGTGGAAATTGATGTAGAACTGGGACAGGATTGATGCAGGCTTGGATTTGGGTTGCATAGTAGTGATTTGGGTTGGTTTGATAGATTAGTGGTCCTTAGTTCAGAGTTTGCTAGCCATAGTGGCTTGGGACACATTGTAAGTGATTTATAAGTTTTTTAGCATAATCAATTTCTGTGGTTTAAATCTATTAAAACATGTTCAGACAGTAGTGTTTAGATTGGGTGAAGCTAATTTGATCATGAAATAAGCTAGTTCTGTGTTTGGATTTGTTTTAAGTTGATTATCAGTATATTATAGGGGTGTTTGGATTTACTTATTCAACTGTCTTATTAGTGCATTCGATGAGTCAAGACCTGTTAGTTCATGTTTACTAAGCATATTTAGGTTCAAGTGAGTCAATATTGTGAGTGTCCTGCTAGCACCGTAAGTCAACTTTTCACTTTTATCCATTCCATGATTCCTTTGTTGAAGTTTAGGATTAGCAAAGCATTAATTTGTGTTTGGAAATCATCAATCTCACTTGCATTAGGCTCATAACATCAAATAACATCAATCTCTGTCTTAAAATTGGATCCAAAGTTGGCAAAAGTAAAATTCGGTTTACTTTAAAAGTCAAATGTGGTAAAATCGGTTTTGAGCCAAAAGCAAGGAATTTTCACAGCTTCATTATTGAACCACTTTCAGTGAAACTTGGCAATTTAAAAACTTCATCTGGTCTTCTTGCTTATTGGCATTTTTGTAGAATTTTATGAATTTTTTAAAAGCTTCATACAAGCTTGTAAAATTGGGGGTAAATCCCCTGCACCACTGTAACAGTTGGTGCTGAGTTTTACTCAGACTTTGTAACTAGTGCATAGTGCTCATAAGAGTCTTTCATAAGCGATTTTTGGTCCGAATAATCTCACCGGGTCTTCTTTGAGTCCCAATTTGTAGTTTTCCATTTGAGCTTATTCTTAAGCTTGTACATGAGCTTAAAGTTGATACTCAGATTCGATTTGGACTTAATCTCATAGATAACAAATCCTTGTAGCTTGTTGTTTCGTGGTTGTAGTTTGTTGAAATTAGTTGCTATTGATCACTTTTAGTAGTATAGAACATCCGTATTCGATGAGTTGGTTTGTTTGTATCATTTAGCTTATTTTAGTGCTTATTAATAAGCATTTAATTAAGCATTTCATATTTATCCAAACAAGTGCCTGTTTTCCATTTTCTCAGATTCCTAGTATTAATTTAGAGTTTTCCTGAAAATTTCAGATTTTTCCAAGTTGTTTAGCTATTTTTCCTAATTTAAATTAGTTTTAATCAATTTTAATTAGCCTTTAATACAAAAAATTGAGAAAAGGTTCCAAAAATAATTTTTCAATTTTGTTAAGTTTAGATAAATATAAGAAGTGAAAAAAGTAATTTTCCAGATTTTTCATAGTTTATTTGGTAATTTTTAGTAATTTAAATAGTTTTTAATAGTTTAAAATTCATAAAAAATAGAAAAATAACCAGAAAAATACAAAAATAGTTTTGAAAATTCTAGTTTGATATTTTAGACTTTTCCATTTCATAAGTTTATTTTTCTAGCTTTATTTCCTAATTTCTTGTAATTTAGTTAATTATTAAATAGTTAAAATTAGTTTTTAATTAATAATAATTAGATAATTAGTGATAAAAATAGTTTTCTTTTTCTAAAAAGTTTCTTTTATCATTAGGATTGTAAAAGTATCATTTTCATATTTTTAGGGTTAATATTGATTTAGTTTCACTTTTTAATTTTTACGTCGCGTAGATTTTAATTCCAGTTTTATAAAAACATAAAAACAAAAACATCATCTTAATTATAGTGATAGCGTTTATTTAATAGATTTTATCTTTTTAATCTTCTTTAATTTGCATTTAAGCCATTGTAATTTGTTGGCTTTTTCCGTAGTTATAATATCAATCATAATCCTTTTCATTCAAACTCCTCGATCACTAAAGCGTTTGATAAATCATCGCATAGCTCATTGGGACATAACGACCGGGAAACACTATACTCCTCGGATCTTCATTGATTTCGTCTTGGTTGTTTTAGGTTTTCTTACGCTTGCGTGAGAGAACTTGACAGTTTCTTGCGCATCAAATTCTGGCGCCCGCGCGGGAGTGTGCTAATTTCCTACGTCTAGCAGATTAGTTGTTTGAATCCTCACTCTTTGTTTATATCATCCATCTCTGTATATATATATATCCATATTTTCTTCTAAAAATCCAAAACCCAAAATGACCAAAAGCGTATAAAACACAAAAATATTTTTCTTTTGTTTCTATATATGTATCAAATAATAAAAATACAAAAGAATCGTCGTTTTCTTAATAATAAACAACTTAAAAGATTACCACGAAAACCAAGGCGATTGCACTACCTAACTGGGGTGCGACCATAATAAGTTCGAACTAAAGATATAAAACTTGCCTTTGTGTCCATTGTGATTGGTGTACCTTTTTAAAGAAGCCATTCATCTTGGATTATTGGTTAAGTTCATTGTTGTTTTGCCTCGAATTTGTGTTAATTGATTTTGTTGTGATATCGACGTTTGAACCGGAAAACCCATAAAGATTCTTCTCACCGATTTTTACAAAGCGTCTTCATAATTCTCATTCTCATCGAAAGATTTCATAATTCCTCTTCTTAACTCGAGATCCCTTAGAGTTATCTCTAGTGCATGCGCACTCGTTCTTCTAGATCATTGAGTCCTTTGCGTGATCTAGCGAAATTCCAAGAAGACGTTCTCGTGAGCGTCTTGCCCAAATAGTCGAACCCGAGATTCGTACTATTTCAAACAACACCATGGGCATTTAGCGTACCATGGCGGAAATGCTCGAGCACCCACCGAGGGTTATGGAGATGCCATCGTTTCTGGGTTATCAACTCGATCACTTTGAATTGAAGACACATTTGATCCAACTTGTGTCTACAAATCAATTCCGCGGGTCGATTGAGAAGACCCGTATGCTCACATCCGTTGGTTTAACAAGTTAACCTCAACTATCAATTTCAAGGATGTACCTCAAAAGTCATCAAGTTGATGCTTTTCCATTCTCTCTTGAGGGGACGGCCGGTTTGGTGGAAAAAGAACCCCTCGATCTATCGAAACTTGGGAGGATCTTGTTCAAAAGTTTGTGAATTACTTCTTTCCTCCATCAAAGGCGACTAATCTTAAAAATGAAATTTCGGATTTCGTCAAAATTTCGATGAAAACTTTGGAGAGGCATGGGAGAGATTCAAAGATCTCCTCGGAAATGCCCCATCATGAATTCACTGAGCTTCAACAAGTTAATATCTTTTACAATGGGTTGAACGGTAATGATCAAGATTCCTTGAATGCATCCGCGGGTGGAAATATCTTGAATCGTAGACCTAAAGATGTGCTTGAAATTTGCGAGAGTAAATCAAAAGTTCCTTTTTCTCGCAACAAAGTCAATGTTCCGAACACTCCTGCCTCTTCTTCATCCGGTAACTCTTCCGAGCTAGCCGCTCCGTTAGCCGCTTTAACGGACATCATCCATTGTATGATAAAAGAGGTGAAGGAAATCAAAAGCGAAATTCATAAGCCGGAACCAATGAAAGCCATAAACAAGGTGTGTGAAATTTGTAGTGGTCCACACGCGTATTATGATTGTCAAGCAACCGATGCTTCTTTTTACCAAGCTCCGTAGTCAGTAAACCACAATCAATACCGACCACAAGTGAACCTCACTACGTGCACCTAGCGGTATGACACCACCGGTTTTCCTCTGTGCAAAACCATGGCAATCAAAACCATGGAAATCGAATCGCTTTGTTCGAATCAAGGACAAAATTTCAATAACTCTCCAAATTTCAATCAAAACCGGAACAATTTCAACCAACCTCAACCATATCAAGCTCCTAATCATCAAAGTTATCAACCACCTCCTCAAGCTCCCATGCCAAATGACTTCATGAAAATGGTCGAGGCAAACATGCGATCAATGCAAACTCGGATCAATAACATGAGAGGTGAGCTAAAAAGGAAATTGATACCACATTATCTCGGCAGACAAATGAGTTAAAGAATATGATGAGCGGTTTCATGAACATGAATATGAACAAAGCTTCGCCATCTTCCGGAGGACTCCCAAGCAATACGATTACCAATCCCAATGCCGGGTTAAAAGTCGTCACCACTGTAGTGGTAAGGCGCACAATGGACCTCGACTCCAATGCCCCTCCTCCCGTGGCATTTAGTCAAGTTACCAAGGAGACAACGGACAAGGTGCATTATTCAAGCCCATGGCATCAAGACACGTCCCACCTTCGGTAGTCCAAGCTTTAAGTCCGAACCCGATGTTCGAAGAAAATCTTGAGCCGAAAACACTTCCATCCGGCTCAAAAGTCTAGTCGACTTCCTTACCCATCAAGAATGAATGATGAGAAGCTCAAAGACAAAACAAAGAGCAAATGGAGAAATTTTTCCAAATCTTCAATGAGCTTCACTTTGATATAAGCTTCGTTGATGCTCTCGTTCTAATGCCTAAATTTGCATCCACGCTTAAAGGCTTACTCACCAACAAAGACAAGCTATCGAGATGGCGAAAACTCCTCTAAATGAGCAATGCTCGTGACCATTCTTAATAAGCTTCGAAAAGCTTGAAGACCCCGGCCGATTCTTAATCCGTGTGATTTCTTGGGGATGTTTCAATGCTCCGCCTTGGCGATCTTGGCGCTAGCATTAACCTCATGCCACTCTCGGTATGGAAGAAACATCTCTTCACGAACTTTCATCCACTCGTATGACACTCGAGCTAGCGGACCGCACTGTAACTCGTCCACTTGGGATAGCCGAGGATGTCGTGATGAAAGTGGGAAAGTTTCACTTTCATGCCGACTTTGTTGTAGTAGACTTTGATGCGGATCCTAGAGTTCCCTCATCTTGGGAGAGCTTTCTTAAGAACGAGTCGTGCTCGATTGATGTGTTTGTGAAGAGTTGACCATACGGGTTGACAACGAAGAGCTCACGTTAAATATCAACGAACTCCAAACCTCTGTACAAGCAGTGTTGCAACAATTGATCAAAGATCCGAAGATTCAATGCAACACTCTCGAACTTCACGGTTAAGAGGAGTTTTCAAAAGCGTCTTGAGCTCAAAGCTTTGAAAATCACCCCGGTTCAAACAAATGGTTTGAAAGTCGCACTGGGAAGTCAAGAGTGTTCTTGATGATGATGACGATGATCTAGAATCGGAGACTTCATCGGAAGTGGTGGAAAATGCTAGCTCTAAGAGCACACCACTTGTCCCACCTCGGCATCGTTTGTCGCATCGAGATTGTTAAGTGCATGGATGAAACTAATCTCTCTTGATTTCATCTCGGTTGGATGATGATGTTTGTGATCCAATGGGAGACATTCTTCCCATTGATGAATTGCTCAAAATGATCCATCATCTTCTAGTCCTATTCCGACTCTTCCATCCCTTCTCTCACTCCCGATGAGGAAGAGGACAACTTTGGAATGAAGTCGATGCATTTCTAAGTGATGAATCAATTCCAACGGAATTGATAACACTTACCTTGATCCGGAGGAGACATCCTTTTTCGGAAAGTCTATTGATTGAAGAACCATTTCCACCCTCCTCCCGGACACCTTCTTGCCAATCACCATCTCGACTTCAAGTTTAAGCTTAAAGATGTCAAAGCGGTGATTTGCTTCTTTCGATGAAGAATGGACTTACATTGTCATGCATATCTTTGTTCCATTCTTCACGGATGGTGTGGTTGCTCTTTCCTTTTCTCTTTCGGGAATGAGGACACCATCTTTGACCCCGTATCATTCTTAATAGTTTTACTATTAACAATACCATGGTTGTGTCTCGTCGGTGTGGAACTTTCGATGTTCATATGTTTCTTACCACCGTGAACGAAAGTCCGACCGAGATTGGTTTTCCACGTTACTTTCCCATGAACAAATGAATTGGGATCGAGTCAAGCTAGCGACTCGGGAATCAAAACAATAGCATGCTATATGGGTTTTCACCCATATTTCGTCTTCTCACCTCTTTCTACCACCCTAGTGTGGGGGTTGCCACATGTCAAAAAAAAAAAAAAAAAAAAAAAAAATCCTTTCTAAATAATGGCCGTAGTATTTCCCTTGTACGTTCTTTGTTTCGGCATAACCGCGGTACTTTGAATATTGAGGGCAATATTCATTTCTAAGTGTGGGGGAATTCTCACGAATTTCATATATTATCTACCCAATTCCCGTTTTGGCCAAAATTCTTTTGGAGTAAGTGTTCTACACTTACTCATTTGGTTATCGATCCGCCATGTCTCGTAAGACTAAAGGATTGGCTAATCCAGAGCAAACGGCTCTTGGTAAAGATTTCTCAAATCCGTTTATATGGCTTGCAATTTGCCCAAAATTGTATGGTATTCAACTCACCATATCCTAAAAGTGAAGAGTTGGCTAGCCCGCAAGTTTATGGCTTGTGGTAAAGGCGATGGAAAAACCATAATTGGTAATCACTCACCAAAGATAATATTAATAATTTATCTAAGAGTTGGCTAGTCCGTAAGGGTACGGCTTCGGTAAAGACAAAATCAAATCCGTTGAAAGTCGGTGGTTTGCTCAAAATCACATGGTTATCGATGTACCATGGTTCTTACTTGAACTGAAACATTTGGCTACTCGAGTAATGGCTTTTGGTAAAGAGATTAAAATCCATTATGTTTTCTCAAATCATTGCTAGGGACTAGCAATATCTCGATGTGGGGATTGATGAGTGTCTAAATACTCATCATTTTGTACATTATAAAGCGCAAAATCATCGAAAACACTCGAAACACATCAAAATGATCAAAATATCACAAATCGGTGTTTTATGTGTTTTAAATTCAAAATATCAAAATCGGATGAAAACATATCAAATTTGCAAAATTGCGGTTTAGCCCCCAAGTTTCAAAATTGTCAAAAATAGTCCACGAGTCAAAATTTCAAAAGAAAAATCATCAAAGGTCCTTTTAAATCATAACTTGTCAAATTTGGTCCTTTGGTGAAAAATGTAAAAGTTTTGAGAAAACTACAATTTGGTCCTTCAAGTTTGCAAATTGGCATAAATGGCCCTGGTAAAATTGAAAATGGCAAATTTGGTCCTTGTAATGTCAACACTTGCCAAATTCAGTCCTAAAACACTTTTGCAAAATTACGAATTGGTCCCTTAGTTTTGTGAAATTGCATATTGGCCCTTGTGTTGTTACTCTTCCAAATGGACCCTTTTATCACTTTTGGCCCAAACCAATACCCTGGCCCAACATATAACCCGAATCCAACCCACACCTGGTATTTAATAAAACCCGGTCAAACTTGTTTGACCCACCACTTCCCTCTCTCATTCACGGATACACCTCCATCATTCCCACCCCTGCAACTCCTCCTGTCACACTCCATCTTTCCATCATCACCCCTATTCCCCCCCCTCCAAACACAAAGAGCCAAGGTACATTTAATGCACCTCCAATCTCACACTCAACCTCACAAACGGATAAAAAGGTTTTGGCGCCAAAAACCTTTAAATGGCTAGGATCACTTTGAGACATCCTATGGTCAAGATTCATGCTGGGATATGTCCAAGTAAGTGAGAGAAGGAGCCCTGGGTGTATAAAAGAGCCAAGGATGCATTAAAAGAGGAGTTAGCTTTTATTTTTGTAAAATGTATGTCGAATTATTAATTATCAAGTCTTAATTAGTTTGTACTTGTATTTTAAAGTTTACTTGTCTTCAATAACAGTTTCTAAATGTATTCCAACTTTCTTTAAGCATCAATTAAAGTTCTTGTTTAGTTTCAAACTTTTCATCCACTGTTGAAATCACTAGTTTCCAAATCCTATATACAAGCTTCTAATAACTTATTTGTCAGCTCAATAATGATAATTCAAGCTTATTCAAGCTTTCCATAAGCTCACATTGCAGTTTCAATCACTTTGGACATTTGGTCAAAATAAGTCAACATGGGTGGAAATTGATGTAGAACTGGGACAGGATTGATGCAGGCTTGGATTTGGGTTGCATAGTAGTGATTTGGGTTGGTTTGATAGATTAGTGGTCCTTAGTTCAGAGTTTGCTAGCCATAGTGGCTTGGGACACATTGTAAGTGATTTATAAGTTTTTTAGCATAATCAATTTCTGTGGTTTAAATCTATTAAAACATGTTCAGACAGTAGTGTTTAGATTGGGTGAAGCTAATTTGATCATGAAATAAGCTAGTTCTGTGTTTGGATTTGTTTTAAGTTGATTATCAGTATATTATAGGGGTGTTTGGATTTACTTATTCAACTGTCTTATTGGTCTG
Source organism: Chrysanthemum lavandulifolium (assembly GCA_022545495.1). Taxonomy (NCBI): domain Eukaryota; kingdom Viridiplantae; phylum Streptophyta; class Magnoliopsida; order Asterales; family Asteraceae; genus Chrysanthemum; species Chrysanthemum lavandulifolium. The sequence continues at coordinate 132,137,518 of CM040244.1, read as the reverse complement.
TTCAGTAGTCAAGACCTGTTAGTTCATGTTTACTAAGCATATTTAGGTTCAAGTGAGTCAATATTGTGAGTCTGCTAGCACCAGAAGTCAACTTTTCACTTTTATCCATTCCACAGATTCACTGTTGAAGTTTAGGATTAGCAAAGCATTAATTTGTGTTTGGAAATCATCAATCTCACTTGCATTAGGCTCATAACATCAAATAACATCAATCTCTGTCTTAAAATTGGATCCAAAGTTGGCAAAAGTAAAATTCGCTTTTACTTTAAAAGTCAAATGTGGTAAAATCGGTTTTGAGCCAAAAGCAAGGAATTTTCACGACTTCATTATTGAACCACTTTCGGTGAAACTTGGCAATTTAAAAACTTCATCTGGTCTTCTTGCTTATTGGCATTTTGTAGAATTTTATGAATTTTTAAAAGCTTCATACAAGCTTGTAAAATTGGGGTAAATCCCTGCACCATCAGAATAGATTGGTCTTGAGTTTTCTCGGACTTTGTAACTAGTGCATAGTGCTCATAAGAGTCTTTCATAAGCTGATTTTTGGTCTGAATAATCTCACCCAGGTCTTCTTTGAGTCCCAATTTGTAGTTTTCCATTTGAGCTTATTCTTAAGCTTGTACATGAGCTTAAAGTTGATACTCAGATTCTGATTTGGACTTAATCTCATAGATAACAAATCCTTGTAGCTTGTTGTTTCTGTGGTTGTAGTTTGTTGAAATTAGTTGCTATTGATCACTTTTAGTAGTATAGAACATCTGTATTCAGTAGTTGGTTTGTTTGTATCATTTAGCTTATTTTAGTGCTTATTAATAAGCATTTAATTAAGCAGTTTCATATTTATCCAAACAAGTGCCTGTTTTTCCATTTTTCTCAGATTCCTAGTATTAATTTAGAGTTTTCCTGAAAATTTCAGATTTTTCCAAGTTGTTTAGCTATTTTTCCTAATTTAAATTAGTTTTTAATCAATTTTTAATTAGCCTTTAATACAAAAAATTCAGAAAAGGTTCCAAAAAATAATTTTTCAATTTTGTTAAGTTTAGATAAATATAAGAAGTGAAAAAAGTAATTTTCCAGATTTTTCATAGTTTATTTGGTAATTTTTAGTAATTTAAATAGTTTTTAATAGTTTAAAATTCATAAAAAATAGAAAAATAACCAGAAAAATACAAAAATAGTTTTGAAAATTCTAGTTTGATATTTTAGACTTTTCCATTTCATAAGTTTATTTTTCTAGCTTTATTTCCTAATTTCTTGTAATTTAGTTAATTATTAAATAGTTAAAATTAGTTTTTAATTAATAATAATTAGATAATTAGTGATAAAAATAGTTTTCTTTTTCTAAAAAGTTTCTTTTATCATTAGGATTGTAAAAGTATCATTTTCATATTTTTAGGGTTAATATTGATTTAGTTTCACTTTTTAATTTTTACGTCGCGTAGATTTTAATTCCAGTTTTATAAAAACATAAAAACAAAAACATCATCTTAATTATAGTGATAGCGTTTATTTAATAGATTTTATCTTTTTAATCTTCTTTAATTTGCATTTAAGCCATTGTAATTTGTTGGCTTTTTCCGTAGTTATAATATCAATCATAATCCTTTTTCTGTTCAAACTCCTCGATCACTAAACGTTTGATAAATCATCGCATAGCTCGCTGGGACATAACGACCCGGGGAAACACTATACTCCTCGGATCTTCATTGATTTCGTCTTGAAATTGTTTTAGGTTTTCTTACGCTTGCGTGAGAGAACTTGACGGTTTCTTGCGCATCGATGATGAAACAAATCCTTTTAAGATTGAGTGGCTAGAAGGTTTAGTGCGGTGCGTCCTTTGGGTCCATTCTTTGTCTTCAATACCGGTGTCATCTAGTGACAACCTAGCATATGTATTGTGTTTACGCCTAGGTTGAATATGGAGGGCTATTTCTTTTCACCCTTCTCATTACATTTCTTTTAATTCTTCAACCCTTTTACTCCTTTCTCACTTTACTCCTTTTTCAATCATACCGAGGACTTATAATACTAACAATGGGTATTGTCCTTGGGTAGAAACTCTGGCGGATCATAGACAATTTCCTATCCTTAGTCACCTTATAACTCCATGTGTCCTATTGTTGCCATGAAAACCTTTTTCTTGAAAATCTCTCAAAGTGTTTATGATTATAAAACATGATTTTGTTAACACCTTGAGAGTTTTATATTTTCCCCACTCACATGTGCTTATAAGTTTTGATGTAAATCGCACTAGGGTAGAGTTGAACTTTTGAATTGATCGACTTTAAATGAACAAGACCGATTCGAGACACGTTTACATCACTAGAGAACTAGCTTGAAATTATTACCCGTCCTGGTCAAGTCCATAGAAAGTTTCTCGAGATGGTACATGATTCTTCGTCAATTCATTGGTTCCGTCTGAGTCGAGCTCATTTGAGATTCAAACACCGATCATTAAACAAATTGATTAAAAGATATGTTTTTCGAAAAGCATTTGGAGAGAAACTGATTTAGCATGAATTTTGGAACAATTTTTGTTTTATACTCCCCCTTAACGAAAGCATATTTTTCATACATAAAATTTAGAATCAATTAAGGGTTTAGAGGGAGTTATCTTGGTACCAAATGTGAGATTTTGAAAAATCTTTTTGAAAACTTTTGAATCAATGGTACGCAAGATGAAGATTTTAAAAAATCTTTTGAAGATATTGAAGAAAAATTATCTTCATTTGTTTTAGGATAAGTGCTCGATATTTATGAAAATCGATTTTGCGTAGCACTTTCCTTTCTTTAAAGATCGGGTTGTAAGCTGAAATACTTACAAGCCATTTTGTTTTTAGGAATAGTGCTTGAAAAATATTTAAAACCTTTGATTGGTTTAGCACTTTCCTTTCTTTGAAGTGCGGGTCCTGAACTGATGTGTCCAGAAGCCATTATTTTGAGAAATTTTGAGGAACGACATGTTTTAGAAAACAATTAAAGAACTCTCGCTCAAGCATCTGTACATGCCCGTATCATTGTTGAATGACATTTCTAGAAACGTACAGAATATCGATTATACGAGAGACATGTCGTGAGAAGAATATTTTTGGATTTTTGATTTTCTAATGTTTTTGTATTTTTTGAAAATTTTCTATTTTTGTATTTTGCTTTTGTTGGTTTTATAAAAGAAATGGAAAATCAAAATAGAAGATAGAAGAATGAAGAAGAGTTACTGAATTGGAACCCTCGATGAGTCGGGTTCGTAGATATTTGATTCACCGCAACCAAAGAAGAAGAGTTTTCACAAATAACGTGTTAGAAGTACAAGATTCCTCACGGCGAGGGTGATCACTATCAACGGTTGTAGTGGTTTTACTTCCTTATCCCGATGAGTTTCACTATTATACGTGTTGGAGCAAGTATCAAAAATCTTTCTGTGGGGATCCATCTAAGACCTATTGTGTTGAAGACTTTGCCGTGGGAATCCACCTTAGGTAAGATCTAGGAGTTGTTTTCTTATCGGATGCGGAAGACTCATTTTAGAAAAACTACGTCTGAAGAGATCCACCTATTAGGTTTCTTTTTGTTTGACATTTTATCAACGGGCTTGTTTCTATTTGGTGTCTTAGTGGATTGTGCCTTGGCACGAGAATTATCTTTCTTGAGATGTTGTAAGGCACATGCATCATGATTAGTCGAAAAGATACATTTTTACATGTAGTATGAGACAAATTCAATATTCTTGTTTAAAGCAATGACTTTAACTTTGTCACTACAGTCTTTTGAAATTGATTCTTGTTCGAAAAGGACCTAGAATTCCTAGTGTTGTTTTCAAAGGGCATAGCATTTTCTTTTGCATAACTACTCTTAGATGCAAGCCAATCCCTAGTCTTTTGTAGAGTGTTCCTAGGTAATGGTTTACTACTACTAGCGGTGCCTTGAAATCTTGTAGAATTCATCACCCTAGATGTTGCACCTAGAATTCCGTCTTTTCAGTCTCATGCCTTTTCCTAGCTTCTTCTAGATAGTGATTGTTGACCATGTTGTTAGAACCGATGATTCTTTAAGGATTTTTGGTCACATTCCGTGTACTATTCTTAGAAATGCCATGTGTAATCACTTTTCTTTATCAAAACCGGTTTTTCAAAAGCTTTGATAATTCTCTTTTAATAGGCAAAGTCGTGGAGTATTTGTTTTTGACAAATCATTTTGCTCATTGACTTTTGGAGGAAACCGAGAAATAGACATTTTGGTTTGAAAACCGGTTTGGGAACATTTGTTTTCTCCTCACCAATGGTTTTGCAAACTTAGTATCCATGCCTTTCCTTTTAGACATCCCGGTGAGCTCTCAAAAGATCATTTTGCTCTTGCATGTCCTTGTAGGCACGCCATACGACCGCTTGTCATACTTGCATTCCTCGGATTTTCGATCGATCGTTGTTTAAAATAGGACACGTTTTTTTTCAAGTTTTTCAAGAGCATTTTCATATTTTGAAACAATTGCGGAGGTCTCGATCGAGTCTTTCATGATCTTCAACGTAATATGTTTGTAAAATAATAGACATGATATCGGTAGTCATAACATCTTCAAGAGTGAATCATTTAGATTTTCCAAAACGTTGATGTGTTCAACACTTTCATTAGCTTGCTTTACCGGATTTATGGTCCTTGACAAAGTCATTGTTTCTTTCAAAAGGCTTGTTCAAAATGAATTACCCTTGAGTTGATGTTAGTCGGTGAGGGCAATTTGAGTTTCAAAAACTTTTTTGCTCAATATCAAACCGTTAAACCGATGTTCATTGTAATATTGGTTTTAGTTTTAACAGTCTCTTGAAGATCCGCAATTCTAGTTTTCACATTTTCCAAAATACTTCTCGCATCACTTGTGTTAAAAGGATTGTTTGAAGACATTTGTTCAATGTTCGAAAGAGATTTGGAGACAACAACTGGTTTTGAAACTGGTGTTGACACTTTGTTTGAAACACTTGGTTTGGTGGAAAACGTTGATTGAGAAACAAACGAAATACCATTAATTTTGTTCCATTTTTTATAATCAATTGGTTTTATTTCCGGATGTTTTTGTTTCATTTTTGATCTACTCTCCTCAGATAGTTCCAACGTTTCATAAGAATCATGCACAATTATAGGTTCATGCAAAGGTTTTCCATTGTGCAACACATTCGAGATTTCGAGCTTTCTTGAGAAGCGAAGAAGGGTCGTTACCAAGTGCCATCTTATGTGAAGTATGAAAACGTGGATTTACTTGGTTAGAAAGCATCTTGTTTGATTTAGTTGAATGACCCGTTGTAAGAAGCAAATTGTCCAATGTTTTGATTTTTCCGTTTTATCAAGAATTTCATCAAGAAGAGAATCTTCTCGCTTTGAAAATTAAGAATCAACTGTTTCTTCTCTTTTCAAGATCGAAAAAAATGCTTTTGTTTAGAAAGTTGGTCATTTAGATCGAAATTTCCTTGTTTAAAGATTTTATGTTCAAGTTCAAATTCACATCAAGTGTGTCATACTTGAGTTGCAATTGATTTTCTCTTAAAATGTAATCTCGATAACCAATTTCTAATTACGAAAGTTTGTTTGTATGAAATTCATAGGCTTTGGCGTGCTCCTTGTAACTCTCAAGCTCGGTGGTCAATTTGGCATTCGCGCCTTAACTTCGCGATTGACCGCTCTAACTTTCTCAACTTCAATGCCACATTGATTAATTAATGATTCAAAATAAGCACGTGTTTCCTCATCATTAGCACCATTCGTATCACTTGACCTCCATTAGGATCCATATATGGAGTTTCGAGTTAACATTGCTATTAACTTGCTCTCCCACATATGTGTCATAATAAGGTTCGGAGACACGAATGTGGCTTCTCATGAGTAAACAATTTGGTACCTCATTGAGTGAATATGTGTCGAGAGCGGAGTTGTGTCATAAGTACCGCTTGATGTTGCGTCTGTTGATTGATTGTATGTTGGAGGTTGCATTATCGTTTGCTTTATCTTCCCATTTTGGGTACCGAATTTGAGTTCCTCGTGATCAACTCAATTCCCAACTCTTGTTTTTCCGCCAACATCAACATGAACTGGATCTTTTCAAGCTTTGTCATTGGTATGACACTAGATCCTGAATCTTGTCTTTGAGGTTCGGAGGTAGCATTCTAAGTAAGTCATAAAACAGCTTATTCCCATTTTGATATCCCATATTCGATTCACAATCGACCCCTTGATGTCCATCTCCATAATTCCCAACGATCGAGTCGCAACATTGCCATTCGATTACCCACTCCTCTATTCCCAACATTCTCGTCCCATCGATTTCCAACATTCGACCCAACTGACACCACGATACGGAACCGCTGATTACCCATGCGATCGCTAAATGCTTTATCCAATAAAGAAAATACATTGCAAGGTCGCTTCTATTTCGACTTGGGATCGGTGATTCCTTGTTCTGGTATTGTGGATACGGTTGTTGAATGACTTGTTGTTCTTGTGGATAGAATTGTTGTTGAGTTTGTGGAATGTATTGTCGCAAGTTGTTGTTGGTGGAAGATGATGAAGCTTGTTGTTGTGTATTAGCGAAGGTTGAGTCTTTGCAATAAGAGCCAATGGATCATGATTCTTTTCCAATCTTTCTTTCCCGACTTCATTCGCTTGACTTGGTTTTGTTTGAAAATCGTTGAGTTGATCAAAGTTCACCGATGTAAGTCTTTTGTTTGGTTGACAATAGTGACATATCGCCCCATTCTTCTAGAAGATTATTCGGGAACTTGATGTTTTGAACGATTGTTCGGGTGCCAACTTGTTTCGATAAGCTCATTCATCAAAGTGCAAAACCTTCCATAGTAGGATTCAATGGATTCTCCGGTGTAGATGTAAACTTCTCCCATTCGAGTTAGCGACTTGTTCTCCATGTCTTGTTTACCAATTTGCTCCAAAACAAAGCCGTCTAACACGTTCCCACATATCGAAAGCGGTTTCACCACGGTCTACCGCAGCAAAGATGTCTATTGGTAAACCCGGTTGGACAATATGAATTGCCATGTCATCTCGCATCGACTTGTTTCGATCCTCTTGATGTATTCGATTCGGTTTGAAGATGAGAGGATGGTGGGATGGGAGGTGTTGCATCCGCATTTCGTGTACATGAACTTGTCGAGGTGGAAGGGTCCATCCCGAATGGATTTAATCATGAGTTTCCATTAGGTTTGGTCTTGATGTGGCGGAGCATTCGACTTGTCCATTGAAGATAACCACCTTTGCCAACATAGGAGGTCGGTTTTCGCACCGGTGCATGAATGTCTTGTTGAGTTGCCATTGATGAAGGTATGATCGATAAGGTTGATGTAGGATCGATTCAACGATAAAGGAGTTGTGGTTGATGAAGATTAAGCCCGGTTGAGGTGATTCCGAAAGTCGTGCTCAGAACTCGGTTCTTAAAAATTTTCGCCCAAAATTTGAAATTCACTATAAAAATCAATTCTAAGGTCGTATGAAAAATTTGAGTTATGACAATTTTGACGCCAAATTTGACCGAAAAATTTGAATTTAGGCCCAAAATTTGAATTTTGACCAAAATTTTCACAGATTATACCAAAATTTGAATCTCGTAAAAATTGAACGTTTAGTTTCCTCACAAATTTAAATTTTACTCAAGTTTTCCGCCAAAAACTTAGGCGTAGAAAGAGCTTAGGCGAGACCAAAGAAGTTCTGAGTAGGATATGGTTACGAGTAGGATATGGTTCTGAGTAGGATGTAGTTACTGAGTAGGATGTAGTTACTGAGTAGGATGTCTTAGGCGAGGATCTTATGCGAGGAAGCTTAGGCGAGGATTCCTTAGGCGAGGATCTTATGCGTAGAAAGTATCTTAAGCGTAACCTTAAGCTTATGCGTAGACAAAAGTTACTCGTAAACCTTACGCGTAATTGTGAAGTTATGCGTAGAGTTACTCGTAAGCTTTTAGCTTATGCGTAGACTATGGTTAAGAACCAAAATCCTTTACACCGTCACAACAGAAGAGATATCCACAAGTCGAAGTGTTCCACACACTTATCCAAGTGAGGGAAGCAATCGAAAATCATATAGCTCAAGATTCTTCACCAAAAGTTACGAGTAGAAAACTTATGAGTAGTTGACTTTCTTACGAGTAGAACTAGGGTTTTGACCTACTCGTAAAAAATTTCCAATGATTCAAACGATTTCTTTTGCACAGAAAGCCTTAAAAACACTCGAATAGCCCAAAAATATTGACCTTTTTCACCCAAAGTGCTTAGAAAAGTTATGAGTAGAAATGACCAACGAACCAAAATGAGTTTAAAAAACGTATCTAAACCCGTAAAGCTTGAAACTTTTTGCGAAAAACTAAAACTTTAACACCAAATAAACCTTAAACCACAAGAATCTTGAATTTTTTGGTGAAAAAATGAAAGCTTTAAGCGTTTCAAATATGTAAAACGTGAGCTTATATGTAACCCTTCAAAACAAACACAAACACTCCTAAACCATTGTTAGGCGATTGATACCAATTGTAGAGCCCCTTTTATCACATATACCTTATCACAATAACAACCTTTACCACAAGAATACCACGTTAAACCCGAACTGTTATGCGTAAATAAAGAGAAAAGATTAAGCAAAGATATGGTGACTTGATGTATATGAATTCGTGTATATGTTTAGAGAGGTAGAGAAAAGAAAGATGAAAACAATAAGTTGTATATTGCTTCAAAGGAAAAACACACACACACACACACACACTCAAGCACACCCCTCAAATGACATACTTGAGGGGTATTTATAGTAAGAGAGGATGATGCCCTAAGGCTTGGCCATGGGCCTTGAGATGGACTTGGATTGGGCTTGGGTTACACGAACTAGACAAGGCTAGCTTAACTTAACTAATGCCTAATTAGCTTAGCCCAATCCACGAGCCCGTTGACTATTCTATCACGATATCTATCACACATTACAAAGTTCCTAATCGTGAATGACCATCACTTCTAATAAAAATAATCAAGGCTAACAATCCAAAAGTGTATAGTAATGATAATGAGCCTTATATTTATGGGGAAGTAAAACTAGCAGAAAAAATAACTCAATGAAAGTAAAACCGACTTAAACATAAAAAGGAAAATTCTAGATTCGACACCTTTACAACGTAAAGGGATTAATATATTTAAGGCGTAAAGACTTAAAGTCTAAAATAAATCCTATTTGAGAGCTCTACGGCGTAAAGAGAAAGAAAGTTTTACGCCGTAGAGACCATGGTCTTCTATGTCTCTTGATCTAGAATCTTGTCTTCATCATTCCTCCTCACTTGAAAAGAAATCGCCCTCGAGTTCTCAGTACCTCCAACAAATGGGAGAATGAACAATGTCTTCAAATTGGTGGTAGAGTAAAATTGGGACGAATCGCTATGTTCTTTCCACACCAATTAATCACATAAAAATTCTTCTTGCCCCTACGTATTACATCCACATCATGTTGTCACGACCTTCCTAACAAACATGACTAGCACCTAAGTCCATGACATCACAAGACACCACATCACGATAAGAACTTCCAATAGCAATTGGAATTTTGTAAACCTCATTCACGTTCACCTCGGGACCCTTCTTAATACAACCTAACTTATACGGATTAGAATGTTGTTCGGTTGGTAACTTCAAGGCCTTCACTAACTCTTTGGAAACTAGATTTTTACAACTTCCTCCTTCAATAATTAACGAGCAAACTTTGTCTTCAATCAAAGACTTAGTTTTAAAAATCTTGTTTCGTTGTGAAAAATCTTCAAACTTTGTTGAACACAAAGTACGTTACACCATCAAATTCACAACTTCACCTTAAACTTGAGCAAATTCATCAATATGTTGCAAGTCATCACCAAAATTAGTTCTCGTGTCACCTTCATGATTTTAGCTAACATAGGCATTCAACTTCCTATTAGGAAACTCATTCAACCTATGATTCGGTAAACTACACCTCAAACACTTAGAGGACACACTTTTTACACACGGGTTGGCATCCGTGTTTTTAGTAACAACCGGCTTTATCACACCACTACCACTATCCAAAACTGGAGGAGTCAAACTCGACGATGTATTAGTTCCAACCGTTAATTGAGTTTGATTAGATTGTTTAACTCGGTAGAATTCAAATATGAATTCTATTCCAATGATCCTTCAAAATTCAAAGCTTGTTTGGATATTGACCTCTATCGTTGTTCCTATTCACTATCGTATAAAATAGTTTTAAGTACATAAAACAAACTAATATGAATCAATGACTGAAGTAATGTAAGTAAAAACACACTAATAAATTTTCAACGTTTATATTCTTATTAGAAATGAATCAAAAGAATACATTACCCAAGTACTTGCGGAATAGTACTTGGGATTGAAATGACAAAGGGTTGGTACTCCTCACTAAGCTCGCTAAGTCCGAACACAACTACTATGGAACCACCGAGCTATCTCGTGGACGTGTTGTATTTGGAGGAGTGAAAGATGGCTTGTGTGTGTGTGTTTCACAATTAAAAGCTTAAATCTTTTACAATTCACAAGCTTAACTCTATCCTAAGTGACAAGCGACAGATATGAGAGGACAAAATATTGATGTATTTTGTCTCATTAAAGGCTATTTACGTAAGTGGACAAAGCCACTTTCTACTTGTCAAGATCGATCTTTGAGCCTTCGTGGAAAGTTGACTTCTTGAGGATAAGCACTCCGCCTTTATCGCTTCAAGCATAACCGCTTTGTCCCGCCCATTCTTGATCTTCTCACCTTGGTCTTAAATCAAGTTTGTCGTCGGTGTTAGTAGATGGTGAGAGTTGAGGATTCGGTGAGTTATTGTCATCACCACCGAATCCACCATCTTCTTCTTGACCCGTCTTCACCCCTTAAGTTTCGCCTCATCGAGTGAAGAGACTTCTTCTTCGCCTCTTATTGAGTATCCACGAAGATGACTCACCGAGAGACTATGCACTCGATGACCTGTTAGTGTTTAACGGATAACACTTAGGGTATTTTCTATTCAAATCCTAGACTAAAGGGGTTTGGGTATTTACTGAACCCAACAGTCTCCCCCTATTTGGATATACAAATAGCCTAAGTGTTTGATCAGTGTAAGTGAGCAATTGACTTTTTCTTACACTGAATGTACTAATGAACATAATAAGGAACACTGAATATTTTAACAAAACATACATAGTTTATTGATCAATTACATAGTTCCTATCACTAGTACAAAAGATAAATGATAATGATGTCAATCAAGATGGATCCCCAGTGCTTCAAGCTTGAATTTCTTTGTGATGAGTGTTTCTTTATTAGGATGCTCTTTTATCTTAGCATTCAGTTCATTGCAGAACCTGATGTTTGCTGGGGTTTGGATCTGAGAGGCCACTGGTATGTAGCTCAGCATTGTAGCTACACCTGCCTGATCAATGTCACTCTATCTTTGGAATGATGGGTTTCCATAGACATCAATGTAGAAAAGTCCTCTTTCAGGCTTTTTAATGCAGAGACAATTTACAAACTTTATACCTTCAGGTAGCTCCCTATTGCATTCTAGTCTAGGCACTTTGAACTCAGGCTGGAACTCAACCCTCTTTCGCTTGCCCTGTGATGATTGAGGTTGAGATCCTTGAGGTGCGATTAAAGCGGTGAATCCCAATATTCTTGGTGCTTCCTCGATCTTTCATACCTTTTGCTAAGTATTTTCATCGGATCCTTAACCACCGCATTCTTTTCTTTTCAATGATGGGACCAAGCTCATCCGATCCCCGGTGAAGGGTAAAGGAATGGACTTGGGGATGACACAGTAATGGTAAAGGAATCACAAGTAATGGTGTCATATCAAAGCAAAACATTCATAACCAAAAGAAAGTCTTAACATAAAAGCGAAAATAATCCAAGTCAAATGACTTCAATACATAGGTCCCAATGAAACGAAATAACGCCAACATAATATCCGAAATAAATAAGTCTAAATGGCATCATAAGAAATAAAAGCTAAAATCTCTAAGGTAAGTCCACTCAAGCACTCATCCCAAAGCAACCCAGCCCAATGCTTAGATACCGCCATGAAGAAAAGAAAAGTGCGGCCGAGCTTCAAAAGCCCAAAGGAATGATATGAAAGCAAAAGCGAATACTAAACGATAACGGATATGAAATAAAGTGAATGAGCAATAACAAAATCTTAATCATTTTCAAAGCATAAATCATAATTTCAAAAGAAGTTTATAGTCAACTACCACGAGCCCGTAACTTATATCGATCACATTCATATTCACACAAGGCAACATTTTGTAGGGAGACCTACCAGAGTTATGAAGGACGCACGCACGCAAAGATCAATCATCGATAACATATAACATATAATGATAATGATCTAGGATGCATCCATACGCCCCTTCCTACATATTCACAAATATGCTTCACCATCCGTAGACGTGGCGTAACATCACTCTCATCGCCCTAGAGTCATATCGAGGTGCATCATCGATACGGACATGGAACCCCATGACTAGTTAAATATTTGGCTCGGTGTCAAACTATCTTAGGTCAAATCGTAATGTCATAACCGACACGGATCATCTTTTATCGTAAAATCATTCATATTTCCAAAATCATAGTTTTCATATCGATAGTTCAAAATCGATGTTTCATAATTCGTAAATCAAAGTTCGGATAGCAATAGCTCAAACAAATCGATTTGGGATTCATAGCAAAGGCTTAGGAAAACCTAATACTAAAGAAAACATTAAGAGAAACCTTTACCGAAAAGGTCGTAATATCTCGCACCTTATTCCAACGCAAAGATCGAAAAGCGTAAAGACGAAAAGCAAAGGATTACTCCTCTTCACGTAACCTATAGACATTAACGGTCGCCCAAGTTATTAATAATTCCATAATCGTCATAATGATCTTTTAATATTTGGTATTCATAATTAGTAATCTTTATACTTTAGGGTTTTATTAATGAGTCTTAAATATTTTATAATTAATGTTGTAGATTAGGGTTCGTTATAACATTTATTAAAGTCCGTCTTTAAATGTGAAAATGGTTTATAAGTTATAACTCACACATGAAATAACACTTACTATATTTAGCTCAAACCCTAATATACTCTCATTTACGCTCTAGGGTTTCTTACTCTTTAATATCTCATTAATATGCATTCACTTTACATGTTACGCCTTAATGACTCTCCACTTAACCTAATACGTAATTAATAACCTTCTTTACTTTTACACTTTATCATACACGCTTATGATTTCATGTGACCATAAGTTATTAGGGTTTTAGTATACTTACACGCTTTACATATTAAACTAGGGTTTATGTTTACGCACTTACTTATTTATTACACTTCTAAATCTCATGTACATATGTACTCGGTTTACCTAGGGTTTCGGCTAGCATGTTTTACACAAGACCTAGCTCATCTAAACATGTTTCGTATACAAGTTATAATGTTTTAAACACCATTCGAAACTCATGCATGCCTCGGTCCAACTCATGCATGTCTCGGCTTAGCTCAACTCAACATATACATGACCCGATTCAATATTACTTATCACTTCACACGTTCCTTATTAATTACAAGTTAAAATAAATTAGGTTTCCTTGTTTTCTTGGTTAGCATCTCTCGCCACAAACAAAAAGAAAACAAACGCGACTAAACAAAGTATATCTCGACATATACATGCATAATACGTTAAAAGGAAGATGAATAAACGATATACCTTCACTTGAATAAGAAAAATTGACACCAAGGGTGTGTTGGGGACTCTCGCCGAGCAAGAAGAAAAGAAAAGAGAACAAATAAAACTAGGGTTCCAATTTAATGATTATGTAATGTATTTATAGTTGTAGTATTTGAGTTAGAATAGGAAAGTGATTGGGTTTGGGTTGGCTTGGGTCCAACCGAACACACACACAAACACCACATGGGCTTCGGCCCCTCCTTGGCTCACACGAACACAAACAAACACCCTCTTGGGCTTCGGTTTGGCGCAAAACAAAACAAAAGACACGAGTCCATTAAACAAACAAACGGCCCAACTTATTAGCGAAACATTTACTTCCTTCGTCGTACTAAAGTCGCTCACGAAATTATATTCGTTAAGTTTTTATTTATTAGGTTTTAATTTCGTACTTTATTATAAACGTGTTTTACGATTTTATTATTCTTGGTTCCAAGGGTATTTTAGTCTTTATATAGGTTTTAGATTTTCGGTTTTACAACTCTTCCTCTAAAAAAATTTTCGTCCTCGAAAATTGAAATGAAACGAAACGAAAACGATAACGAAATGAGAACATACCGAACTATTCAAAGAAATGAGGATAACTAGCTCGATCGACTCTTCGGTCTCCCAAGTAGCCTCACGCCGGGTGATTTTTCCAAAGAATCTTAACGAACGGAATAACTTTACTTCTCATAACTCTTTCTTGTCTTTCCAAAATAGCTTTCGGTTCTTCGTGCAAAGACATATCGGATCGAATCGATCAAACGGATACGAAGCAACGTAATGGATGATAATTGTATCCCTTAGAGAGATACATGGAACACATCATGAACATGCGATAACTGAGGCGGAAGTGCCAATCGATACGAAACTTCTCCTATACGTTCCATAATTTCAAACGGACCAATGAATCGAGGACTAAGCTTGCCCTTGATTCCAAAACGTTTCACACCTCTAAACGGCGAGACTTTCAAAAATACCCGATCACCAACACGAAATTCTAAATCACGACGATGCTTGTCGGCATAACTTTTCTGACGAGACCTAGCCTCCTTCAACTTCTCTCTAGCCACAGCTACTTTCTCATTAGTGATCTCAATCATTTCCGGACCTTCAATTAAACGTTCACCTACTTCATCCCAACAAGTAGGTGATCTACATTTCCTTCCATAAAGAAGTTCAAACGGTGCTGCCTTAATACTAGCATGCCAACTGTTGTTATATGCAAACTCTACCAAACACAAATATTCATCCCACCGCCACCATTCCAAAGCACAAGCCCTTAGCATGTCTTCTAAGGTCCGAATAGTCCTCTCGATCGACCATCCGCTTGAGGATGAAATGCCGTACTAAAATTAAGTCGAGTACCCCAAGCTTTCGCAAACCCTTCCAAACGAGAAGTAAAACGCGGATCCCTATCTCGACACAATAGCCGCTTGAGTACCATGAAGTCTAACTATCTCTTGTGAAAAATCTCGATAACCGCCAATACCATAATCCTTCCCGATTGGTAAGAATGAGTCGATTTGGTTAGTCGATCAACAACCACCCAAATCGCATCATGCTTCTTCTTAGTAAGAGGTAGTCCACCACAAAGTCCATAGATATCTTATCCCACTTCCATGTCGGAATATCCAATGGTTGTAACAAACCACTAGCTCTTTGATGTTCAATCTTCACTTGTCGACAAATCATACACTTCGACACAAACGCCGCCACATCTTGCTTCATGCCGCTCCACCGTAAATATCGTTTCAAATCCCTATACATCTTGGTAGAACCAGATGGATAGTGAAAGGAGAACTATGAGCTTCACCATAACTTTCTCACAAAGCACCGATCATTGGGAACGCAAAGCCTATCTTCATACCATACAATTCCGTCGTTATCAACCTTAAATTCCGTCGCTTACCTTCTTCAACATTTCGAGCTACGCCCACAACTCGCCGTCATCTTTCTCGAGCTTCCTTAATTTGCAAGATAAGGTTCGACTCCACCTTCATACTAGCCCAAGATCCATCGTAACCTCGTGACGCACAACTCAACATCCAAACGTTCTAAGTCACGAATAATCCTAGGCTCAATCTCAATACTTGCAATCATACCGATTTCGCTAAGCGCCAAGAACTACATTAGCCTTACCAGATGGTACCGAATGTTAGTGTCATAATCCTTAAGAAGTTCTAACCATCTTCTTTGTCTCATATTGAGTTCCTTTTGAGTGAAAATATACTTGAGACTCTTATGGTCGGTGAAAATATCACACGCCTCCATACAAGTAATGTCTCCATATCTTCAACGCGAACACCACAACAGCCTAACTCAAGGTCATGAGTTGGGTAATTCTCCTCATAAGGTTTCGCTTGTCTTGAAGCGTAAGCTATCACCTTACCATGTTGCATCAAGACACGCCCAATCCTTTCTTAGATGCATCGCTATAAATTTGATACCCTCCGAACCGGATGGAAGAGTCAAAATAGGAGCGAAACCAATCTCCATTTCAACTCTTCAAAACTCTTTTCTTTCATCCGTCCACACGAACTTTTCACCTTTCCTCATCAATTGGGTTAACGGCAAAGCTAAACGAGAGAAACCTTCAACAAAACGTCGATAGTATCCAAAGAAGTCCTAGAAAACTCGACCTCACCATCGTCAGAGGTCTTGGCCACTTAGTGATAGCCTCAACCTTAGACGGATCCATGGTTATACCATCACCGACACGATATGACCAAGGAAAGCGACTTGTCCTAACCAAAATTCACACTTCGAGAACTTGGCGCACAACTTCTTCTTCCTCGTAATCTCCAAAACTATCCGGAGATGTTGCTCATGCTCCTCTTCGCACTTAGAGTAAACTAAAATGTCGCCGATGAAAACAATAACGAACTTATCGAGAAACTCATGGAAAACACGATTCATTAAATCCATAAACACAAGAAAGCGATTCGTCAAACCAAAAGGCATAACGAGAAACTCATAATGACCATATCCGTACGAAACGCGGTCTTAGGAACATCTTGCTCCTTCACACGTAGTTGATGATAACCGCACCTCGATCAATCTTAGAAAAGAACT
Source organism: Chrysanthemum lavandulifolium (assembly GCA_022545495.1). Lineage (NCBI taxonomy): Eukaryota > Viridiplantae > Streptophyta > Magnoliopsida > Asterales > Asteraceae > Chrysanthemum > Chrysanthemum lavandulifolium. The sequence continues at coordinate 132,120,703 of CM040244.1, read as the reverse complement.
TAGCTCCTTGCAGTTGATCAAACAAATCGCCTATGCGCGGAGAGGATAACGGTTCCGAATAGTAATACGGTTGAGTTCACGGTAGTCGATACATAGACGCATACTTCCATCCTTCTTCTTCACAAACAAAACAGTGCACCCCATGGAGAAACACTAGGTCGAATGAATCCATTATCTATCATCTCTTGCACTGTTCCTTCAACTCCTTCGCTCTACAGTGCCATACGACACGGAGCTTTCAAATCGGTTTAGCACCGTGGATCAACTCAATGCTAAACTCAACTTCTCGAATGGAGGAAGTCCAGGAGTTCATCGAAAAACGTCGGTGAATTCACAAACAACGGAAAGGTTTTCAATGTTAGGACTCTCCAAAGATGTGTCCTTAACAGATGCTAGAAAACCTTGACACCCATGAGCAATCATGGTCCGCGCCTTCATAGCGTAAATGAACTTAATGATTTAAGTGGTTTAGAACCATAATAAACGAATTTAGGATGTTTTACGCTCCAAAGATCACGCTCTAGCATAGCAATGATGGAAGCTCTATGATAAGCCAACCAATCCATGCCTAGAATGATATCAAAGTCGACCATATCGAGAGGATACAGATGTGCGTGGCTTAATACGATCATCAAAACGAAGAGGACACTTAACGATTTATGATCAATGATCATGTGACTTTTCATAGGCGAGATATCGATAAGTGATTCGTTAGTGGTTGTGGCTTCATATTTAGTTTCTTAGCACATGTGATGATATGATAGAGTGTGTGGCGCCGTGTCAAATAAAACGAAGATGTAATAATCATCAATGAAAAGAGTTCCCGTAATGGTACTCAAGTATGCTCTACCGATTCCGAGTAGTAGCATAGACACGCCCAAGAGTAGGTGGCGGCTTGGTATAGTTTCCGTGAATCGCCGGGTTCCTCTTAGGGCAATCCTTGATCTTGTGAGTAGTAGAACCACAAGAGAAACATCCACCGCTGGCCTTGAAACACGGTCCCGGATGAGGCTTTCCACAAGTAGTACAGATAGTGGGGAGGCAAACTTCACCGTCTTTGTCGACTGTAAGATCCTCAAGCACGACCCGATTCGATCCTCGAGTCGATCGATCTTTGTTGTAACGGTTATTGTTACCCCGATTCGACGATCATTTCCATTCTTACCAAGCAGCCTCGCTATCCTCGACCCTCGCCTGTGGCGCCTAGAGTCCACATTCCTTCCCGATCGACCTCACCGATCATAACCCTTATCCACTTGTCCCTCGAATCATAACTCCCGCTAGTATTTCCTTTATACTCATTACTTTGAGTCCTACTTTGAATCCGATCACCATCGCGACACGCTTGTTGTAACCCGAACCTCATGAAAGATCTCAATGTTACGAGTCGCATCATTGCAGCCGACACATCCTCATAGTCGGTGTTAAGCAATCGGTCCAACACCCACTTCTTCATCCCCATTTGAAATGCTTAGCTTGGCGCCTACCATCTCCAAAGAATCGCTCCAACAAAGCTTACCAACCTCATAAACCTACTCATGTACTCGTTGGAGTTCTCATTATCAAACCGGTAGATCGCCTCGATAATCCTCTCATACCTCTGTTGCTCAAAGATCGTGGAAGTAACGATTATAGAAGATAGTCCAAACTCCGTCCAAGTACAAGTAACAATGAAAGCATCTCCTCCTCGTGCTTGTTTCAATGCTTTCCACCAATTTAAAGCATCACCTTCCAATTTAAACGCAGCCAAACGAGTCTTAAACTCGTCTCCACAACCCAAGACTTCAAACAACTTCTCAACATGAGTGATCCGGTCCTCTTCAGTGGGAGTAGCAAAGAAGTGCTAAAAGAAAGAGGCTTAAGCTTACCAAACGCCGAGCCAAGTGTGAATGCCTCACGGGTTGATTTCCTCCACCACTACCCAAGCACCATTCGACACGGATGTTGTTGATCACTGCTCCATCATCTCGTGTAGTCAAACCAGGAAAAGAGAGTTGAGAGCATTCGCAATCGCAACATCCATGTTAACAAAGATCATCGCTCCATCCGCGCCACCAAGAGTACGAGTTCGAACCATCTAAATGATATTCAAACGATTAGCAAAACGAACAAAGATGAGATACGAAATGGAAGTTCGCAGAAGGAAACTTAAGTCTACCCAATCCTCACAGTCAAATCTTAATTCTAAGGGATAACTTAAGGTTCTTATGTTTGTGTCCCGACTACAAGTCGTAAACACGGGCTCGATGCCATAAATTGTAACGCCCGACCCGCCAAGGGTAAAGGAATCACAAGTAATGGTGTCATATCAAAGCAAAACATTCATAACCAAAAGAAAGTCTTAACATAAATGCGGAAAATAATCCAAGTCAAATGACTTCAATACATAGGTCCCAATGAAGCGAAATAACGCCAACATAATATCCGAAATAAATAAGTCTAAATGGCATCATAAGAAATAAAAGCTAAAATCTCTAAGGTAAGTCCACTCAAGCACTCATCCCAAAGCAACCCAGCCCAATGCTTAGATACCGCCATGAAGAAAAGAAAAGTGCGGCCGAGCTTCAAAAGCCCAAAGGAATGATATGAAAGCAAAAGCGAATACTAAACGATAACGGATATGAAATAAAGTGAATGAGCAATAACAAAATCTTAATCATTTTCAAAGCATAAATCATAATTTCAAAAGAAGTTTATAGTCAACTACCACGAGCCCGTAACTTATATCGATCACATTCATATTCACACAAGGCAACATTTTGTAGGGAGACCTACCAGAGTTATGAAGGACGCGCACGCACGCAACATCAATCATCGATAACATATAACATATAACATATAATGATCTAGGATGCATCCATACGCCCTTCCTACATATTCACAAATATGCTTCACCATCCGTAGACGTGGCGTAACATCACTCATCGCCTAGAGTCATATCGAGGTGCATCATCGATACGGACATGGAACCCCATGACTAGTTAAATATTTGGCTCGGGTGTCAAACTATCTTAGGTCAAATCGTAATGTCATAACCGATACGCATCATCTTTTATCGTAAAATCATTCATATTTCCAAAATCATAGTTTTCATATCGATAGTTCAAAATCGATGTTTCATAATTCGTAAATCAAAGTTCGGATAGCAATAGCTCAAACAAATCGATTTGGGATTCATAGCAAAGGCTTAGGAAAACCTAATACTAAAGAAAACATTAAGAGAAACCTTTATCGAAAAGGTCGTAATATCTCGCACTTATTCCAACGCAAAGATCGAAAAGCGTAAAGACGAAAAGCAAAGGATTACTCCTCTTCACGTAACCTATAGACATTACGGTCGCCCAAGTTATTAATAATTCCATAATCGTCATAATGATCTTTTAATATTTGGTATTCATAATTAGTAATCTTTATACTTTAGGGTTTTATTAATGAGTCTTAAATATTTTATAATTAATGTTGTAGATTAGGTTCGTTATAACATTTATTAAAGTCCGTCTTTAAATGTGAAAATGGTTTATAAGTTATAACTCACACATGAAATAACACTTACTATATTTAGCTCAAACCCTAATATACTCTCATTTACGCTCTAGGGTTTCTTACTCTTTAATATCTCATTAATATGCATTCACTTTACATGTTACGCCTTAATGACTCTCCACTTAACCTAATACGTAATTAATAACCTTCTTTACTTTTACACTTTATCATACACGCTTATGATTTCATGTGACCATAAGTTATTAGGGTTTTAGTATACTTACACGCTTTACATATTAAACTAGGGTTTATGTTTACGCACCCTTACTTATTTATTACACTTCTAAATCTCATGTACATATGTACTCGGCTCACCTAGGGTTTCGCTAGCATGTTTTACACAAGACCTAGCTCATCTAAACATGTTTCATATACAAGTTATAATGTTTTAAACACCATTCGAACTCATGCATGCCTCGGTCCAACTCATGCATGTCTCGCTTAGCTCAACTCAACATATACATGACCCGATTCAATATTACTTATCACTTCACACGCTCCTTATTAATTACAAGTTAAAATAAATTAGGGTTTCCTTGTTTTCTTGGTTAGCATCTCTCGCCACAAACAAAGAAAACAAACGCGACTAAACAAAGTATATCTCGACATATACATGCATAATACGTTAAAAGGAAGATGAATAAACGATATACCTTCACTTGAATAAGAAAAATCAACACCAATGGTGTGTTGGGGACTCTCGCCGAGCAAGAAGAAAAGAAAAGAGAACAAATAAAACTAGGGTTCCAATTTAATGATTATGTAATGTATTTATAGTTGTAGTATTTGAGTTAGAATAGGAAAGTGATTGGGTTTGGGTTGGCTTGGGTCCAACCGAACACACACACAAACACCACATGGGCTTCGCCCTCCTTGGCTCACACGAACACAAACAAACACCCTCTTGGGCTTGGTTTGGCGCAAAACAAAACAAAAGACACGAGTCCATTAAACAAACAAACGCCCAACTTATTAGCGAAACATTTACTTCCTTCGTCGTACTAAAGTCGCTCACGAAATTATATTCGTTAAGTTTTTATTTATTAGGTTTTAATTTCGTACTTTATTATAAACGTGTTTTACGTATTTTATTATTCTTGGTTCCAAGGGTATTTTAGTCTTTATATAGGTTTTAGATTTTCGGTTTTACGCTTGTCATTGACCGGTTGTAGTGGTTAATTCTTTCTTGCCCGATGGTGCTGCTCTTTTGTTCTTTTCATCTAACTTCTTTCTCATTTCACCATTTTAGTTGCTCGAGCATCCTTGAACTTCATCTGCTGACCCTTTTAAGCTTCTTTGGATCTATTCCAATGTTCTCACTTCCTCGAACAACTTGTACCAATGCTTCTTTGCTCTTTCTTTCTTCCTCGCCTAGTTTCCTCCTCCTTTCTTCCTTAGCAAGATAGGCACTTAGTCAGTTGTGGAGTGTGGCGGTACTTAGTGTTGCAGATCATATAGGGATCTTCTCGGGCTCGGGAGTTTGCATTATGGATTTTCCTTTATCCTGGCCTGAGGAAGATGTTGCTACCAAGGGTGGTGTTGTTGTCATGATTGGTGTTGCCACTATCATTGTCATTGATGTTGTTGTTGGTGGGAGTGATGATAAGGGAATTTCTGAAACTGGTTGAGTTGTCTCCCCCTCAGTGTGAGAGGGAGTCTCTTCAGTGGTCTTCTCCCCTTCAATTGTTGCTGCAACATCAGTGAGAGCAAGAGTTGTCTCGGACCGGGGAGTTGGTGATGCTTGACCTTTGAAGGTTGGTAGATCTCCGTGACCATAGCCTTAAAGTCAGTTGTATCATTTGAAGACCGGTGACTTTTTCGCGGATTAGCTGAGAGATTTCCAAAGCGGTCATTTGAGGCCCAAGATTCCGTGCCATTGAAGATGATGCCTTAGCCAAAGTAGTCACCGAGCATCCAAGGAACCCAGTAGCTGAAGAGATCGAATCAAGACCAAGACCCTAAACATTGGCGTATTTGAGCATGTTGATTAGTTCGGTGAGGTCGAGGAATTCTTCATGTAAGCCTTAGTAGCCTCCAAGACTTTAGAATTGAGTGTTGGGTCTTCTTTCACGTTGTCTTTAATTTCTTCCGACTTGGTGTGAGACTCACGAAGGTTGATGAGAAATTTCTTGAGTTGTTATCAAGCCTTTCAAGATTATCATACATGAAATCCTCTGTGCTCATCAGCGTTACTATGGCAAAGAATAACTTGACTTTCAAGTCGCCAGAAATGGCGGCAGCTTGATGTGTTGATCCCATAATGTTTCAAGAACCCAGTATAGCTTCCTTGAAGCTTTAGTGATCCACATAACAAGTTGCCTCTCCGTCGGTGGAAGAGTATTATCAAATTTTACAATTCTTCAAGCGGGATGAAGAAGAAGAGTCGAGTCATTATCTTCATCTTTGGAAAGGTGGCTCTTTAGGCTCTTGTGGATCGGTGATGTTCTTGTTCGGTTTGAATATCGTCCACTTCTTCTCCCGCCGACAAGATTTCATCTTCACTTTCACTTGGTCTTCATCGAGAAAAGTATTTCGTTAACCTCAAGAACCGTTAGGAAACGGTGGTGGTGATGGGTTCCATATCGATGGGTGGTATTAATCCTCCGAGTCTTTGTCCCCGTTGCTCCTTCAAGCACCGATGGGTTTTCCTGCTATCCTTAAAAGCAATGGCGTGATATCCCAATCGCTGGGTTGTTTGTTTCTAGAGTATTTGGGATCATTCGGTTGGCCTCGGACAAAAGTCGTGATTTGCGAATGTCACCCTTGGGCATTGTGGAAGGCACTCCCTACCCGGGTTGTATGTTTCCTCCGGATCTTGGGAGTAGTAGTTGGGACCAAGGGCACTTGCGTGATGTATCGGTGTCCTTCGTTGTCACCGGTGGATGTTGTTTGGTCACCGGTGGGTGGCGGATCATTCAGGGCTTCTTTTGCCTTTTAGGTCAGGTTCCAAAGCCTCGGGGCCTTGAGATTTGGGTTTGGTCTTAGTCCCACCGAGACTTCCTGTTAGGTTCCCATATTTATAACACAAGCATCAATATAAGAAATAGAGAAGAGAAGTGATCGGATGAACACATTAAACACACACACGTATGAAGGAGAAAGGTTATGCGAGAGTGAATGGATAAATGAACAACCAACCCTCAAGTGAGGGTTTACAAGATTATTTATAGGAAGGAACTAGGCAACATGCAAGTTCCTTCCTTTCCTTTATGGGCTTGGGCCAAGGCTCATGGGCTTTCTACATAAGCCTTGGCATGATTACTAACATAAAAGCCATATTAAGCTAACTATTACATATTAATTACTAACACTTGAAATCTAGTTTAGAGTGATTCCAACAATCTCCCTAAGTGTTAGTGATTGATAATATAAACGTTGAAGGTGCCGATGTAATAGTAGCTTTGACGCCTTTCGACATTCTTCTTTCTTGTGAGAAGAATTGCCTTGATTCGAACAATCTCCAAAGTGTAGAGAAATTGTTTCCTTTGAAAAGTTCGCTTTGACGCCATCATTTTCTTTGTTCTTTGATCTTTGTTCTTTGTGATGGTAGTGATAGTATGTTGTTGTTGTCTCGCATAGGTCCGCTTCGCTGCTCCAAAGGTTCCACGCCTTTCTCCAACATGCTCACACGCCTTTAACGTTGGATTTCAAGATCGATGTAGTTCTCTTAGTCTTTAAACTTTGTAGATTCTTTGACTTTGACGAAGAATCATTCGACTTTGTGTTGCCTTTTGAGAGAACTTCAATTAGTGATGTTGTTGGTATGAGCATGTGAAGAATCAGCACGATCATCCGCCCCGAGCTTCCATAAGAAGAAAACATAAGAAAGGTTAGTGATAAGCGGATTCCAAGACTTACAAGTTTGAACTTCGAGAGTGTTAACAAGATAGTGTGAAAACACAACTCTAATTCTCACAAAGGTCGTTCTCGAACCGAGTCCCACAAGTGAGATAACGCGATGTACCAAGTACACCTACAGCTCGGATGAGTCGCCGAGGTACACCAAGCATCACCTCACGATCGAGACCGCTTGAGACACACTAAGCGTAATCCACGGGAGTTACCAAGTGACCGCCGTCGTGGCTGTTTGATGTTGACCCGGCAGAGTTTCCATTCAATCACCGAGGATCACATATGTGAACCTCTCATAAATGTTCTCGACAGATTGCTAAGATCCGTGAAGGACACGATAATATATCACTTGTGTTCTTATTGTTGAACGACAAGCGATGAATTGTCAAGTGTACCTAAGAGATCTTTGATGAATCTCGTGGCTCTAGACTCAATAGTGCACTTTGGTTTTCCCGAGCGGAGACTAGGAGAGGGTCTCCTTCTTCAATACCAAAGAATCTCTAAGAGAAAGCCGATAGTTTACGAGGGTTCCCGTGAGAATGAAACAAGCTTCATTGAGAGAAACTTGAGTGGCTAAGAAGGTTTAGTGCATGCGCCACCGGGTCCATGACGACTTTTATCTTCAATACCGGTGTCATCTAGTGACAACCAAGAGTATATGAATTGAACCCGTGTCCGCCTCTAAGTTGAATAACTGAGGGCTATTTCTTTTCACCCTTTTCTTTGCTTTTCTTTTAATTCTTCAACTCCTTCTTTCTCCGATTCTCATTTTCTCCTTTTATAATCATACCTAAGGACTTCTAAGTACTAACTATTTGTGATGTCCTTGGGTAGATCCCTCCCTCTCAAGGATCATAGGACTGTTATTCCTAACCTTAGTCACCTTATAACTCCATGACTAACCTATGTTGCCATAAAACCATTTTCTTGAAAATCTCTCAAAGTGTTTGTGAATGAAAACATTTTGTACCACCGTGAGAGTTTTATCTTTTGCGTAAATACTCCCCTCCACACGTGCTTAAGTGTTTAGATGTAAATTTGCATGGTGAGAGAAGAGCGCGCACTTTTGAATTGATCGACTCAAGATAGACAATCCCCCGCGAGACACGGTTACGTTGCATAGTTAAAGAGGTACATTGTCGCTTTTAGGTGACAACTAACTCTAGTAACTACCTTGAAGGTGTGGACAAACCTCGAAAGGTTGTCAAACCCACAAAGTTCATGTCTATCAAGAGTTTCGAATAGGTACAATCTACTCGGATAAGTCTAGGAAGACAAATCTTTTCGATTTATGACAGCTCGAGCTCGTCAATTCATGGGTTAAGTCTTATCACACGAAGATTCAATAGCAAATCAACATATTTCTTATCACATTAATTTTCTCCCCCTCAAAAATGGCATATAAATGTTATTTTTGATAACGTTTTGATATTAAATATGACCATTTCGAGTTTTGTGGGAAGATTTCCACGAAGAACATTTTGTTTGAACAAAGATTTTAGCAAATACTCCCCCTCAACAAGTAATACTAACTTTTGAGGTTTTGAAAACGTAAGGGGAAGTACTTGTTCTTTTGAGCAAAACTTTGAAAAATGAAAGTTTTGATAAGTTTTACTCAAAAGTAAGAAGCTTTCGCTCCTTTTATAGGATTGTGCAATCAAGCGCACTACGTGGTCCTTTCATTACAAGAACGGGTTGTACATCGTTATGTGTGCACAAGCCATAGTCATTAAAATAATCACACATCCAAATCAATATTGAAAATGAAACAGTTTAAGGGTACCAGAGATTCGTAGTCCAAAGAATAACGCCAGAATGCGAATCGGGCGTTGATAGCTTGTGAGAGCAATCTGGGACGACCACCTACGAAGCTCTCCAATGTTTCGAATCGTCCCTTCAGACAACCTTTCATCGATCCGAGTGATGATCCTCTTAACATCCCTTTTCTCCTTAGAATTCCATCTCTTCTTTGACCCGATGCCTTCATGTATCTCCTTTAACCGATAAGCTAACCCATCCCTGACTTTCTTCAGTGTGTGATCTCCAAACTTATGAAGATCTCTACACGCCATCAAGCAGCTATGCGATGTAGTTCACTACGGTAAACTACTCCAAACGGTTTGTCGATGAGAGTGTATTGTGGAAGATGGTTGATGTCGAAGTTCTAGCCGAGGTCCGTGAAGTTGACACGTGTTTGATACGATTCAACGGCAAGTTGCAAGTCTTCTACACGCCTCGGATCACTATGCTTCGATGAAGATGAGCACGGACTTGATGTATTCACGTTGGATTTCAACGAGAATTGTCTCATTCTTCCCCTGCACCTTGGCAAGATATGATCTTCAATGTCGCTGAGAGACAAATTCGAAAGTCCGCTTCACGTAAATCATAGTCCCTTTCGCCTTGTCTTTTGACCACGATTTTCTTGAGGAAAGTGTAATCCCATTTAGACGAGAGAGCTACATGCTTAACAACAACGATCCCTTTATCATCGTGACACTTCATGTTTAGACCTTCAACCGGCAACTTTTGTAGTAGATTCTTGACGCTCCGCCAATGGTGAATCCCATACATTGCATCGATGTCACATTGTTCCACTGTTGGCAAACATGTGAGTAGCATTTTCCTCGATGGCTATGCGCTTGGAGTATATGGTCCGGAACGGAAGTGTAAGTGATGTAGCGATTTCTTTGAACCATCGCTACCGTAGAAGAAATTCCGTGTCATTGTTGAAGAAGTAGCGGAATGGAATCTTAGGTTGATCCGTGGCCAATCGTTGGTAGAGGTCCGTCCAATCGGTGTAGTATGGAGCCTTGTCTTTTTCGGTGAAGTCAATGTTTGCTTGTGGTTGAGCCAATCAATGTTGTTAGACATGGCTCGTGCTATGTTTTCAAGATGATATTCAACTTCAATAGCACTTTCCGAAATGTCTTTGAGCAGCTTGAAAAGCTTCATTCTTGATGCGCTTTAACTCGACTTGGTCATCTTCTTCACCCGAAACTTTTCTTGAAGTAACTTAGCATGCTCCAATGTTCGACCTTCTACCATATCTTGATCATCGCTAGGGCGGAGTAGCATCAACAAGTGTAGAGAACCATTCATACTCGGTGTCATCTTCGCTCAGCCATGAGACGACATCACCTTAGGCGACTTCTTCTTCTTCTTTGGCCTAGATGAGGATGTTGGTTTCTTTGTCGAAGCGGAGAGGTGGGTTGTTGTTGGGGCTCGTGGACTTCCTCATCGTCACCACCAAAGGTATTCAAATGATCACCGGTTTTCTCCGTCTGGGTGGTAACTCGAGTCCCGAGGTTTGTCGCAGAAGAGCTTGGTGGAGATCTTGTTGAGTTGGAGTCCTTTGGGGTGGAGGTGGCATGGAGGATGATTCACCGCTTTCTTTGGACGCTTAGGCTCTTTATCTTTATCTTTATCCTTATCATCATCGTCTCTTGGACGCTTAGGCCTTCACTTTCTCCTTGCATGAAGTCTTGAGTTGATATTCCAAGAGTGCCTCAAATAGTTTACTTTCCGAGGTGAAAGTTGCGATCGTTGAGACATTTGTAGCACCACTTGGAAATCAACTCGCATCGAGAGAACCGCAGCTCCATTGGATTGATCGTCATTGTTACCGGAGTGGATTGCATTGTTTGCTTGACCAATTTCATGAGATTTGGATAGAGTCGTCTGTAAACATCTCCCTTGTAACCCGTGAACAAGGTCGAGAAGGAACTTGTGAGTATAGCCCTTAATCATCTCGCTCGTTCCCTTGGACATCACGCTGCATAAACTTCGGATATACTCCTTTCACTTGACATCTTGTCTATCTCGTCATGTAGAAGATTGATACCGTCGCCTAGTTGATTCAACTTTTGTTGGTCACATCTTTCTTCCCGACCGCTTGATGCCTTTGACAATCTTGGTTTTAGCCCGGATATCCAAGAGTCGCTTGGTTTCTTCACGATTTAGATGTGGATCTTGTTGTTCCTTTGGATGGTGGAGTGAAGAGTGAGAAGACGAGTCGATGATGATGAGACATGAGGTGACTCTGTGGTCCTTAGGTGGCTCGATGTTTCTTCCTTGAGGTGTGCGGGGCTATCTAGAAGAAAATTATCATAATCAAGATCTTCATCATTTCCGCACTTAGCCGCTTCATCACCCTTAGTATCATCACCAGAGTTTTCTCGCCTTTTCCATGTCCGGTTCCTCTATGTTGTAGTTGATGGAATCCTCTATCCGCCTTTGTTGTTGTTCGTGGGTGGTGGTGGTACCAGCCCTTATCGGGTTGATTAACCGTGATCGAAACCGGTGTGGCTTGAGTTCCACCACTGACCCTCCGGGCCACGAGTTTGATCCAAGACGAATTCATCGGCAAGATATTTGAGTCCGAGGTTCTTCAACTTCTTTTGATAGTCTCTTTCCTCATCAAATGGTTCTTCTTCGTAACTTTCCTTATCATGCTCAAGCACGTGAGTTTTCCTTTTCCTTTATCGCCTTTTGACCGGGAGGTTTAGCTACTGTTGAGTGTCATCGATTGAGTTTCGAGTAGGTGACCTCTTCGTCTCGATTCAAGATTCTCGAGCTTTCATCCACTAGCTTTTGTTGCGGTTCAGCTTGGGAATAGGAATAGAATGGCTTCCTTAGAGGGAACTTTCCTTTGAGAGTATGTGACCTCTTAGGAAACTTTCTCCGACTCTCTGCTTGTAACACTCCCTCGACCGCCTCTCCCGGTTTTCCTAGTAGGAGTACCGAGGACTTTTCATCAAGAAAACCTACTTTGCCTTCATCAACCGCTACCGATACCTTTTGTATGAATGGAGTTGTTTGACCGCATCGCTAGAAGGTGATCCGCAACACCGCACCTTGTTTCTTTGTTGTAGATTCCTTAAACCGACCGTGAGTGTAGGCTCATACAACATGGAGTGATTGTTGGGGTCATTGAGTCTCGCGGGATATCGTGATTATACCCTAGAGCTCTTTGGATCAACAATTTGGTATATCCGATATATGGGATCTTGGAGCCAAGCTTTTGAGGAAAGACATCATGTCGTCCCATATCGTAGCTTCAACTTCAATGTGTTTCATGTTGACCAAAGCCCAAAAGATCTCGTAGTTCCATGAGCTTGGGATGCTCATAACCACTATCACGCCCGTAAACGGATTTGGTGATGATAATGTAGAGGTTCTCCATGGTCGAGGAATATTCTTAAGATCCACGTATGAATGCTTTGTGATTACTCCTCAAGCTTCGTCATAACCAATGTCGATCATGAATTGCGTAACGACCTCTTCGCTTGGTGTGGCATTGTATTCGGTTGGCTCGATGACGTGAATGAGAAGAACAACCCTTAAGTCTCGCCTGGTGTGATGGTGACTTGTTTGTGGTCGAGCGCCACCGTCACAAAGATTTTGACCTTTGATCTTTCGCATTGTATGCCGTAATCGGTGAATGTAGATCTCCAAGATCAGTAGCGTAATTGGTGAGCATGTTTCGATAAGGGTGATTCTTTAATGTCCACAACTATTAAACAAGAAGACTCGAGCGGTGAGACTATCAAAATCAACACGAAGGTTATTCTTTCCGATCTTCATTGGATAGCCATTAGGAAGATATCTTCAACGGTGAGAACGTTTGGTGCTTCCACATTTTGCATTTGAGCGCCCATGTCGTGATCTCGAAGATATTTAGCCAAAAGAACCAACATATCGAAAGACATTACGTTAGTCAACAGCTGGTTTTATTGTCTATTTGTTGAATGTGATATGTCGATGATTGTTACGAGTCCAATGTCACTTGTTAGTCCAATAGTCCAAAGACGTCGTGATAAGTTTCGTGAGTTGGTTAACTTTGAGTTTTAAAGTCCAAGTTTTCACTTATTTTTCACAACTTATTAAACATTTAAGCTTATTAGTGACATTATTGGTTTCGTGGCGTTATGATTTATTTATTTACAAGTTTGAACGCGTAACAATTCATAATTGAGGTTAAAACTAGGCTTAGGCGTAGATTTTGCAAGCTTATGTGTAAACAGGAGTGGTTATACGCATAAACGTAAGCTTATGCGTAGGTTCTTGACTTACGCGTAAGAAATATTATGCGCAGGAAAAGAGGGCCTTAGGCGTAAAGCTTACGCAGAAGCGATATGGAACCTTACGCGTAAGGCTTACTCGTAAGAGTGAACCTTATGCGTAGAGGTTATCACACGCATATCCTTCACGTGATACGCCGAGTCCCCATTGTAGAACCCACACGTAAACGTTACGCGTGAAGATTTCTCTTACGATAACATGCTACGCGTAAGGTGATCCTTATGCGTAGATGTTCAAGTAACCTTGATTCGAATTTTCACGCCGAGAAACCCGAAATAAATTCATCATAACACCAATATTAACATCTACATTCAATCTTTATCGTTCTAATCATGGAAGCACATTCAAGCGCTTATGCGAGAAACAAAGTTACGCAGAAACTTAAACCCTAAAGTTTAATTTCTACGAGTAAGCGTTCTAGCCATAGGAATTGCACAAAACTTGTTTCGTAAGTCTAAGAAGCCTAATGAGTTGTTCTATCCAAGTTTTAACATCAAAATCTAAACGAATCAAGAATACCCAAATATCAAGAACATAAACCCTAATTTTCAATTTTCATGCAATTAGTGTTTCGGGTTAATTCTAAGCATGGATATGGTCAATTCAACTTGTAAACAACATCACTCAACTATCTTTTATCCAAAACATTCACAATTGAAAACCCCAAATCGACTTATGAACCCTAATTTTGAAAATCATTCAATTCGTGTTTCGGGTGGATATTAATGATGAAAATGGTTCAAAGTGAGTTTTGAACATTTTAACACCATTATAACCACAAACACACAAATGAAGATCTTGTGTTCATAGCTTACGCAGAGAACACAAAATCATCCAAACTCAAGTTTTAACCGTTGGATTTGCAAAAAATTCAAAACCATTGTTTAGTTTTATGTTAAAAACAAAACCACTTACAAAATGATGATCAAAACACGGATTTGTGGATGGATTTTAGGCGTAGGATTGGGTGGTTGAGTAATAAATGAGAAGAGTTAAATGTTAGGTGGAGGTGTTTTGTTTAAAATACTTTGAGCTTTTGACACAATTAGTCCCTCCACCTTAACCATTTACAACCAATGCCCATAACTTCCATTTTGGTTACCAAACGAGAGATATTTGAAAGAAATTTGACGACACTCCCCTCGACTTAAGAAATAATGAAATTTTATAAATTTTAGTCCGAGGAGTGTTAGTAAACCGTAAATGTGACCACCATAATTAAAGAAACAACCGGGATGAGGTAACATGCAAGTACAAGGTTTTATGAAACCGAAAAATATTTGCTTTCTCCCCCTCAACACTTGATCGAGAAAATACTGAATTTTGAAAGATTAAAGTGTTGACGGAAGATTTGTACTTGCAATGTTAAAAGAAATATAGATAGAAGAATATTTTTGTTGTTTTATCAGATTTTATATTTTTGTATTTTGTTTTTGAAAAATATTTACAAAAGAGGTTTTGGTGTTTGACTGGTTTTAAGAATGTTTTAAAAGTTCATCCAGCCTCGAGTCAAACACCGCATACCAATCCGTGGACCAACTCATTAAACCTAGCAGAGCTAAGGCTTTGGTGAGAAGATCCGCCAATTGGTATTCAAGACCACAAAGTATAATTCAACTGCACTTTTCCACGTGGTCCTTGATGAAATGATATCAAGATCGATGTGCTTTGATTTTGAATGTTGAACAGAGTTGCACGAGATCGCAATAGCACTTCGATTGTCGCAAAGACATCGGGATTTTGTCAAATACATAACCATAGTCTTTGAGTTGTGTTCTCATCCAAATGACTTGAGCACAACACGCCGACATGGCTACATATTCGCTTCGTTGAGGACAACGATGTACAATCCTCGCTTCTTCGATTGCCATGACACCGCTTTATCACCAAGAAATTGTAATGCTCCTCAAGTACTTTTCCATGAGTCTAAGCATCCTGCGTGATCGCGTCTTGAAAAAGCTATTAGTTCAAAACCGTAATCCTTCTGATACCGATCCCCAAGTTAATGGTTCCCTTGATGTATCGGAGGATTCTTTTAGCCTCGAGAGGTGAGTTTCAGCTTGGTCTCGATCGATAACGGAGCAAAGATATACGGCAAACACAATATCGTGCCCGCTAGTTGTTAGATACATGAGAGACCCAATGATACTACGGTATTTGGTAGGGTCCACCAATTTCCCATGTAAATCAAAGCATCTAGCTTCTTGGTATGAGCCATTGGTGTGGCATAGGTGTCACAGCTTTGCATTCCAAATTTGTTAAGAAGTTCAAGGGCATATTTGGACCGACTCAAGAAAATACCACGGGTGATTGATGAACTTGCATTCCGAGAAAGAATGTGAGTTCACCCATCATTGACATTTCAAAATGTTTTGTCATTAGTTTTGCAAAAGCATTTGAGTATTTTAAATGTGTTGACCCAAAATGATGTCATCCACATAGATTTGAACGATTAAGATGTGAGCCCGTGATATTGTATGAAAAGTGTAGGATCGACCGAACCTTTGGTGAAATTATTGGCAATGAGGAAGGATGATAACTTATCGTACCACGCCTTGGAGCTTGTTTGAGACCGCATGAGCTTTGTTCGGTTTGTAGACGTGGTTCGGGAACTCGATCAACGAATCCTTCCGGCCGGTCGACATAGACCGCTTTTCATTGACCATTCGTAAAAGCGCTTTGACGTCCATCCGAAAGACCGTTATATTCATATGAGCCGCGAACGCCGTAAATATCCGAACGACCTCAAGACGAGCAACCGAGCGAATGATTCTTCAAAGTCAATACCTCTTCCTGCCTATAACCCTTAGCCACCGACGTGACTTATTTTCGACACGCTCCTTCAAAGATCCAATTTGTTTTTCCAAATCCATTTGAGACCAATGACGTAGACCCCGTTGGTCTTTCAACCGCTCCCATACTTCAAGACGTTTGAATTGATTGAGTTCTTCTTGCATGGATTCAATCCATTGTCTTTGTCATTGCATCTTTAATGTTTTTAGGTTCGATTGGCGGGCGGTGAGTGCATAAATGCAATGTTCACCATCCGTGTGAAGACGTTGTCTCAGTTACGATCGGTTGATTCGGGTTACCAATAATATTCTCAAGAGGATGGTCTTTTGTCCAACGATGTGTCGAGGGTTGATGTTGGTATACATTGTGCGATTTTGAGGATTCAAATGGCTTGTAGATGATTCCGCAACATCGTGCAGCAGCTTCATTAGCAAACGGGTTAAAGAACGATTTGGATCAAAATCGCAGTGGGGTACTTCATTGTTCGTAACATCATCACCGGTTCGTCGTTGGAAGCGCTTTGTTCAACTGTTGTTGTAGAGTCAATCGGTGGTGCTTCTTCAAAAGAGTTGTTGTAGCAGTGTATCGTATTGGAATATGATCGTTGAGCAATGGAAACATTGGATACACCGAGCACGCTCATCAATGTCATCACTAAACAAATGGAGCAAATAGCTTTTCCATTTGTTGACGAGTAAGTCGGGGCTTGGTTCACCGATGATGGGGTTTGAGGAAGTTTAAACGGTTGTGACCGGGTTCCAAGTCGTTATGCTCGAAGCCATTTCAAGAAGCTCATCGAAATTTGCATGAATCGCTTCCATAACTTGCTTTGTACGACGATTCCGCATCCGAAACCCTTAGAATTTTCACAATATCCTATAAAGACTCCAATGTCGACTTTGGCTTTGAGCTTACTAAAGTCATCACGATCATTATTCGGATAACAAAGGGATCCAAATACATGAAAGTGTTTGAGGTTTGGTTTATGGTTGTGGATAAGCTCATAAGGTGTTTTGTTGTGGCGCTTGGTAATCATTGATCGATTCTCGAGTGTAGCATGCAGCTGACACGGCTTCACCCATAAGTAATCCGAAGTTTAGCATTAAGTAACATCGTTTTGCAGCTTCCACTAACGTGCGGTTTCGTCTTTCAACAACTCCGCTTTGTTCTCGTGTACGTGCAATAGATGTTTGATGCTCAATTCCCACTTTCTCATAAAATTTCGAAGAGTTTGATTCACAAATTCAGCCTTTGTCTGCTCGATTTGTCGACCGTGTTCCGAGTCGAACTTGTATTTTCGTGAGAAAGGTGATGATCATCCGTGGAGCTTGATCTTTGCTTCAAGAAAGTAGACCCAAGTCCATCTTGAGTAGTCATCTACAATTACCAAGATGTAGCGTTTGCCATTAATCGCTTGCACACGATCGGGCCACACAAATCCATGTGAAGAAGATGAAGCACATGTCGAGAGTCAGTGTTCCACCTTGAAGGAAAATGAGCACGAGTGCTTTTCCCTTGTTCACAAGTCGAGCAAAGGTGATCTTTAGAATACCGGAATCTGGGAGACCTTCAACAAGTTTATATCGAGCAAGGTTGGTTATGGTTTGAAAGTTTAGATGTGAGAGACGACGGTGCCATAGCCAAGATTTTGTAGATGTTGCCTTTGAAAGTAGATGATGGGAGATGAAGCAATCATGTCTTGCATTGAGATTGTGTAAAGACTTGAATTGCATTGACCGACATAAGATCGCTTCCTTGTAGATCACGAATGAAACAAGTTTTCTCCCGAAAAGCAACTTCCAAATCTCCATCACGTAATTGACCGATCGAGAAGAGATTGTGACCGAGGCCTTCCACATAATAAACCCCGCTAATTTCGATGTTTCCATTGATGTAATCTCCGTAGCCCATGATAGTCGCAAGTGATCATTCCCGAATCGACAAAGTGCCAATGAACTTTGCAATAAAGTTTGATAACGCTTAAGATTGCATGTCATGTGTCGGGAACATCCGCTATCAACAACCCAAAGGATGATCTCAGATCACCGCATTCACACATGCATTTACACGATGGAATAGAAGTAGATGTGGAACCCAAGAGTTAGAGGGTTCCAAGCGCTTATAGTTGAAATACACACATCAATGATTTTAGGCATCCATTTAAATCCTAGTGTATTATGTATCCATTTCGCCATCTCCAACTAGTCTTTGCTTTAGTCTTAGTGAATGCACTAGGTGGTACTACATTCCTTGGAGGTGATAATGGAGCTACAGGACATCAATGCGTTTCTTAGAATCTAAAGAGGGCGGTTTACCAAGCACAGACTTAGAAGCATTAGTGGGCCTAGAGGTATTCCGTTTCTTAGGATTCCTTAAACGAGACAAGATAGCTTTAGCAACACATTTATCATGACAATCAGAAAGCATACTTTTACGACAAATAACACAAGAAGCTTCAGACTGAATATCAAAAGTACTTAAAGGTTCAACATTTGTTACAACACTTTTTCCATTACATTTGTCAGACGCAATATCTAAAGTGGGTGCAACATGGGTCTTATTCAAAGTCCTAGGGTGTTCTTCTACTTCAGCATTCTTTATTGTTCTTTTCTTAGGTCGCAACTTCCTATTCTTCCTTGTATTGCTCCTAGGCTGTGAAGTGCGGACGTTGGGAAAAGAGGCAACTATTCTGCTTCAAAGAGAGGAAACACATTAGTATCTTGTGGTTTGTCAAGAGGCATTCGAGGGTCACTTTTTCTAAGTGTTAGTGTGCAAGTTTCTTAATGATGCTAAGTCGAACTTGTTCATACTTTCCTAACATCTCTCTTAACTTAATGATAGTGTGCAACAAATCTTGATTTTCGTAACGAAGATTTTAAAAATTCATGACTTCTTTAGTGTGTGCAAGATAATGATCAAGTTCGTTTGATGCTTCATCACGAGTCTGTTTGAGTAAATCAAATATGACACCATATTCCTTTTAACTTTTGCAAGTTCTTGTTCATATTTTGAGATTTGACATTTCAAAGACACGTTTTGATCATCCAGCTTGCTCAATTTTAGGATCAAAAGATTTTGAATGCAATCGAGTGATTTTGTTTTGCGAGAAAGTTCACGATTTTGACAATCTTTTGACACCATTGAAGACGACGTTTTGCATTTGAAAGCTCGCTTAACAATCGCTCATTTTCAACTTTTAAAGACTCGATCCGATGCACATTATCGATTCTCAACAATTTCAACAGAATCAACAAGATCGCAGAGATATAATCAAATGCATATGACAAAGAATGCAATAACACAACATTATGGATATCAAGACATATAACATCTTCCAAGAGTCGATCAACATCTTTTCGTAACATTTTATTTTTACGCTTTGTATTAGAAATAGATGTTTCGCTTTCTCAAAACGATTTTCATCAATCCAAGTTCCTTATGAAATTCCTTTCCCAATATAATGCACAATTTTTCAAAATTTTAACATGGGGTAAAATTTTTTCTCAAAAATATCTCTTTGTTCTCGCTACCGAGGCGATTGAAAATGTTCAACTTTTATTTCGTAATGAAATTCAATTTCACGCTCTAAAAGTTTGAGGTCGAAGTGAAAATGTCAAAATATCTAAGAATTTGACGATTTTCGGTTTTGAATTTACTTCACGAGTGAAGGTAAAGGACCATAAATTTGTGCATAATTTGGTTGGGGAGCAACATTAGAAGACTAGACGTATTTGTGATAATCCTAGGTGTGTTAGAAGAATCCTTTTGTGTGACGAAAGTGACGGCTTTTGAATAGTTAAATGGTTTGTTATAAACAACATTTTCTAATTTTGATCGACTCGCCTTTCGCATCTAATTCCTCTTGACGATGATATTCAACAACACTCATAAGAGAATTATCAATTTTGTATTCGTGACCGAAACTTCGTGATTTGGTTTGAATGCTTTGGTTGAAAGCTTTGGTTTGTAATCGCAAGATTCGGTCCATATCCATTTGGATTGGGTTTTAAAGTAAACTTTGAATAGTTGTGATTGACTCACCATGTTTGTAAACAACATTTCAAACTCTTTGAGTTTGTTTTGTAAGTCGATAATTTCTTCAAGATGGTCATCTATTCGCTTCGTTGAATGCTTTTTGTATGCAGAGAACTATTTTTGACAATTTAACAACTCAACTTTGGCTTTTGATTTTCCAAAGTAAGAGCGTTAAGTTGTTTTGTATGTTCATGTTTCGCTTGTTCTATTTGAGACAACAAAGCATTCTTCGATGCGGCTAGATCACTTAATCTGTCGCTCTAAAGATTTTTCGCTTTGGTGTGATTTAGCAAAAGCGACTTCAAAACCTTTTTCACGCTTTTTCTTGAGTTTTGAAAAATTGAGTTGTCGCTTTAAGCATTCAATATCCCCGTTAACAAGTGCATTTTACCGTAATTGCCGATTTAATGAACGACATTCATCCATGCGGGATTGTTGGTCTTTAAGTAAGAGATCAACATCCGGATTGGGCAAAGGTTCGCGTGTTCAACGCGAGTCACAACATGATCACTATTTCGATCCTCAAGTATAACCACGGAGTCAATTTGAGTATCAAAGGTAACCATAAGGTCATCTTGATCGTCAAATGTAACTACGGGTCTAGTTGAGAATCGTTAGAGAGTGAGATGGACGACTCATGTTGAACATTCCGAGCCTCGTCGGATTCGGATGTTGGTCGAGATATTAGATCGCTGATGAATATGGTTTGTTCGGCACCGAGACAAGCCATCGTTGTCATACACCGGGCCTGTGTCACTCATGTGGAGAGCTTGCATTTGTGCCATCAACATCATCGCCGCATTAGCTTGCAAGTCCTCCATATCATCATCTCGAGTCTCGCATCCGCCATAAAGCTCGTTTTGTTTGTGAGAGTTCCACCACTTCATCCTTAAGAGCCAAAAGTAAAGCCTCCTTGTGATAAGCACCCTCTAGTCCTCGGCTTTGGGCATGCATTAGCTGTGTGACCCTTCTCATTACAGCTTGTAGCAACAAGACCATTCATCCCATTCTCGAGCATTTCCTGCTCAACCACTTGAGCTCTCGTTGTTGTGGAGCACCCATGTTATTCCTTCCCATAGCATTAAACCCTTGACCTCCTCCCATCCGACGACCATAACCACGATTCTCGAACTTCAACACGCCCATTGTTCACAACAACCGATTCCTTGTGTTTGATGAGGAGCGAATGCGATTGTTGGATTTGTTTGTATACCGCCAAGGCTTTAGCAATCATAACAAATCCTTGTTGCAATGCATCGAAAGCTTCGAGTCCTCATTAGCTTCACCGTAGTGCTTGATCATTGTTGTTGTTGTATGGAACCAATTGAGTTTGTTGAGATTGTTGCCGTGATGGATCATATGGTGTAATTGTTGCGCTTGGTTGAGGAGCGGGTTGAGGAGGATAACTAGTTTGAGCCCACAAAGCAAGTTGTTGATTGTCCGAAGTGACGGTGGGTTCGGAGTCCACGGATAGTCCTTTCTTTGTCAACTTTTTGGTGTGGCTTCAAATAGTCGTACAACAATCCGTAAGTAGCATGATGAAGATTCTTCGCTTGACGGATGAAAATGACATATTTTTCCCACTCGGGACCAAGACTACTTAGGAACTTAGTGTTAACAGCAATTCTTGGCATGATGATGTTGTGTTTGTCCAAGTCATTGATGATGTCAGAGAATCGATGATGATATGACTCTAATGTCTCTCCAGGTTCAATCATGAAGTGTTCATAAGCCAAGTAAATTTTGGATTCCATATCTTCTTGATTAAGTTCAGTGCCTTCCATGAGAAGATGAATATGTTCCCACATCTTTTTTGCAGTCTTTTGAGCATCCACACTTCGAAGGATTGGATTGGGTAATCCTAAAAGGATATATTGCATTGCTAGCTCATCAGCTTCGTAGTGTAGAAGTTCATCACCATAAAGGTCACGACAATTGCAATGTTTGTGAGATCATCTCTTGGTGGAATAGCATTTGGATCTCCGGTGTAACGAGAATAGGCATCCGAAATGGACCTTCCAAGATGACCTTCTTTAAGAACTTTCCATGTGGCTTCTTTAGATCACAAAACCTAAAGAACCTAATCACCCATTGATCATAGTTTCCGGAGTGAGCATTGGAGGTCTATCAGTGATCCCGCCTCATGAATGGATTGTTGGCTACTTAAAGCTTCACACATCTTTGCAAACCAAGTCGGTTCCTTCATAGTATTCCTGGATGGATGTTGATTGTAAACGTTTGTGTAAGGTTGTACTTGAAGACTAGGTGGTGGTTGAACCATTTGAGGTGGAATTGCTCCTTGTTGTGGATAATGTTGTTGATTGAATTGTTGTTGATAAATTTGTTGTTGTTGATTGAATTGTTGATGTTGTGGACTTAGTTGTTGTTGTTGTTGATTATACGTGTAAGGAAAGTAGTTAGAGTATGGTGGTTGAGACATGTTGAAAACTTGTGTTGTTAAATGGATCTTTGTAGTCGAATGAAACGTTGTTGATGAAGTATCCTTAGGCGTGAAAACCACGTTAAGGCAAAGTAACACTTAGGCGTAAAACACCAAACTTACGCGTAAAAGCAAAAGTGATATTTACGTAAGAGTTGAGGATTAGCTTACGCGTAAGAGTTGAGAAACACTAAGATTATGCGTAAGACAAGGCGAAAAACCGAAAGTTAGTTTAAGCGAGAAAACTTATGCAATGATATAAGATTAGCTTATGCGAAAACATCGAAGACAAGGCTTAGGCGTAAGAAAATGCTTAGGCGAAAATATTCCAAAAGAGTTCTACGCGATAAGAATGAGCTTATGCGTAAAATTAGGTTTTGCACCTAAAATCAAAAGGTCCTTTACACTATCACAAAGGTAAAGTTTGATATCCTGAAAGTCAAGTGTTTTCTTTTTGAGATTGCTTATCCAAGCAAGAAAACACCGAGTAAACCACATCCAATGGCTATCAATTGTTGGGAACTATTCGTAAGAGAGAGAAAAGAAGTTTGGTTTATAAAAGAAAGCAAGAGGAGCAAGAGAAAGGGAGTCTTGTAGTTTTTAATTTTCTCTAATGTCGTTTTTATCTTAAAGTTTTTAATTTAGTATAAAACCTGTAATCCTTTGTTAATTTGTATCAACTTAAAGTGTTTAAGTGTATTGAAACTCATTTCAAGCATCAATTTCAGTTTGTGTTTACAAGTTATATTTTATGTCCTTGTTTCAAATTTCCAATTCAAAGTCTTATATATAAGTTCTTATTAGCTTAATTTTAAGCTCGAGATCAGCTTATACAAGCTTGTTATAGCTTTGTGTAAGCTTAAGTTTAAGTTTTAAACAATTTTGGCTTCGGTCAACAAAAGTCAAAACGGGAAAAAAATGGCAATGGAAATGGAAATGGGTGATGCGAGAGATAGAAATGGGTTGATTTGGAATGAGTTGGGTTGGTTTAGATAGGTTAGAGGTTCGGTTTCATTGTTGGCAAGCCATTGTGGCTAAGGACATGTGTAAGTCATTTTCTAGTTTCATAGCATAATCTGGTTTTGTAGATTATAAGTAGTTAAAATCTGTTCATTAGGTTGTATTTAAATTAATTAAACTTAGTTTAGTCATGACATTAGCTAAATCAAGAATGGGTCTCATTAATTTTGCAAATTAGTAGTTAAAATGGTGTTTGGATCAAGTTATTGTCGTGCTTGAGGTTTGTTTAAAAGTGGATTTGCTGGTTCATGCTTGTTAAGAACATTTGCACTCATTCAAGTCTTAAACTTGTGACTGCAACTCGAAAGTCAAATCTCAACAAAATCATCTCACTTTGCCTTAATCTGTTGTGATTTTTGAAAAGCAAACACTTGTTTTGTGCTTAGAATTCAAAGACATTGCTTGCATCAGCTTTATTTCATCTATTTACTTCATAATCAGTCCTAAAATTGGAATCAAAGTTCACATTAGTCAAACTTTTCTCAACTGTTAAAAAGTCAAAAACTAAAAAAGTGGATTTGAGCTAGACTGAGAGGATTTTTAATTGTTTCATTTCTGGGTCAAATCTAGTAGAACTTGGTGTTTTAAAAACTTCAGTTGGTCTTAATTCTTATCACCATTTTTGTATAATTTTGTCAATTTTTTAAAGCTCCAAACAAGCTTCTCTTTTAAGCCCTAATTCCCTGTTTCACAATTCTCGGCATAATGTCGAGTTTTCTCGATTTGTCTTGAGGTTTGCACAGGCTCATAAGAGCTTGTCTAGGGTTGGTATTTGGTTCACAAATAGTTAGCCATGTCTTGTTTAGGGTCCATTGCTTGGTATTTGATTTTAGCTTATTTAAGTGCTTATTTTGTGGTCGCAACTAAGCACCTCAAAACCGCTTTTACTCAATATACTCAAATCAACCAAATCTTTGTAACTTGTAATTCGAGGTTATAGCTTGTTGTTTTAGTTGCATTTAGGTACTTGTATCATTTTATAGCTTCAGAACTGTTGGTAGCTTTTTGTGGTTGTTGGCTTAATTTAAGTGCTTATTTATAAGCACTTAGCTTTTGATCCCATATTCTTGTACACAAGCACTGTTTTCCATTTTCTTAGATTCCTTATATTATTTTAGAGTTTTCTTGAAATGTTCAGATTTTTCTAAGTTAGTTTGCTATTTTTCTTCATTTAAATAATTTTTAAGCATTTTTAATTAGCTTTAAATACCATTAATTAAGAAAAGTCTCAAAAAAATAATTTTTCATTTTTTTTAAGTTAAGATAAATATAAAAAGTCAAAAAAATATTTTTCTAGATTTTTCTTAGTTGAATTTGTATTTTTAAGTAATTTAATTAGTTTTAAATAATTTTTAATTCATAGAAAATAGAAAAATATTCAGAAAAATACAAAAATAGTTTTGAAAATTCTCTTTTGTTATTTTAGATTTTTCCAAGTCATAATTTCATTTTTCTAGCTTTGTTTCATATTTTCTTGTATTTTAGGTTATTATTTAATAGTTAAAAATAGTTTTTAATTAATAATAATTAGATAATTAGTTATAAAAATAATTTTCTTTTTCTAGTAATTTTCTTTTATCATTAGGTTTGTTAAAATGTCATTTTCATATTTTTAGGATTTATACTGCTTAAGTTTCACATTTTTATTTGTACGTCGCGTAGTTTTTAAATTAAGTTTTATAAAAACATAAAATCAAAAACATCATTTTAAAAATAGTGATAGCGTTTATTTAATATTTTTTTATCTTTTTTACTTTCTTTAATTTGCATTTAAGCCGTTGTAATTTATAGACTTTTTCTATAGTTATAATAATCACAAATCCCTTTTTCCGTTCAAATCTCTCGATCACTATTCGTTTGGTGATTCTTCGACATTTCATTTGGGACATAACGACCGGGAAACACTATACTCCCCCGATCTTCATTGCATTTGCTTCGAGTTGTTTTAAGTTTGTTACGGTTGACCATTCACAAGTGGTCACCATGTGATTAAACTGACTGCTCAGAGCCAATCATAAACCTGAAACTGAAGATCAAAACAAGGAAATCTTATGCGTAAGACTAGGGTTTTGTTACGCGTAGAATGTAACCAAAACGGATTCTTAGCCAAAAGTGATTCTAAACCAGATTTTTGAGATGAAACAGCTTCAATATCACCAAAATAACACAAAAGTGTGAAACTTGATGATCCAAAACTTAGAAACACCCTATGCGTAGAAATGATCCTACGATAAAACCAAGTTTAAAATCAAAGAAATACACGTAAAGTTCAAAACTTTTGCCAAAAAAATGATATTTTAACACCTAAAAGCGTTGAAAGTACAAGAATCTTGGATTGAAAAGTGTAAAAATGAGTTTTTAAGCGTAACAAAGTTAGTGAACCGTGAGTTATGCGTAAGACCAAAAATAACTTCAAAAACAAAATCTTTTCACCCAACTATTTGGCGATTGATACCACTGTGAGGTTCCCATATTTATAACACAAGCATCAATATAAGAAATAGAGAAGAGAAGTGATCGGATGAACACGTTAAACACACACACGTATGAATGATAAAGGTTATGCGTAGAGTGAATGGATAAAATGAACAACCAACCCTCAAGTGAGGGTTTAAAAGGATTATTTATAGGAAGGAACTAGGGCAACATGCAAGTTCCCTTCCTTTCCTTTATGGGCTTGGGCCAAGGCTCATGGGCTTTCTACATAAGCCTTGGCATGATTACTAACATAAAAGCCATATTAAGCTAACTATTACATATTAATTACTAACACTTGAAATCTAGTTTAGGAGTGATTCCAACAAGGGGGCATTCAAAATTGCCTATAACGTTATTTGTTTTAAATTCAACTTTGTTGAGATCTCCTACCCACTGTGGTGCAAAGTGAAGAAGTTGTGTTCTTGCCATTTCCATTAAAAGTATTAGGGTTTTGAAAAGAGTTTTTTACAAGAACAATCAAGGTGTTATGAGTCACTTAAGTGTTGTGATGAAAACCTTTGTAAATTTATTTAGAGAAGATTTTGCTAAAACAGTTGATGATTTTGAAGAACACACAAATTTTCTGGGTTTGAGAAAGGATTTTGACAGAGTTTAGTTTCAGAAAATTATTTGTGTGTGTTTATGAGGTTTTGATAAGGGTATTTATAGAGTGGTGAGAGGGTTAAAACTTGTATAAATGAGAATTTGTAAATTCATTTTATGAAAACGTTTTGAATCTCCTCATTTAATGCCACCACTCCACTACCCGCAGTAAAATCCCGGTTTTCAAGGAACAGTTGTAGTGCACAATAAAAGTGCATACTGCAGTGATAAAATATCCACAAGATATTTCATGTGTGTAGAGGCATTTAATGCCAAGTAGGATGAAGTAAGTTTTGAGAGGCCCTTGACTTAGATGACAGTAAGATAAAGAGACATATAATCCTTTATTCAATTGGTGTGTTTACCAACCTAGGACATTTAAGTAACTAATACTTGGTGCATTTAGTTACTCATTCAATGCTCAATATCTAGGGTCAGGGTCCCTGAATGAGTCTTACTCATTCGGTGAGAAGGTTATTTTGGGGTTTTGTATGTGGAGAATGACCATTTCAGAACTCACCGAGATTAGGATTGATTTTCGGTTCTTGACTTTCAATGTCAAGCATTCCTAATTCAAATTTTCGGTCTCCGAAGGTAGGTTCATCTAAAGGTTTGGTGAAGATATCGCAAGTTGATATTTAGTAGGGATGAAATGAAGCTCTATGTCTCCTTTCATTATGTGGTCCCGATGAAATGATATCGATATCAATGTGTTTGGTTCTTTGGTGAAGGACATGGTTGTTGGAGATTGCAATATAATTGGTGTTATCACGTAAGATGGGTACCATTTTGTAATGGATGTCATAGTCACCGAGTTGACTTTTCATCCATAAAACATTGGCACAAAGACACCTACTGACCACATATTCATCTTGACTAATGACATAGCCACCGATTGTTGCTTTTAGCACTCCAACAAACCAATTTTCCTCCAAGAAATTGACAAGACTCGAGGTACTTTTTACATCCATGTTGCACCAAAGATAATCCGAGTCGAATATCCTTTAAGATCAAACCCCGAGCACTTTGGATAGTAGAGTCCAAGGCTTGGAGTTCCTTGAGATATCCGAGTATTCTTTTGGTCGCGGTGAGATGGGATTCTTTGGGATTGGTGATATCTTGCTATTAGACAGACCGAGAATTGTATGTCCGGTCTAGAAGCGATTAGATACATCGATGAGCCAACAATCCCTCCGAAATGGGTTTGATTGTGATTTGCGGTGGGATCGGGTCCAAGGTTGTTAGGAGGGACCATTGGTGTCTTCACCGAGGCACGATCGAGATATCTCATATTTCTTCAAGAGATTCGGTGTACTTCTCTTGGTTGATGGAGATTCCTTTATCGCTTGTTCGATTTGTAGTCCAAGGAAGTATGTGTTCACCCATCATGCTCATTTCAAACTTCTTTGTCATCTGTTTTTCATCTTGTTTGCAAAGAGTGTAGTTTGTTGAGCCAAAGATGATGTCATCAACATATACTTGGACCAAGATCACATCTTGTTTTGTCCTCAGAATAAACAATGTGTTGTCTATCTTTCCTCGACAAACTTGTTTTGAATCGGGAAGGTCGAGAGAGTTTCATACCATGCCCTAGGAGCTTGTTTTAGTCCATAAAGGGCTTTATCAAGCTTGCGAGACATAGTCGAATTCACTACTCTCAAAGCCGTGAGGTTCTTGAACATACACATCTTCCTTGAGTTCACCATTCAGAATGCACTTTTACATCCATTTGGTAAACTTTGAAGTTCATGTAGGTAGCAAATGCAAGAAAGATCCCGATGGCTTCCATTCTTGCAACAGAGCAAATTTCTCATCATAGTCAATGCCTTCTTGTTGATCAGAACCTTGGCTACAAGTCCGGCCTTGTTTTTAATGATAGTGTCGTTTTCATCCGCTTTGTTTATGAAAACCACTTCATTCCTATGACAACTACATCCCGAGGACATTTGATCAAGGTCATGACCTTGTTTTTATCAAACTGCTGAAGTTCTTCTTGCATAGCTCGAACCCAACTTGGGTGTTTTAGAGCTTCATGACACTTTTGGGTTCTATTTCGATAGAAAATCAAGATATATGACATTCATTGGTCAAGTCAGAGTTAAATTAGCGACCATGCTTCTAGTGAGCATGCCTCGCTGGGTTCACCAATGATGTTTACAAGCTCAATATCCCGAGATTTTGTCCACTTACATTGTGGTCTAGGATCCGAGCTTGAAGAGGTCACCGAAACTCGTGAGTGAGTTCAGAGCAGGAGCCACAAAATCATTAAGATCATCCGTTGAGGTGTCTTCTTGAGTTGAGGTTCTTGAATCACGTGTTCCCGAACATTTGGTTCAAGATACCTATCCCGAAGGGATCGATTGATTATCAATGAATTCATTGATGGTTGATTGGGGAAGGTTATGAGGTATGACATAGTATGAGATGTCAAGATCGACCTGGTATGAGGAATTGATTTGATGTTATACACATCGAGGATATCTTGATGAGTTATCAATTCCTATTTCCTCCACCGAGGTGTTGGTGAACCCGATGCTTTCGAACTCTCATCAAAGGTGACATGAAAGGTTTCCTCAACTTGTTGTCTCCTTGTGTTAAATACTCAAGGCTTTGGAGATCGGTGAGTAACCTAGAAAGTATCCATCATCGCCTTTAGCATCAACTTGCCTAGATGATCCTTGTGGTTATGAATAAACACAGACATCCAAACACATGAAAGTAATCGATATCGTGAAGTCTACCTTTGAATATCTCATATGGGGTTTTGTTATGTCTTTTGACAATGATTGACTGTTTTGTGTATAACAGTTTTTTGACCGCTTCATCCGTAAATGTTTTAAGAGAGTCGAGCCATTTAACATAGTTCTAGCAGCCTCAATGAGAGTTCTGCTTTTCCTTCACTACCCCATTTTGTTCGGGGGTGTAAGGAGATGAAAAGTTTTGGGAGATTCCTTTTCATCACGTAAATGCTCAAGCTCTTCATTTCGAACTCAGTACCATTGTCGGTTCTCGATTTGTTTAACAAGAATGTCATTCGGTTTTCAATGTTCACGATGAATGACATTATTGTATCACCGCTGACTCTTTTGGAAAGAAAGTATACCCAAGTGTATCTTGAAAACTCATCAACAATGACAAGTGTATACTTCTCATGTCGGATTGATCTAGGACCGATTGGTCCAAAGAGATCCATGTGCAGGAGGTGAAGGCGACTTTTGATTGAGAAATTTTGTTTTGTTTTGAAAGATGCTCTTTGGTGTTTGCCTTTTTCACAAAGCGGAGCATGGTTTATCTTTTGCAAAACCAATGATGGTAAGCCAAGGAGCTTGTTTTGTTTTGCCAAGTTGTTGATGTTTTTGAAATTTAAGTGTGAGTCTCTTGTGCCACGTACGGTTGATGTTTCATGGCTTTGGCAAAGAGACAAGTTCCGTCTTGAGAGAGTGTTGACATGTCTAAGACATAAACATCATCTCTTCTAGGAGCTATCAAAACAACTTCTTTGTTGGCATTGAAAATGGTGCCTTGTTTGTCATTGAATTGCACAATGTACTTAGCATCACAGAGTTGAGTGACACTGATGAGATTGTATTTGAGACCATTAACATAAGCTATTCTAGAGAAAACTATTCCATTGCGGTATACTGAACCATAACCTTCAGTGGTACATGATGAGTTATCACCAAATAGTACTTTGGGTCCTGGTTCCTTTACATACTTGTACAGATACTCCTTCAAGCCAGTCATGCTTGTTGAGCATCCACTATCTAGATGCAAAATAGGCTCCCTGGCGTGTCTTTGCACAAATAGTAAAGTGGATTAGTTTCTCTTGCTGACCCAAATACTAGTGGGTTTGGGTCTAAGGGTCTGTTTGAATTTAGCAATTGACTCATGGTCAGTGGTTGAGTGCATTGTGCTACCACAGGTTTTACATTTTGAGACTGAGGATGACTCAGTGATTCAAGGTTGCTTTGAGTTTCTCCTTGCATGGATGACACTGTCATGTTGGGATGTCTCATGAGTGGATTCCACAAATGTCACAAAGATGAGTTCATGAGACAATCATCGGATGATGATCATTAAAGCCACAGTGTGGGCAAGGAGCATAGGGTTTTACATTAACTTGTGAATGATTTGGAGGTCAAGCATACCGATGACCAACTTTGGTATAGTTTGCTTTATCGATAGAGCTTACATATTGTAAGTGATCAGAAGTTCTGTGATCATCCTTTTTGCAGATCATACAAAAAAAGGATTCTATAGCAGTTGTCAGTGGTATGACTGGTATAGTGGCATAGATCACACTTATGTTTAGGCTTGTTGGTGGATTTTGACCTTGATGAACTAGAGGAGGCTGACTTAGTTTCCTTGATTGTTGAACCATGAGATTTTTCGATGGATTCCATCTTATCAGTCAGCTTCCTCACAAGTTCAGTCAGTTGTTGAATTTGGTCAGATTCAGTGGGGACAGAAGATATGGAAGTCTCAGTGGGAGTTGAATCTTGTTGAATTGGTTTTGTTGGTCTTTTCAGGATGGTTCTACCAAGTCCAGACCTTTCTTTTGGCGAGTGAGGATTGAATTGTAGTGGAGTAAGCTCAGAGCTTGGTGCAGCACCCTGAAGAGGTTTCAGGGGTGGAAGTTGTGCTTGAGATTCTCGGACTCGAGAGATGTGTTCAAGACCATCGGGCACATCGAAGTCCAAGTATGCTCTTTAGAGCTTGGCTTTCAGGCTCTAGTATTCTTCCAGAATCGAAATTTGGAAGCTTAGTCTCAGGGTTGACCCATTCAATCCAATCATTGGGCTTGGGAGAAGTCAACACATTGGTAATCATGCCACCAGACACAAACGGCTTTGGACTCTGGTCTTTGTTGTGAGAGTCAGGGAGATGATCATCACCTATGACTCTCTTTTTGCTACTGGGGGCACCCACAGCATCAAAGACCCTTGGATTCTTAGCAGTCCAACTTTCAATGATATCTTTTTCCTTTTTAAGTTCATCTTGAAGACCCTGATTTCTTTTTACTAGTTCAGTGTTTTGAATTTGCAAAGTGATAGCCTCAAGCTTAGCTTGTTTTAAAAGAAGCAGTTCATCCCTACACTTATTTAATTCAAAACTTAACTTGTTGTACTTTGAAAAAATATTTAATCGTTGCTCTTCTATGAACTTAAGGTCTACATTGATATAGTTCATAAAAGACTGCCAATCAAAGTCATCATCCATTGAAAGTAAAATGTTTACCTTTTTCATTGTGATATTGACCCATTCTCCATTCCTGGCATGATTTTTCCCAACAGCTAGCTTGTCTTCTTCTGAAAGAGCCATCAGTGCACTGACTTGCACCATTTCATTGTCTGAGGAGACTGGATCTTCATCCCAGTAGAAGACTTGAGAAATGTGCCTTTGTTTTTACCCCGCATGCATTTAACAAGATTTGTTGTTTACGAGGAGTGGCCTCAAGCAGTGCTAGCTTAGCTTTGACTTTCTGTACTTAGCTTGAAAATCTGCTTTGTTTTGATCGCTTTTGTTTTGAAAATTTTGATGAGACCGATAGATTTTGGTTGAAATTTGCTAAAGCTCGAGGACCGATTTGACCACGATGGTTTATAAGAGGGTTCGAAATTGTTTTGAGAAGCAGTCTTTTGTAAATGACCTCTTTGTGACACTTAAAGCATTCAAGGTCCTCGCTTGCTTTAGCATTTGAAAACCTTTGTTCCTTTTATAAACCTCCGAGAGTTAGCAAGGAGTGCCCTTTCCGAAATCCGATGTTCGTGTCATTTAGGTACTCGCTTGATCTCTCATCGGGCTCATCATCTTAATTTTCTTGAAAATCCTGAACCACCTTTGTTAGAGAAAAGAGCATTAGATATAGGTGTTGAAGTGGTGGTGGGGACTTCTTGACTTCGAGACTTTTTAAGTCGGTATCGTCTGCTGATGAGGTTTTCCTCATAGACAAATTTCCCATAAATTTCGTGAAGTTCAAGATTCGGATATGATTAGCATTCCTAAGTCCCCGAGAGAAATTCAACCACTTCTCGTGGAGACTATTGACAAAACCAACATTGATTTCATGTTTGGACAACTTAACACCATCATTTGACAGTTCATTTAACAAATTTTTGTACCGTGTAAGTTTGAGATAGAGTTTCGAGTCCTTGGCTCAAGGTATTATACTCAAGTTTCGTGTCCATGATCCTATTTTCCTTGGTATCGAAGGACCTTCATGATCAGTATACCAGTCATCCCAGTTTGTTTAGGCGTACTACGACCAATAACAGACTCCATAGTATCATCGTGAAGACAAGATATGATGATACTTTTGATCCTTTGGTCTGGTTGACCACTCTTCTCTCATCCCGAGTCCATCGAGCTTGTGTTTAGGCAAACCTTCAGAAGATTTGGGATAAATGGACCTTCATTAATACACTTAATGTAGTAAGGTTCCATCCTATCAAATAGCAAAGCATTCGCTTTTTCCATTTGTTAAATTTACCAACTTCAAGTCGAGGGCAAAAGTCGAATACCTCCACCTTTTTGTCGACTAGTTGGGGCACATCAATTTCACCATTTGGATCCCGATTTAAAATGTTTTAGATCGGCTTTAAAGGTTTTATAATCAGCCTTGCTCGATACCACTTGTTGTTCCCTATTTACTATCGTACAAAATAGTTTTAAGTACGTAAAACAAACTAATAGTGAATCAATGACTGAAAGTAATGTAAGTAAAAACACACTAATAAATTTTCAACATTTATATTCTTATTAGAAATGAATTAAAAGAATACATTACCCACGTACTTGCGGAATAGTACTTGGGATTGAAATGACAAAGGGTTGGTACTCCTCACTAAGCTCAGGCTAAGTCTGAGCACAACTACTATAGAACCACCGAGCTATCTGTGGATGAGTTGATTTAGAGGAGTGAAAGATGGCTTGTGTGTGTGTGTGTGTTTTACAATTCACAAGCTTAAATCTTCACTCCATCTCTTATGCTATTTCTACAAGTATGAGTTTTAACTCTATCCTAAGTGACAAACCGACAGGATACATAGGACAAAATCTTGATGAATTTGGTCTCTGCTATAAAGGCTATTTCGGTAAGGGACAAAGCCACTTTCTACTTGTCGATCGATCTTGAGCCTTTCAGGAAAGTTGACTTCTTGAGGATAAGCACTCCGCCTTTATCGCTTCAAGCATAACCGCTTTGTCCTCGCCCATTCTTCGCCTTCTCACCTTCGCCTTAAATCAAGTTTGTCGTCGGTGTTAGTAGATGGTGAGGAGTTGATGGATTCGGTGAGTTATTGTCATCACCACCGAATCCACCATCTTCTTCTTGACTCCGCCTTCACCCCAAGTTCCGCCATCGAGTGGAGAGACTTCTTCTTCACCTCTTCATGCAGATCTCAAGATGGCTCACCGAGAGACTATGCACTCAATGACCCGTTAGTGTTTAACGGATAACACTTAGGGTATTTTCTATTCAAATCCTAGACTAAAGGGTATGGGTATTTATGAACCCAACATCTACATTCATAGCTAAATTTTGGGCTAGCTCAACGGTTTAAATTGACAACAAAATTAACCTTACTTGGATTAATTGATTCAAGCCACTAATATACCTAGCAATAGTTTGTTCTTGATTCCTTCAAGTTACACCTATCTTGCAACCTCAAGAATTCACTCATGTACTTCACCACGTTCTTTTCCCGAACACAACTATGGTTTTATTGATATAGAATTTATTCAATGTCCAGGGTAAATACCTAGATTTGATCATTTCTGCATCCTTTGCCATGTGTTGATTGGTAAGAATAACACCCTTAACTTTGCAAAGAACCTACACTCAAATTTTGTGTGGGTAAAATGGGGAAACAGAAGGCTAAAATTCTCACAATTAGAAATAAGGGTTATGTATGCGGGTTATGCGACTAATGATCTATGAAAAACATGTTAAAAGTTTTAAATTTAATCATAAATTTGGCATTTTGGCAAATAATGGACAACCAAAATTTAATTCTATCTACCTTCCCAACTTGAGCTGTACAATGTCCCCGTTGTACAAATAACTATTAAAGCATAAAGAGGATAGAAATAGAAATGGAATACTCCCCTTATTTTGCTCGGTATGATTCTCTATGGTAAGAATGTGAGAAAGAAAACATGTGAAAAGCCGTCCTGAATACCAGCATCGCTATGCAACACGTAGAACATCAGACAATATCCACACCATCATTTTTTTGTGACTTTTTGAAAACCTGCCAAAGTGATCAAATAAGTCCTATCTTTATATGTCATTTATCCCATATATATTGCTCATATTCTATCATTTTATATAAGAATCGTTACTTAAACATTTACTTTTGAGATTCTTAGTGTTCATGTAGTAATTATGGATAAGGAGCACAGTTCAGCATCATTTAGATCATAAATGAGGAAGTTAAAGAAATGCATGCCGACCGACATCATATACAACGATCATTATAAATTGCATACGCCGTATCATCATACTTAAACGAAATAAATACTTTGTCGACTTTGAAGAATACGGTATTTCCATTTGAACATACACCGTATATTAAAGTTGGTCAACCAAGAGATGATAAAGTCAAAGAGAGGAATACGGGCGATCCAACATTAGTGATACGCCTTATAAACGAGATTTGCCAAAGATGGATTTACACCGAACTAAGAAGAATACGACGAATGTGAATATAGCCATACGCCATATATCATGGCGGCTAATGATATTATTTCGAATATTTTATGAGTTGAACCCACGCCAAGTCACCATTACTGTTGTATTGATGAAGATGGATACGCCGTTATCGGGTCGCTAACTTAAAAGTATAATTAGAAGGCACACACCTCCGATTTCAACACACTACCACCACATACCACAGAGTCAAGCGACAGTTTTAGGAGGCAACGAAGGTTAAGAAACACCACGAACGCCAGGAGGGCATCTCAAGTATCCCTTACCTTTATTAATCATTGTTTATCATTTCGATTTCATTATTATTTCTATTCTTGTAGCTTTGATTCAATCATTGTGTATTGTTACTGAGATTATGAGATAACACCCTTAAATGTTACCTATGTATATGACTATTTAGTTGTTTTGATTCATTTACTTGATTAATTTCATTTTCGTTGGATATCTATTATGTTTATCGTGCTCAATTGCGTGTGTTTACTTTCTTAAAGTATTGTGGCTATTGTCTAGATAATAGGTTATAGATGCATTTCTATGATTTGTGATCCATGTCATAGTGGTAGGTATGTGTGATAACATAGCTTCATGGTGGTTACCATTAGGACTAGAGGCCGAACACCACGAACGCCAGGAGGGCATCTCAAGTATCCCTTACCTTTATTAATCATTGTTTCATTTCGATTTCATTACGATTTCTATTCTTGTAGCTTTGATTCAATCATTGTGTAGTGTTACTGAGATTATGGGCTAACGCCCTTAAGTGTTACCTATATTTATGACTATTTAGTTGTTTTGATTCATTTACTTGATTAATTTCATTTTCGTTGGATATCTCTTATGTTTATCGTGCTCAATTGCGTGTGTTTACTTGCTTAAAGTATTGTGGCTATTGTCTAGATAATAGGTTATAGATGCATTTCTATGATTTGTGATCCGTGTAATAGTGGTAGGTATGTGTGATAACATAGCTTCACGGTGGTTACCATTAGGACTAGAGGCCGAACATATCCCTAGGTTATTCATTGCATGATTATAGCAAGTAAGTTAGCGTATAGATGACCATTCGCAAGGGTTTAGGTAGTTGCACTTGCATGTAATTTCCGAGATAGATTATAATTGATAGTTGAACCATTTTATGTGTGCTTGATGCTTTTAAATAGTGTGACCATCGGGTTAAGGCGGATATGACCACCGCCTAGTCTACCATTGATAGGAGTGTACTCACAAGGTGAATCTATGCTCCTCATTTCTCTCTGTTAGGAATTAGAAAATTCCAAAGGTATCAAAAGAGTTTGATCACCCCAACTATTATCTAGCATATGTTAGCTCGTAGATTGGTCATTAGTTACATTGTGGTTTGGTTGTTTTTATGATAGTTAGTTATTAGTGAAAAATAGTTTAGTGCAACACCGTAGTTAGAAGAAGGTGCAACACCGTGGAAGAAGGTCGGGTCTTTACCCACCGTATCCCCGATCCACAGCCGTCAGAGGTCGCTTAGTTTGTAACCTATAAATACCCTCTACCTTGCAAGGTAGAGGGTTGGATGTTCTTTGGTAATCTAATATTCAACTAGTTTCTCTCACTAGAATGTCCCACTCTTTCTCTCTCTAAAATCATCTATGTGCTAATTGTGTTAATGTTATGATGTGTATGTGAAAAGTTATAATTTACAATTGGTATCAAGAGCCATGGTTAGATCATATCTTGCACATCTTTGGATTTATAGTGGTTTTTAGGTGGTTTTTGAGTTTGAAAAAGTTTAGTGGTTTTTGCATCATTTGGTTGATTTCTTGTGTTAAAGTTTGAATTTTGTTGGTACTTTTGTGTTTAGAATCATCAAAAGTGTTTAGGTTTTCATTTGGTAAGCTTGAATCATCTTGGTTGGGTTGTTTTTGGATTGAAAAGTGGTGTTTATATGGTTTTTCATGGTAGCGAGTTAGCTCACGGATAACATTTCTTCATAGCGACTTACAGTGTTAAAAGCTAGCGAGTTAGTGCTAGCGAGTTAAAGGACAAGTAGTGGAATCTCCACTATGGTTAGCGACTTGTGGTAGCGACTTAGTCCAGAGCGAGTTGCTCTTTAGCGACTTGCATATCTAGCGACTGTGTAGTAATCATCGCACAAATTTGGCTAGCGAATTAGTCCAGAGCGAGTTACTACTTAGCGACTTGTTTCTCTGTTAGCGACTTGGGACTCTAGCTAATTAGGGGTGTAGCGAGTTAAAGGTCAAGCGACTTAGTACACTTATTGCTAGCGACTTAGCGTGTTGGCGAATTAGTGTTGACAACTAGGATTAGTACTATTTTGTTGGTAGCAAATTGACTCAATTCTCTAGAGATTTGAGGAGTAATTCATAATAACACAATGTCACCATCACGGATCCCTTAATCACCAAAGTACTTGCTCTCTATGAAACAAATTCTGTAATAGTGAAAAGAATGCCCATCCAAGGCCTCACACCAAATGACTCAAGATTGATCAATCGTAACAACTCAAATATGTCACACTTAACTTCTTCGATGATACTAAGAATGTGGAATGCACCGGTGAGCCGCTTCAACATCTCACCACTTCTCAAATTACTCTTATCAACAACCATGGATCGAACAAGTTGTGCCATTCTTCGTCAGACTTTCCCACTTTAACAAGAGTCGTATTGTTTAACCTAGATCGACCGAGGTTTCAAATCACCAAAGAAAAGCTCTCAACCGATGATTCTCATGTCGCTCTTCAAACCATCTTCAACCAATTTCACCACTTATCCGGAAGAATACTCCTCGATTTTGATAATACCATGACCGGAATGTCCTTCAAGAAGCACACGGAATGGAAATTCATGAGTTCGTAAACTCATTTATTCAACTCATGAGTAATATGGAAACATACATCGAGGAAGCCGCAAAAGAGAATAACAGTCAAGGAATTGAATGAGTGTCATGAGTGTCCATGGAACAATGATGACGTGTCATGCTCCACTCCAACGAACCACAGAATACACCGATTGCGTAATCTCGCTTATGATGGAAAAGGATGAAGAAAACAACACCGATCTCAAATTCTCGTAATCGTAAAAGGTATCAACCAACAAGGTACTCTTATCTCGATCACAATTATTCTCACAAAAGGTACATGACTCTTACCCGACCAAAACAATATGGAATCAATCTTTGTTTTGTCTCGAATCGATGCAAGTAACATGATTGGAAAAAGGGTATATGATGAGCTTTCAAACAAATTTTCAATTCTTGAAAACATCGTATCTCTTTGCAAATTAAAATACAAAGATAAGGATGAAATGTTTTATGCAAATAAACATTGTAGTAACTGAACTTCCGAATTTAGAGAATTTTTGAAATAAATCGCTTAAAATCCCGTATTCGTGACAAAGATTCACCATAAGAAATCAAATCTCTTCTTCGTAAGCCCGTAACTATGATCGTCATGAGATGAGTGATACACTAGAATCTAGGAATTCTGAACTAGCTCTATGTGTATCCAACCTTCTAAGAGAAAATGAGTTTTTAAGAAAGAACCTTGAGGAAACAAACTCTAAATCTGTCAATCAATCTAATCTCTTGATGAAAGATATTGATGACCTAAAAGAACAAATTCAAAATAAGAGCTTCAACATTGTTGCCCTTAAAAATGAGCTCAGGAAGTATGCTGGAAATAGAATGAACACTAAGTTTGCAAAATCTTCAACTTTGGGAAAGTCAACGCTCGTAACCACTTGAAACGAATAAAGGATTAAACAACCTAATGCCTTTAGGTCCGAAAGAGCTAAACCATTGAAATCTAAGCTTACTTCCCAAGTTGACAACAAGTCTGCTTTTGTCAAAACCACCACTTCATTGCCTAATTCGATATGATGAATCCCACGCATAGGACTAATGAACATCACCCACAAGTCAAAAATGCTATAAGCTTAACTAGATACCATTCCCCTAGGAAATTCTCAGATCACAAAAAGACAAATAGTCATAACAAGGGTGTGCACTCATTTTGTTCATCTCACTGTGGTTTCAAATGGATTCCCACTGGCAGACTATTTAAGTATACAGGACTTAAACGAACTTACATTCCTAAATCATGCCTCAAGTGGATTCCCACGGGTAAATTTTTCAAGAATGAAGAATCTATTAGGATCCCCATTAATGATTCGTCTGAATTATACTGTGTTGAATCTAAATGTGAGACTAAACATGTCACTAACCCTTCAATGTACAAGTCTACATGTGCTTCAAGTACAATGTGTTCTCGCCTTTTTCGTGTACAATGCTCAACTCAATCAGAACTTCATGACTTGGTTCCCTCGATATGAACATGGCTCATTCAGAGCTATAGCTTGCCGAGTTGATGTACCTCTTACTTTGACTCCTATTCATTTCGAACTGGACTCGTCCTTTCATGTCTTTGTATATATCGTGTTAAAAAAAAAAAAAAAAAAAAAAAAAAAAAAATTTCAAAACTTTATCATTTTATCATTTTATCATTTTTTCAATCTAATAATGAATATACTCCTTGTTATCGATAACATCTACGATCCTAGAAATGTCATTCAATAATGGCACGGGATCATAGATGAAGTTCGAACAGATGATATATTCTTGGTAGTTCAATGGGTTCGGGTAATATCAATCAATGTTCGTGTTGACATTGATTGAGGGGAGATTTGTTTTACACACCATTGGCTTCAGGCCGGGTATGATACTTGTTTATTTGTACTATGTGGTGATTTCGCCGTGTGACTAACTCGGTTATACTTTTGAAATATCCGTCGTGATTGTATCTTGCTCATGAGACTTTCAAAGTGTGCTTTGTAACCGCCTATGTGTTGATTTGTTGAATTGAATTGTTTCATGATGATCGTGTAATAATCAATGCTAGAGACGTTATCCTATCCGTGTTAGCATATTATTACCACTCTTTTATCTAATACCATAGGTCCAAACTTGTCATAGTGTAAGTTTTGTTGCACTAGCGAATTACCACCTTAGTTCATAACCACAAGGACCAAATGTGTCATATTGCCTAAGTGAGGTTGTATTACCCTAGCGAGTTACCCATTAGCGAATTACCTAGTTTTTTTTTTCTCTCTTCTCTCTCGTTTTTTTTCTCCTTTCCTCTCTCTCTTCGACTTCTCATTCATACTAGCGACTTAGCTTAAGGTTTGCATTGATTCCCTCTTATAGTTACTATCTTATGCTTTAGTGTCTAGTGTCTAACTTATCACTATTTCCAGATCCTTTCTGTGCTCGCGTGGTGTGATTTGTTGACTCTCTCGCTTAGGTTCGGATCTACTTTGTAAATCGTATGTGTGTTTCGTATAAAATAATTGAACGTGTGATATATTGTTTGGAGTATATTGTTTGGACTATATTGGTTGGATACATTGATGGATGAGTAAAATGGATCGATCGATGGGTCGGTGTTAAGAAGTGTTCTTGGTGGCGAGTTATAATGTTCTTGGTAGCGACTTAGTGTGAATGTTCTTCATGGCTAATTAGAGGTCTACTTAGCTTAATACGCCTCAGTAGCTTAATTAGTTCACTAATTTCCAATGATTTAGTTAGCGAGTTAGTAACTAGCGACTTGTATTTACAAGTTAGCTAATTAATAACCCAGTGACTTAGTAAACCACTTTGTAGCGACTGGCTTAGTTACGTACATGGCGACTTAACTTTTGAGCTAGCTAATTATCCTAGCGACTTGGTTAGCGAGTTAGCAGATAGCGACTGGTATTTACAAGTTAGCGAATATGTTACCTAGCGACTTAGTTGTCTACTTTGCAGCGAATTGGGTTAAGTTCTATTCATGGCAATTTGGTCTTACAGGTTAGCGAATTAGTTTAGCGACTTAGAGAGCTAATCCTTTTATAACTTGTCCGTGGCTCTAGATGACGACTTGTTTTTACAAGTTTATAACAGTGTTCATGACTGAGAATTACAAGTTTAATTCGAATTGTTGAATCAACTTACTCTATGTAAACTGTTATAACATATCTGTTTAGGCAAAAGGTACTTGGGTTCTCTCACGACTGCCAAATGTTCCTTTTTGCCTCATACATATGTGTTATATCACTTTTACATGTGTATCTTGGCTCATGTCATGATCTCTTTGCCCTGTAAAACCCTTATCAGCTTGTCATGTAAACATTTTTTATATAAGAATGTTCCTCATTGTTATATCTTATCTATGTATGTTGTAAGGTGTCATATAGTTGCAATCTATGCCACTCTATCTGTCTCCTTATGTGTTGGGAACTTATTCAGGTGGTGCTCTCACCGTCTCACTTAATATGTATTATCTAACCTATTCCCATCCACCATCGTTGATTGTATGATTATTCGTAATATCAATGGCAAGTTCAATCCCGTAAAAGAGCGCCACTCCGTCGTGATCATCCGAATACTCTCGACGATGAAATCCTTCCCAAAAGTCAATGGGTCGCTATTGGTAAAGCAATCATATGTGGACCTACAAAGGCTCCCACAAAATCCGATATTCAAAGTTTCAATTGACATCCTCAAAACACTAACTTCTTCGGTGCTATTACCAAGCAATGCTCGATTCCCGCCATCTACATTCAACAATTCGAACACCGCTCAATGGAATAAAATCACAAAGACGATACTCTTGCAAGTCGGATAATATGGAGTTTACAATTGATTCTCGATATTTTGAGCAAAGCTCTTGGAATCACATCATGTGACCCGACATTCGCTCAGATCTCCACCGTGCCGACGATCCGATCGTATTTTATTGGGTTAGGCTATCGTAACAAGATCTCAAGAGCCTCGACATTATCATCGGACACATGTATCAACCCCGAGAGCTATTGCAACCATTCGAACGTGTGCTTGTCCGGGAAAACATCGTGGTTCGATAAAGTTAGAATTCCATCTTGCAAATCCTATGGGAATCGTTAATAGGGTTGATGTGAATGTCTCGATCGTATTTGGGAAGAATTCTCGCTATCAATGACCACATTCATATCCGATGTAACCTATTTTCTAAACAATGTTCAAGGTCGTAAGAAGCGTAACAAACTCGTAATTCCCAAAGATCGATTCTCCAAACTTGTCATCCAAGATTCACAACAAACTCACAACTTCACCCTAGGTCCGAATCAACTCTTCACAAAGCGTAACATGAATTTATTTTAGGAAACTTGAAATATGTTCCTAGAGGCTCGAATCAAGAAGTATTTGATTGCCAATTCTCGATCTTCTTCTCACAGATGATATCAAGAAGAAGGACTACTTCAAGCAATACATGAAAAGTGCAACCAAACTCTCGCTAATGTCACACCTCTCCTTTACAACCAACTCGCTCCCAAGACCACCTCCGACTCTAAAGCATCCTATGCCTCTTCCTAAAAAGAGACGTGAAAGATCTCATCACGTAATCTTCATCCAAAAAGCATAAAGAAAAGAAGAAGAAAGTGGAAAAGGAAATAGATGAGAACACCGAGGTGCCAAGGAATACTTTCGTGTTAATTGATGAGGATGACGCCGATCCGCAACGTGGTATTCAAAGAAAGTCTTGAAGATCAAAATGTGAAGGCTCCAAGAGGTGGAGTTATGTTAAGAGAACCTCTCAACCACCTCAACAAATGCCCCAATAACACTTGACAAGGGTAAAGGAGTTGCAAGTGATGAACAAGTCGCTCACATGCTTTTAACCATCTCTTCATCTCCTCTAGCACCACTAATCCATATGAGTCAAGAGAAGAAATGATTCACCTCATGAAATGGAACAATCCGTGTGGTGCCCAAACGCTCAAGGAATCTCTATCACTTGGTGAAACTCAACTGAGTTGAATGTTGACACTGTTACAAAAGGGCTCACAGGAGAACCTTGGGACAAGATCCGACGAGACCTTGAAGATGGATGAACAAAACTGCCTACAAACTCTCTATCTTCACTTAAGAATCTTGATGATGACTTCTCCTTTGGTGATCAATTCATTAATGACAAAACCCTAGACTCGCACAATCCATGTATGATATCAAGATTCAAAGAAGATACTTCAACCATTCCTCCAATGACCGCATCTTCACTATCAACTCGCACTTCCACCTCCCTTGCTCGCTCAACAACCGCATAAACACCATCAACAACACCACCAACTCCAACCCATCTTCACAATCGCAGATGAAGAGGCTCCACCGCCTTCCCTCCATGATTCTCACGCCCGATCAACTAATCGGATAAAACCATTAAAAGGGTAGAAATAATCGAAAGGCAACTTCCCAAATCTGCTGATTCTCCGTGGAACGTGTTCATGATTGGAGCACCTCAACTTCACCGATGCGCTACTAATGCTATTGAAGGAGAAGTCAAGGATGCCGTGGAATGGGCAATGGAGGCTCCACTTAAAAGATTCAAGGACCTCCCATCGCCGATATGAGAGCAGCCCAGTGAAAGAATGTATGAGGCTGAAGAGGACAAGCATGAGGTTCACAGTAAACTTTATGAGGCACTTGAAGAATCCATCAGGTTCGACAATTATGAACAGTTTAAAATTGAAGTCGGAGAAAAGGATGCTAAAAAGAAAAGAAGGACAATTGTGATGGAAACATTAATGAAGGTTCACAAAGATCGCAAAGATCCTCCACCACCAGGAGGCGCTGGAACTTCTGGAGCTGGGAACCCTT
Source organism: Chrysanthemum lavandulifolium (assembly GCA_022545495.1). Taxonomy (NCBI): domain Eukaryota; kingdom Viridiplantae; phylum Streptophyta; class Magnoliopsida; order Asterales; family Asteraceae; genus Chrysanthemum; species Chrysanthemum lavandulifolium. Next base: position 132,076,484 of record CM040244.1, on the reverse strand, counting down.
CGTCAACACCCATTTCACCTCCATCACAGCCACCATCATCAACTCCAAAACCATCCAATCAATCAGACTCTACAAACAAACAGGGTACTCAGAAGAAATCTGCCGCCTGGACGACGATCGATTCAAGATTTACCTCCACATCCACTTCAATTCCTGATGATCAAGTAGTCCACGAAGAGTCTCAAGTTATGGCTGACTCAGAACCAGATGAAGATGATGCATCGACGAAACATATTCCTAAGCCATCGAAGATTGGTTTGACAATTACATGGCTGGAACCGGACTAGTACATCCGTGGTAGCTCCTTCTAGAGACACAATTCAACGCCGCATTGTGGAAGATAGACCTCCTTCTCCGTAACCCACATGGACAATCCCGTAGTCTCGACTCTATGATTCCCGACAACAATTGGGCATCGCTATCACCAATAACTATGAAGTCCCAACCAAGACTCTCTTCGCACTACATCGGTGATATGGGAAGCTTCATTAGATGGTTTTGTGAGCGAAAAGTATTTCTTCTATAACACCAAGAGATCTAGAAGGACAAGCCTACGAAATTGTCAAAGTCTTCCATTCGATGCAAACCATCTTCAATATCGATGGAAGAATGCCATAAGATGTCGAATGACCAAGTCGGTGAGCAAATCACCGATTCAATGTCAACAAATCTCTTCCTCTTGGTGGTGAACCCGGTCGATAACCATTCAGCGGAATTCTTCTTCAATCACGACTTGGACTATCTGTGTGCTCGCTCATGGAAAGAAGGCCCGCTCTATCTATTTCAAAGATGAAAGTCGCAACCTATTCTCGATCGGGGCTTGAGCAGATGGTTCCCGATCAATTCGGGCAAATGAAGAACAAAAGTATGATATTGCGTCGTTTTATGGTATTTCCCACGGTGGTTCAAAAGAAGATGTTCTACATTGAAAGACATGGTACCGATAAAGACGCAATGAGGTCGATCAAAACTACAAATCTTAAGCGTTGTCGGTGTAGAGATCTTCCCGATGTATGGATATGAGTACTTGAAGAAGATTGTCCTTAAAAGAGTCGATCTCAAACGTATACCATTGAAGAGAACGACTTCAAACATCTTCGCCCAATGATTTCAAGATCTCTATCTCTTAAATCTTCAAGGACACCGAGCACTTACCTGACGTGAGAAAAGGCCCTCTCGCAATTGCACTCTTGGATCGGGGCTTAGTCATTCGAAACGAGTTGAGGACCTTCACTTGGCATTGAAAGCTACCAAACCAGGTCAACCTCATAAGTCCTCAATGGAGTGCAGCGGGCATGAATTTCATCGTGAATACAAAGTTCTTGACACCCCTAGAGCCGCCATCTTCACCGACAGATATGGATCGCGATGCTTATGCGCTTATGTGAACTTTACAAGTTTAGTGATGGTACGCTCAAATGGTCAAGAAGAACTTGACTCAGAGTGAAAGAAGCCAAACTTGATATGAGATCTTGGGTTAAAACTATTTTTCGGACCGATGATGACGTGAAGAGATGTGAACATTTCATTGCCGCAATCCGACGAGACTCAAGACACGAAGGATCTTCCGCAGCCTTGAAAGCTTTGTTGGTGGAAGGCTCCGTGATGGTCACTACAAACTTCTTCAAAGAACCGAATGAAGACGCCTTGGGAATACCGCTTATGTTTTGTTAACTTTGTGTTATATGTGGTATATTATATATGAACAATCGTGATACATGTAATAGTGCTAGGATTTGTACTATGGTTTCCCTTATGAAAAAGGGGAAACATCTGTGTTGTCCTTTTTCTTTATCATATAAAATTGGACACATTTTTCTCCTACAAATATTTTACCTCACACTTATTTAATTACTTGAGATCCAAAATCTCAAAGGATTTAAGATTTTGATCTGGGAGAAAATGTGATATAAATATGAAAGATGGTAAAAGATAAGATGACCAATTTTGTGCATACTTCTCCCTTATATGTGCTAAACAAGTTTTCGAATCGCAAGCATATATTAAGGGGAGAACTCTTTGTAAATTCAAGTCATCGGTACACTACACTTTAAATACTTTAAAGTACCTTGATCACATGGCTTCTAATTCTTTGATGATAAAGGTTCCTCTAGTATGTGCAAAACCCTTTCAACCTCGAGGCACATATTGAGGGGAGCTAATTCATGGAAACCTCATCCTTCCCGGATTTGCTATACCCACTTGATCCGTTGAGGAAGTGATGTTGATATCTTTAGAAAATGGTAATCAAAAGAAGTAAATTCTTTCTCTTGCCTCCGTGTGCAAAACATTTTCAATACTTGATGCACATGTTGAGGGGAGTTCTCGTTCTAAAATATCAAAACAATTCAGTACAAAAGCTTTGATAATATATCACAAGTATTTGAATTGATTTTCAAATGGTTTTCAATTGGATCCAATGGCGTATGAACAATACCAAATTGACCGACCAACTTTACTTTATGTACGGTGATATAAGGATGATAAGGTTAGGTATTGGTTCCCATGATCCGCCGTAATCGGAGGGATCTACCCAGGACAATCCACTAGTTAGTGTAGAAGTCCTTAGGTATGATGATAAAAGGTGAAAATGAGATAAGGGAAGAGTGCGGACTAAGACCGAGCTAGTATCGAATAAACCCAACAAGGTTCTAGCTATGAAGTCTCGTAAGCATCAAGGGGTTGAAGAATTAAAAAGAATTGAATGAGAAAAGGGTGAAAACAAATAGCCCTCCATTTATTCAACCTTAGGCGTAAACCGGTTCACTTCATATGCTATCGATGGTAACATCGGTATTGAAGACAAGACGTCATGGACCCAAAGGACGACCGCACTTCAACTTCCCAAACCACTCAAGTTCCTCTTAAAAGGGCTTGTTTCATTCTCACGGGAACCGACATTATCTATCGACTCTCTTAGAGATGGTTGATATTGAAGAAGGAGACCTCTCCCTAGTCTCCGTTATAGGATCCAAATATGCACAAATTGAGTCTAGAGCCACGAGATCATCAATAAATCTCATTAGGACACTTTCAATGAAGACTCTCTGCTTCACACAATGTGGAAAGAGAGATTATAACTTGAGTCCCACGATTATCCTTGTGGTATTGCTGTAACATCCGAGTGATATGTTTACATATTCACAATGAAGATGGAAAGCCTTCGAGCCAACATCAAACAAGCTCTCGGTAGGTGGCATGTGAGATCTATTTTATAGATCAACCATGTGACAACCGAACAAACAATGGGGCGATTCAATCTCTTGAATCAAACCTCGTTCGAGTTATGGATTGACGGATGCCTTTGAAAACCGGTCTTTGTGCTTAATAAACTCTTTTCTTTAGCACATCGACCGTACTCATTTTTCAAACCAAAAGGTATTTTTATGATTGATAATTGATTTTCAATAAAACCTTCGTTGTATTGCAAAACAATTTCTATTGAGCAATACACGATTGTTTTTCAAATCTTTTTCATCAATCAAATGGACTTTATATTCACGGTTCACTCACTCCGTGTTGTCTTCTTTGAGATGTTCCGTTTGAGAACAACTAGAACAATTGCGAAACCCCGTCAAGGAGATTCTTAGGAATCCCACCGATCACAGCAAGATTTGTATCGATCAACGGGAACCGTGGGCGTGTACTCAATTCAACGAAGTGATCAAAGACACTTTCGTGCGATTTGTTGCTAATCGTTGTATGCGTGTACGCCCGACGCTTGCGTAAATGATCGTAATGAAGCGGTCAATCCATAGCCGCATGCTCACTTAACACATTCATCTCAAAAGAAATCATGATTAGTGCATCAATGACTCGATATTTTCACTCCATGCTTCGCCACGCTGCCGCCAATATCATGAATCAACTAAAGCTTCCGCTACTCGATGAGAAGACATCATGATCCGTAATGTGAGCATGTCGGTCCTAAAGTCACAACATCACACCACAAAGGATGTCACGAGATTGCCGATAGTCGATGATCTCAAATGTCGGCTCATATTTACTATCTCGTGAATCGAAATGGACCTCCCGCTTAAAGTACAAATCTTTACAGACTTTGAAGTTGCACCACCTATGCACCAAGTTTACGATGTTGATATATGAAAACTACGAGCTCAAGAACAATGTCAAGACTAGAATGCTAGGAGTTGAAATGTAAAATATGGGGTGACCTCCCTTGGGGAGATTGTTAGAATTAGAAAATTCCAAAGGTCGAAAGAGTCGGTCACCCCAACTATTATCTAGCATATGTTAGCTCGTAGATTGGTCATTAGTTACGCTTATGTAGTTAGTTATTAGTGAAAAATAGTTTAGTGCAACACCGTGGAAGAAGGTCGGTCTTTACCCACCGTATCCCCGATCCACAGCCGTCAGAGGTCGCTTAGTTTGTAACCTATAAATACCCTCTACCTTGCAAGGTAGAGGGTTGGATGTTCTTTGTAATCTAATATTCAACTAGTTTCTCTCACTAGAATGTCCCACTCTTTTCTCTCTAAAATCATCTATGTGCTAATTGTGTTAATGTTATGATGTGTATGTGAAAAGTTATATAAAATCCGTAGAACTTGTAATCATGTCAAACATCGTATCTACTATCGTTTCTTCCAGAATGAGGACGCCAAGCCGGATCGATACTGCCCACCTTGCTTGATGAACTCGATTATGACTCATGGGCTCAACGAATCCGATTGTACTGCCTTGGAAAGGAAAATGGGTCAACATTCTCAAATCCATTGATGAAGGACCTTATTAGGTTGAGACTACAAGAGACTTAATTGATACTGCCGCAGATGGAACAATGATCTATGGAATGGATGGACCAAAGATGTATGATGAGCTCAATGATAAGGAGAAAAGAGATTCGATGTCGATATCGTGGCTTTTAACATTATTCTTCAGGGTCTTCCAAAAGATATCTACAAGCTTATCAATCACAACACTGAAGCCAAGGCAGTTTGGGATAATGTCAAAATGCTTCTCTTAGGTTCTGAATTAACCAAGGAAGACAGAGAATCACAACTGTATGATGAGTTTGAGCACTTCAAAATGAAACCAGATGAGAGTGTCTATGAATACTACGTGAGATTCCATAAGCTTGTGAATGACATGAGGAACATCAAAATGACCATGCCAAACATTCAACTGGACTCAAAGTTTGTGAACAACATGAATCCCGAATGGCATAAGTTTGTCACTTCTGTGAAGCTAACTAAAGGATTGAAGAATACAAACTATGAGCAACTTTATGCATTCCTTCTTCAGAATGAGAGACATGCTATGTTTGAAAAAAGGATTCTTGAACAGTTCAAAACCAACTGTGGAGAAACAAGTTCACAAATAATTCAACGACCTTCTACACCAATGATGGAATTACTACCAAAACTTCTCAAGTCATTCCGCATCCAAGTTTCAAACAACCCGATGCCAATGCAACATGGAACACTTTATCAATCAACTGGATCTTATGGTTAAACAAAACTTAACCTTCACTCCACATACTAACGGACTTCACACTAACAATGAAATCAAGATCGCATCCAATCTACACAATCATGCTTTGTTAGAGATGGAAAGGTTACAGGTGCAACCAAATTTCAAGGAAGACAATATGAACAAAGAAGAGGTGGAGTAGGAGGAGGTATGTGGAAAATCAAGATAGGGAAGGAATGGAAATCAAGGACAAGCAAAGCAAATTAAGTGCTACAACTGGTGGTGATGGACACATAGCAAGGAACCGCACATCTCCAAAACGTCCACTGAATGCCGAATACTTGAGACAAGATGTTGCTCGTGCAAGCTCGGGATAATGGTGCGACTTTGGATGAAGAGGAGTTGTTGTTTCTTGTCGAGGGCAATGCCAAGACATATGATGCGATGTGGATGAGCAACCAATTCAGAGATAGGTCACAATCATCAGAATGCCTTTCAAGTCACTGACTGTGATGCATACGACTCTGACGTCGATGATGAACCTACTGCACAAACAATTTTCATGGCTAGCATTTCTCCAATGGTCTCTCCTAAAGCCTCACCACCACAACAAGCTGGTCCATCCAAAGACAAAATCATTTCAGAGGTATTAAAACTATATGATGATGTTGATGAGCGAAAGATGCATCATGAAGTACAATCTCTTGAGACTTATGAATCAGATATTGATGATGAGGGTAACAGCAATATTGTCCCATATGATCAATATGTGAAGCAAAGTGAAAGTGAGGTTATACCAAGTAATGCATCTTCCGCAGTCAATGATGAATATGTTTTGATGAATACACCGCATGTACCCATGATGATTACATTGTTTCGAACCGAATGCCTATAAAGAACAAGTTGCTATTTATGAACAAAGTGCTAAGTTTGAGTTAACCACCGTGAGCGTGAAATGGATGACCAAATGCGTACAACTATTAGAAAAGTAAGTTTAGAGAAGAAGTATTAAAACAAGAGTTAAACTCCTTACAAGAAAAGCTTTCTAAAGCTGCTAAGCAAAACAAGAACTTCAAGAAAATGTTAAAATGCTTAGCAAGAATTCATGCTAAGGAATCAAAACTTTGAATGATTTTTCTAATCTAAAACCTTGAAAACAAGCTTGAAAATAAGTTGTACGTATAAGGGAATACCATTCAGACTGCTCACATGATCACTAAGCATAGAGTTCTCAGCGATAAGCATAGTATCCCCATTATAAAGGAATCCAACCCAGAGTATTGTAAGATAGCAAAAGCTGCTCAAAATGTAATCTATGATGGAATCCAATCCTGCGTGTAAAGATAAAAACATAACGATCAAACCCCATGATTACACTAAGGAAAATTGGATATCCTTGAACATGTTTAAGCCTCAAACTCAATTAACCCCTGAACAGATCTTTTGGAAGAAAGACATGGATAAGTTAAAAGTTAATGTACTTGTTGAAACAAAAACTCCCCTTAGGAAAATTCTCAGAGCTACCGTGGTATCCTCCAATACACCAATGCATCTAGTTCCTAGATCTATTGCCACTAATAGCAAGACCTTAATCAACCTATATGTTGTTTATTAGCTGTTTGTTGAATTTGAGAAAACTTGTAAGAAGAGAATCACACCCATCGGGATAATCGAGGGAAAGGGTTTGAGCAAACTAAAGAATGTTATTTAATTGAGGTCATGCCTTTCTTCAAACAATTAAAAGGTCAATTTGAGAGTCTTCAAAAAGGGATAAATTCAGATATTAAAGAAATGGAAAAGGAATTTGATGCAATGATAGTTGAAGTCAATAATTATGAACAGGAACTCAAATATAATGAAGTTGAAAGAAAGAACTTGCACATCTTAAATGAGAATTTGATTTCGAGTTGTGTTGCTCAAGATGTGTTTTATACTATTACTAAGCACTCTATTACTACTTCTCGATTTCATGAATTATCTATTGCATTGAAAGTTTCCCATGATCGTGTCATTGAGCTTGAAAACAAAAACTCGGAACTAAGTGAGAAAATTGATCAGGATGATCACGATAATTTGGTAAAACATTTTTCTAAACTAGAAGTTGAACATTTTGATTTACAACTAAAATATCAACATCTTAAAGAAAATGTCAAAACCTCAAATATCAAGACATCCTCAAATGTTCCGAGTTTGATGCGCTTTTTAGATAAACAAACGTGATTTAAATGATTCAAGCTCATTGTAACACAATCGAAAGTTGAAAGCCCAAATCTCTCAATTAAAGGGTGAAAAGAACAATGATCGGCTCCCAAATGCCTCCTCCTTTAGATTCTCAAGATTCTCAAACTTTTCATCTTCAAAACCTAGTTAATGCTTTACAAAAGAAAACGAAAGTTTTCTAGAAGAAAATGAAAAGTTAAACGACACTTTAAAGAGTTATATGATTCAATGAAAGTCACTTGTGACAAAAACAACTAAAAATAACGCCTTTACAAAAGAAATTGAGAATCTGAGGAGTCGGGAGAAAGGGAGATCGCCACTAGTTTTTAATGAGAATGTTACATCAAAGTCATCCTCGATCGCAAATATACTGTGATTGTTAAATACATTCCTCCTCATCTTAGGAATAATGACCCTGTGTTTCACAACTATTGTGCTCACCTTAAGGATAGTCTAGAATGTCTCCGTGAGATTGTGGAAGAGGATTTTATAAATAAGCCTCTTGACAGTGAAATTAGGTTTGCGTGCATTCAAGCCAAACGATCTCAAGAACTGCTAGAATGTTTAATAGCAACATGTCCTAAATCCTTAGGTGCAAAAGGAAAAGCTGTGATGCCTTGTTCTATGCCTAATGTCAAGCATACAAACCATTCTATGCCCAGTTATAAGAAAGTGAACACTAATATGCCTTCAAGTAGTTCGATCCCTACACTTCTAGTTCAGAATGCAAAAGTAGCAAAACCAACTAATGTTCCAATTCCTCTACAGAGTAAGAAGTGACACCAAAGCAAGCGGGTCAAAGCCTCAAGGCAACACAAAGAATGATAGGACCTTGCATGCTAGGAATGCTCAGTGGAAGAAAGTAGAAGATCACCTTAGGGAGAATTTGAATAAGACGAATCGTGTTGATTCTAGTATTAGCTATAAGCGTATTGTAATTAATTCGAATTCTGCTACTACCTGCAAACCATGTACTGATGATTGCTTGAATTCTGATACTAATCATGAATGTGGTGTGAATGATTTGTCTAATGTTGTTGAATGCCCAGTTAAAATTGTTAATGTTAAAATTCAAGCTAAGAAGGCAAAAAGGCAAAGGCAAATGAAAGTTAGAAAACAGTGGAAACCCACAGGAAAAAAATTTAGTAATATAGGTTATCAATGGATACCTAATGGGCGTAAGGTTAATGAGTCTTGCCCTAAATTTGCTAAGTCAATGCCCACTAGAAAATGGATGCCTACTGGTAGAACTATTCCCTTAAGAAGTGAACATACTTTAAATAGGTCAAATATGGACACTAGCACCGCATCTATTTCTAATGATTCCATTGCTTCTACTTGATGTGGGTGTTCCAATCATCGTTATTAACCAAATAGAACCCATTCTTGCATGGGATCCCAATTATCCAGCTTATCCATTCTTGTATGTGTTCAACCGCAGATCGCTCAAATCGTTCTATGGTACCGGACTCGTGCGTTCCAAGCATATGATGGAGACCGGTCACGGCTCATGAACTTCGTGAGCAAATTCATCATAACCGTGAGATTCGAAACGATCATTTTGGTGCTATTATGGGTTATGGTGATTACGTGGTTGGATATAGTGTGATTTGGGGTATATTATGTTGAAGGTCTTGGACATAATCTATTTTCACTGGACAATTCGTGACTCGATTTAGAAGTGGCTTTAAAAATACTTGCTTTGTTAGAGAACTTGATGGTGTGGAACTTCTCGTAGGAACTCGTGGTTCAAACCTATACACCATCTCTATCGAAGATATGATGAAATCTTCACCCATCCGATTGTTGTCAAAGGCTTCCAAAACTAAGTCATGGCTATGGCACCGCTGCCTCAATCACTTGAACTTTGGTACCATAAACAATCTTTCCGTAAAAGACTTAGTAAGAGGATTACCCAGATTAAATTATGAAAAATATCATCTTTGTTCAAACTTGCCAATTGGGAAAAGCACAAAATATGCCCACAAACCAAAACCCACAAACTCAAGAATGGAAGTTCTTCATACACTTCATATGGATCTGTATGACCAATGAGAGTGCAAACAATTAATGGGAAGAAATACATTCTAGTAGTGGTTGATGACTACTCTCGATTTACTTGGGTAAAGTTTTTGAGGACAAAGGATGAAACCCGGATGTCATCATCAAACTTATCAAACAAACTTCAGTTCGACTCAACAATCTTGTTAGAATTGTTCGAATGCATAATGGCACGAGTTTGTTAACAAAGACTTAATTCGCTTTTATGAAAGTGTTGGAATTAGTCATCAAAGAAGTGTTCCACGAACTCCTCAACGTAATAGTGTAGTTGAAAGACGAATCGAACTCTTGTGGAAGCCACAAGAACAATGCTAATTTATTCAAAGGTTCCAATGTTTCTATGGGTCAAGCCATTGCCACCGCTTGCTACATCCAAAATCGCTCCTTATTCACACCTCTCATGGAAAAACTCCATATGAACTTCTCCATAAACGAAAACCTAATCTATCCTACCTTCGTGTGTTTGGTGCTTTATGTTACCCAACTAATGACGGTCAAGATTTAGGTAAACTAAAAGCTAAAGCGGACATTGGAGTATTTGTAGGTTATGCACCAAACAGAAAAGGATACCGAATCTATAGCAAGAGAACCCGAAATATCATGGAAACAATTCACGTTACGTTCGATGAGCTGATCGGTCAAATAGCTCCAGGACAATCCAGTTCTGGACCCGCATGTCAAACTTTATCAAGTAGTCCTATCGCCTACTCTTGTTTCTAACCCTCACCAAAGAACTCCTTATGTACCTCCTTCAAAAGATGATTTGAAGAAATTATTTGATCCAATGTTTGATGAACACTATGAGCCAATTGCTAATGATATGTCGGCCCATCACCGTAGGCTGCCTCTATCCCTGCCAATGAAGTTAACCCTTCAAGATCAATGTCATTAAGTCAAGAAGCGCTTTGTCGATCAATCCGCCTCATCAACAAATCATCAATCATCGAGTGTACATCATGGAAGTGTTTCGCACCCTTGATGGAGAAATCCCTTTGCTACCCCGAAGATGCACCATTTGAAAACATATTTGCTCCGAATCATCTTCTCGAACCATCTTCATCGAGGAGACATCGACTCTGCTACTTCAGTTCCTCAACAACAACCACATGAACACCTTAGTAAATGGACATGATCATCCATTGACAACATCATTGAAACCCTCTCATCCAAGATCAACACGGAAACAACTTGCAACCGATGCCTTATGGTGCTTCTTCAACTCCATACTCTAAGGTTGAACCAAAGATGTTAAAACCGCCATGAATGAAGACAGCTGGTTCAATGCCATGCAAGAAGAAATTCACGAGTTTGATCGACTTGATGTATGGGAATTAGTACCTGCTCCAGATTCTGCTATGATTATTGCTCTAAAGTGGATCTTCAAAGTGAAGCTTGATGAGCATGGCGATGTATTAAAGAACAAGGCTAGGTTGGTTGCAAAAGTGTGGAAAACTAGAAGGGGGGTTGAATAGTTTTGCCGATTTTAAGTTGATTTCAAAAACTTTAGATTCGATATTATGTGAAATCGTATGGATGTTGAGAACGTATAGATCTAATGATAATGCAAACAAATAAATAAAGTTAAGGGATAAAAAAGACACAACCGATTTATAGTGGTTCGGCTACAAGAACACCTTCCTTGCCCTACTCCACTCCCCGAGTCACCTACTCGTGATCTCACCTTAGAGAAGGACCTATATGAGGATCACAAATAGAAAGAAATAAGAACAACTCTCTAGATCAAGTGATCTATATGTTAGAAGAGAATGAGAGTGTATGAGAGATTTAGTAAGAAGAGGGTGTTAGAATGAAGAAATGGCTCTCATTTATAGGCAAAATTCTTCACTGTTCCCGGATCCCACGGATCCTTCCACTGGGATCCGCCTAGTATAAACCTAGGGATCCGTGGAACGCTCCTCTTGCCCATGGGTTTTTGGTTATGGGTCATGGGTTATGGGTTGGTCCATGGGTTTTCTTTAGATTCAATGTATCTAAGTAAACATTGTATCTAGTCTACTTGGGTATGGGTTAAGATCCATGGGTTATGGTCCATGGGTTATGGTTTTTACCCATCCTAATAAACTATTACAACAAATGCTTAATTACTACATTTTTGTATTTAAATGGCTATATAAAATGCTTTACAAAATAACATGTATCCTTATAATTATACTTAAGACAACATTATATTTGTTATCAACAAAACACAAAGAGATCGCAAAATATTAATAAACGCTTTTACGGTTTATTTGTATTAACAATCTCCCTTTTGTTGATGACAAAACATAATGTTATGATGAGTAAAACTTAAGAATAGATGTAAGTTTTGAAAGCCCCTAAGTTTTACTTCTTCTCCCTTTTGTCGAAACAAAAGTCAACCCTGGAGGAAAAGTAGTCCACGATTTTTACTCCCCTTGACGGTAGCTCCCCCTAGCTTGGGGCGTCAAGTGAAGAAAAATAAAATCCTAATAAGAAGAAAGGTTAGTAACATGCTTAAATAATCTTGTGATTGTCGAGAATCAAGATTGGGAGCCAAGGTATGTAAACAAGGCCTTGTAATAAAACAACAAATTGTTGTGGTATTTATGCCACGTACAAGCATGTAAACATAAGAACAAGACTTGTTCATGAAAATGACTTCAAAAGAAAAAAAATACTAAAAATAGAAAATAGTAGTAGTGGTTCCTTCCATGCTTGCATAAGGTTATGGATGGAGGTTTTGATGAGTGATGGTATTGATGCGATCAAGGATGAGGTTGAGTATGAAACGCATTTCTTCCCTAACTTCTATTGCGATTTCCCTAGTGGATTGGCAATGTTCACAATGCAAGTGATGTGGGTAATGAGTGCGGAAGTTTTCCGGGTTGTTTTGATTTGAGTTATGCGGAAGATGTAGTGGAAAAATAGGAAAATATGGATCAACATCCGGAATGTTTGTAAATGGTGGTGGAAAAGAACCTAGATGTTCTTGTAATGTGATGGGAGCTAATGGTGGTGATGTTTCAAGATCTTGAAATATAGTATTTGGAGATGTGGAGGGTGTTGAAAAGACCTATTCTTTTTCTTTAGGTTGGTTAGATCTTGTTGGAGTCTTAAGGAGTTCCAAAAGAGTTACTTTAGGTGGTGATGAATTTGGTGTACTTGTTGGTGATGAGGGAGGTGCTATAAAGGAAGCATCTTGTGGTGAGTTGTTTGTTGAGGAAGAACCATTTGAGGTTGGTTTTGCTAAGCAACAAGATCGGATACTAATCCGTGCGGATATCCTAGAGTTTGATTGTGGTATTTTGGATGGTGGTAGTACAAAGGTTTGGGTATCATGAAGATCATTGTTTGTACTAGGTGATTCATCTAAAGGGTTTGTGGATGACATGGTGTATTGTGTTTGTGAGGATGAGATGGATTATGCAAGCATTTTGGGAGTTCTATATATAGAAAAACAAAGCATTGTAATGAATGCTTGACACAAAATGTGGATTAAAATCTAATGATTAGATATGAATTTAAGGCATGTGATCATGAGAGCACAAGCATTATAGAGCATACTCCAAAAAATAGAACAAATGTGGATTTTTCATCCAAAGTGAGAAAAATAGAAGGTAAAAATAGCTTCTGTCTCACGGATCCCACGGATCCTTCCTTGAGGGATCCGTCCAGCATGAAGGCTGGGATCCATGGGTCTAGTGATTCAGTCAGCACAAAAATTTTCCTTTTGGAATCATTTTTGCCTATTGTGTGCCTATATGCAAACTATTTGGAGTTGCGGTTATCTCGACCTCTAAAAAAATAAACTAGAAGTAGAAAAAGCATCCTATTGAGATAACCCAAAAACACATATTTAGTACATAAGTACGTAATTTAGTGTTATCAATGCTCCTAATTCATTGTTGCTTAAATGAATGTACCCGAAAACACATATTAGTTATGTGTCCCCTTTAGCATTCAAAAGACATGAGATGCAATGAAAACGGGTTTTTACTTTGTATTAATAATGAAAAAGCGATTTATCCTAGACGTGAGAAATTGCTTTTGTGAAATTGATACGGGAAGGTATCATTCTTTTAGAAAACATTTTGAAAAGAGATTTTCTTTGAAAATGTGTATGTAGTTATGTGTTTGCAACCAAAAAAAATAAAAAAGCTATAAGTGGAAAACTTATCTTGGGTTATGAAAATTCCCGTATTGTTTGTGAGTTGTGCGTGAAATAGAGATCCTAGACTCAGAAAGAAGAAGGCTAGTGTTTACATACCTTGTAGAGTCAAATAAGTTACGACGCTTGTTCCATTAGACCAAGACCAAGACGAAGTAGATTGAATTGTTCCCGTTTCAACGGTTTGGTGAGGACGTCGGCTATGTTGTCTTCGGATGCTACCTTCTCAATAGAAATGTTCCCCTTTTGAACATTGTCTCTTAAGAAGTGGTGACGAATCTCTATATGTTTTGTGCGAGAATGCAATACCGGATTCTTGCTTAAGCCGATGGCACCTTTGTTGTCACATAGGATGGCTATGTCGCTTAGATGAATGTCGTAGTCTACTAACGCTTGTTTCATCCATAGTGCTTGTTGGCATGCTTTGCCCGCGGAGACGTACTCGGCTTCGGTTGTTGAAATTGCAAGTGCCGTTTGTTTCTTAGAAAACCAAGATGTTAAACAACATCCCATAAAAGTACATACCCCACTAATTCTTTTTCTATCAACGTAATCACCTGCATGGTCAGAATCTGCATATACAATTTTTTCTACTCCCGTGCCCTTAGGATACCATAATCCTAATTGTGTTGTACCCTTAATATATCTAAATATCCTTTTTACGGCTTCTAGGTGTGATGTTTTAGGGTCTTCTTGAAACCTAGCACATAAGCAAACACTAGACATGATATCCGACCTACTTGTCGTGAGGTAGAGAAGGCTACCTATCATGCCACGATATTTAGTATTATCTACGGATTCTCCGTCTTCATCTTTTGTGAGTTTGGTGTCGGATGACATTGGAGTCCTAATTGGTTTTGACTCTTCTAGACCGAATTTCTTTAACATCTCCTTGATGTATTTAGATTGATTGAAGAAGATACCATCTTCTACTTGTTTTATTTGTAGACCAAGAAAGAAACTAAGTTCTCCCATCATACTCATCTCGAACTCGTCATGCATGATTTTAGAAAAATCATCACACATGTCTTGACAAGTGGATCCGAATATAATATCATCTACATATATTTGTACTATGATTATATGTGACTCTCTTTTCTTAGTAAAAAGTGTGTTGTCAACTAACCCCATGGTGTAGTTGTGTTTAACTAGAAATGACTTGAGTCTATCATACCAAGCTTTTGGAGCTTGTTTAAGACCGTAAAGGGCTTTCTTTAATTTATACACATGTTTGGGTTTTTCAAAATCAATGAAGCCCGGAGGTTGAGCTACATATACTTCTTCATTTATGAAACCATTTAAAAAAGCGCTTTTGACATCCATTTGATAAAGCTTTAGATCATTAGCACAAGCATACGCAAGAAGTATTCTTATAGACTCTAATCTAGCTAATGGGGCGAGGTCTCATCAAAGTCTATTCCTCTTGTTGGTTATACCCTTGAGCAACGAGTCTAGCCTTGTTCCTAGACACTACTCCGCTTGCATCTAATTTGTTTTCTAAACCCATTTGGTTCCTATTATGGTTTGATTACTAGGTGGAGGGACAAGTGTCCAAACATCATTAGAAACAAATTGATTTAGTTCTTCTTGCATAGCCATTACCCAACTTTCATCTTTTATGGCTTCTTGTGTATTCTTAGGTTCTAAGGTTGAAACGAAACAAAACAAGCTACTTTGGTTTTGAACTTGAGATCTTAATGTTCGCTCGCTTAGTTTTCCTATGACTTTATCTACGGGTGATCTTTGGACTCTTTAATGTTTATTATTTCATCACTTAGAGGTTCTTCTTCTTCACTTATCTTTTTCTTTATTACTATAGCTTCACTTTCTATAATCTCGTCATCGACAAGAGGTGGAGAGGGTTTGGGTGTACTTTCATCAAATTTTATATTTAATGACTCTTCTACCATCATTTTTTCTTTGTTTAATATGACGTAAGCTTTGCTATTTGGCGAGTAACCTAAAAAGATACCTTCGGTTGATTTAGGATCAAATTTTGTAAGGTAATCTTTAGTGTTAAGAATAAAACATTCACTACCAAAGACTCTAAAGTGATTTAACGTAGGCTTTTTGCCTCGAAGTAACTCATATGGAGTTTTTCCTAAGATTGGTCTAATTAAGACTCGATTGAGTATATACGTTGAAGTATCAACGGCATTACACCAAAACTTTTGAGGTATGGATTGTTCATTAAGCATGGTTCGACTCATTTCTTGTAGAGTTCTATTCTTTCTTTCTACTACCCCATTCGATTGTGGAGTACGTGGAGCCGAGAAGTTGTGAGTAATACCATTAGCGTCACAAAAAGCTCCGAATTGCACTTCATTATCGAATTCCCTACCATGATCCGTCCTAATAGACACTATGGGACTTCCTAGTTGTCTTTGGATCTTTTGCTTAATATTTCAAAATAGTTAAAGGTTTCGTTTTGTTCTTTAAAAATTTTGTCCATGTATACCTAGAGTAGTCATCCACTATTACCAAAGTGTAGTAGTTGCCTCCATAACTTTGGATAGCGGATGGACCAAATAAATCCATATGTAGTAATTCTAGACACCTAGTTGTGGACATCATGTTTTTGCTTTATGACTCGAATGAGCTTGTTTTCCTACATTACAAGCATCACAAAATGATGTTCATATTTTAACTTAGGTAGGTCTCTTACTAGATCTTTGGATGATAGCGATTGAAGAAGTCGCATGTTGGCGTGACCCAATCTTCGATGCCATAAGGTCGAAGTATCATCGATAGAGGTAAGACATAGTTTGTCTTTAGGTTCATTACCGATTTTAATGACATAGACTCCATGTTTCCTAATTCCTCTTCCTATGGTTATGCCATTTTTAAGTAACTTACTACCGGTTTCAGTACAAAGTACATTGCACTTTTTATCACATATTTGTCCTATACTTAAGAGTTTAAAGTTTAGGTTTTCTACGTGACACACATCGTTAATGGTTAGAGATTTGTTAGAAATCTTACCTTTACCGATGATTCTACTTTTGCTATTTCCAAACACCACATTACCTCCATTGAAGGATTCATATGTGGAGAATAGATCCCTATTGCCGTACATGTACCTCGTGCACCCGCTATCCTTGACCCATTCATCGGGGTCTAGGTCGACCTTTAAGCACACCTAAAACAATAATAAACTCAAAAGTTTGGCCCCCATTTGTTCATGGGTCCATTAGTGTTAAACATTCCATTCATGTTAGACATGTATGGATAAGATGAGTATGCATTCCATGGAGCAAAGTTTTGAAAATGAAAACCGTTTTGCATGTTTGGATTCCATCCCATTTGATGGTTACTTTTCGGGTAAACGTTATTAGGTCTCCTAAATGAATTAGGTTTTGAAAAGGATGGAGCTTTGTTTCTTGCAAAAGTAGGATTATATTTTGGAGGTGGTTGTCTAGTGGTGATATGATTTGGTTTCTTCCTATTAACTATGACAAACTCAGTTCTAGATGAAGAAGCTACGTTATTGCTACTGTTTGCTACAGCAGATCCACGGATCCCTTTCTGTACACTAGCCGGTTCCCTTTTTAGAGGATCCGTGGGATCCGCCACAACAGTGGCTGGTTTTTCTAGTTCCTTAACAAATTTTGTTTCTTTACTTTCACTAGTTGATGGATCAAGTTGTTGACTGCCTAGACCCTTTTGATTGTTACCGGTTTTAACGCCATCGAGTATTGTATCTAAAGTGTTCGTGCTCATTCTAGCAATTTTAGAATCTAAGTGATCCACTAGTGTTTGAAGTTGAACGCAAAGTTCACATTCACCACTTGCTATTTTACCCTTCTAAACGCTTTAGTTTTGCTTTTAATTCTATGACTTCTTTATCTAAACGTTGATTTTAACTCTTTAAAAGCTTGTTTTTGTTAACTAGTTTTAAGCTAATATTGCATAGTTTATCATATTCATTATGCAATGAGTCGTCATCAAGTGATGAGCTACTATAATATTCGTGACATACCTCGTCATTTGCCATGAGACAAATTTCTTCGTCCTCCTCGTCGCTCATTTCCCATGTGCCGCTCACGAACGCCTTTTGATCATCTCGTTTGGGACACTTACTAATAAAGTGGTTTGGGTCCCCACATTTAAAGCAAGTACGATCATCCTTTGGCTTCTCGTCCTCTTTGCTTT
Source organism: Chrysanthemum lavandulifolium (assembly GCA_022545495.1). Classification (NCBI taxonomy): domain Eukaryota; kingdom Viridiplantae; phylum Streptophyta; class Magnoliopsida; order Asterales; family Asteraceae; genus Chrysanthemum; species Chrysanthemum lavandulifolium. Next base: position 132,058,471 of record CM040244.1, on the reverse strand, counting down.
TCCGAAAGCCTTTCTTGTCGTCGTACGGTTGTTTGACGTATCTTCCCTTTCTTCTAAAGAACTTTTTAAAGTCCCTTACCGCCATAGCGTATTCTTCATCGTCACTACTCGAAGATGAGTTCGCCTCATCGTCAAGCCTTTTGGCTTTAAGGGCAAGAGATTTGTGTTTCTCTTTCACCTTTGAGGCTTCGGAATCTTTAGAAAGGACAAGCTCAGAGACTTTTAGGTTGCCTATGAGTTCATCGAGGTGAGGATTGTCAAATCTTTTGACTCTTCGATCGCCGTCACCTTGGATCTCCACTTTGATGGAAGTGCCTTAGATATCTCCTAACATGGTTACGGCTAGAGAAAGATTCATCAAGTGCTTGTAAAGATGTAATAATAGTATTAAAGTTAGCAAATGAATGATCTATAGTTTCCTCATCCGATATTGAAAATTGTTCATATTGTTGAACAAATAAATCAATTTTATTATTTTTAACTTGTTGGTTGCCTTGATGAGTTACAACTAAATAATTCCAAATTTCTTTAGAGGTTTTAAGCATAGAAATTCTTTTTCCTTTTTCGGTAAAGCATTATATAAAACCATTTTTGCTTCACTATTTTTAGAAAGCTTTTTCTTCATTTCATCGTTTAGTTTATCATGAGGTATGTGAACTAAATTTCCTTTATCATCATTTGAGGTAGCCTCAAAATCACCTTCAACAAAAATGTACCAAAGATCAATATCTTTAGACTTCACATATGTTTCGAATCTATTTTTCCAATATATAAAACCATTAGTTTCAAGTAGTGGTGGTCGTTGCATAGATTGCCCTTCCTTATAATTTTCAGAACCCATAGTGATCGAAAAGTTTTTAAAATACAATTTTATTTTAAAACTTTTATAAACTTAGCTCTTGATGCCAATTGTGGAAAACTAGAAGGGGGGGGGGTTGAATAGTTTTGCCGATTTTAAGTTGATTTCAAAAACTTTAGATTCGATATTATGTGAAATCGTATGGATGTTGAGAACGTATAGATCTAATGATAATGCAAGCAAATAAATAAAGTTAACGGATAGAAAAGACACAACCGATTTATAGTGGTCCGGCTACAAGGACACCTTCCTTGCCCTACTCCACTCCCCGAGTCACCTACTCGAGAGTTCAAGCACTATGTCAACAAACTCCTTCACTTGGTGGAGAAGCCTTCACAACGTTGCTTGCACTTTTTCCGGTACAAGGCTAGATACCGAGTCCGTAGCACGGTGGACCAAACCAACACAACTATTACACAACAAATATGTGAAATATCAAATACAAGATCTTCGCTATGTAAATCTTATGGAGTGACAAATCAATCAAGGACCCTTGCTTGGATGACTTATAGAATGCTCGTGATCTCGCCTTAGAGAAGGACCTATATGAGGATCACAAATAGAAAGAAAAAGAACAACTCTCTAGATCAAGTGATCTATATGTTAGAAGAGAATGAGAGTGTATGAGAGATTTAGTAAGAAGAGGGTAAGTTAGAATGAAGAAATGGCTCTCTATTTATAGGCAAAATTCTTCACTGTTCTCGGATCCCACGGATCCCTTCCACTGGGATCCGTCTAGTGTAAACCTAGGGATCCGTGGAACGCTCCTCTTGCCCATGGGTTTTTTGGTTATGGGTCATGGGTTATGGGTTGGTCCATGGGTTTTCTTTAGATTCAATGTATCTAAGTATACATTGTATCTAGTCTACTTGGGTATGGGTTAAGATCCATGGGTTATGGTTTTTACCCATCCTAATAAACTATTACAACAAATGCTTAATTACTACATTTTTGTATTTAAATGGCTATATGTAAATGCTTTACAAAAATAATATGTATCCTTATAATTATACTTAAGACAACATTATATTTGTTATCAACAAAACACAAAGAGATCGCAAAATATTAATAAACGTTTTTATGGTTTATTTGTATTAACAAAAAGGATACCGTCAGGAGGAAGGTATTGACTTTGAAGAATCATTTGCTCCTGTGGCACGCATCAAGGCGATCAGAATCTCCCTTGCTAATGCTGCAAGTAAGAACATGATTGTCTATCAGATGGATGTAAAGACGGCTTTTCTTAACGGAGATCTTAAAGAAGTCGTATACGTCAGCCAACCGGAAGGTTTTGTGAATTGAGCATCCCGCTCATGTCTATCGCTTGAAGAAGGCTCTTTACGGCTTGAAGCAAGCTCCAAGGGCATGGTATGATATGCTATCAAAGTTTCTTCTATCTACCGGATTCAAAGAAAGGAGCGATTGATCCGACATTGTTCACCGTGAAGTCGCAAACATTTAATTCACGCTCAAATATATGTTGATGATATTATCTTTGCCTCGACCGACCCTAATGAATGTGATCGTTTTCAAATGAAATGGATTCCAAATTTCAAATGTCAATGATGGGACAAATGTCATTTTCTTGGGATTACAAATATCACAAATTCCGGAGGCATTTTATAAATCAATCTAAATATGCAAATGAGATCTTAAAGAAATTTGGATTTGATTCTAGTGACCTCATTGACACTCCCATGATAGAGCGTACTAAAGCGGATGAGGACCACTCGGTGATCATGGTAAACCAAACGAAATATCGTAGTATGATTGGATCCCCGATGTACCTCACGCCCGAGACCAGACATTTTGTTCATTTGCTTGCATGTGTGCTAGATATCGAGCTAAGCCTACCAAAAGGCACCTTGAAGCGATTAAGCAGATCTTTCAAGATTCCAAGGAACCATCAATATGGGACTTTGGTACCAAGGACACCGGTATGTCACTAACAAACCTATGCAGATGCCGATCATGCGGGATGTCAAGATACTCGTCAAGTACGTCCGGAGGTGCTCATTTTGGGTGATAAGCTTGTGAGTGGTCTTCAAAGAAGCAAATGAGTACTTCTATTTCCTCTACAGAGGTGAATACATTGCCATGTCATCGTGTTGTGCTCAAATCCTATGGATGAAATCCCAATTATCGACTATGGCCTTGTATTCAACAAAATTCCTCCATCTTGTGATAATAAAAGTGCTATTGCTCTCTCATGCAACAACGTACAACACTCAAGAGCAAATCACATCGACATTCGACATCATTTCATCAGGGAGCAAGTTGAAAACGGTGTGGTGGAACTATACTTTGTGAGGTCTGAATACCAGTTAGCAGACATCTTCACCAAAGCTCTTCTTAGAGAACGCTTTGAGTTTATCCTTCTACGTCTTGGGCTAAAGAGTCTACAACCGGAAACACTCAAGCGTCTTCAAGAGGAAGACGAGGAGTAGAGGTATTTATTCATCTATCTCTTGTATATACTTATTCAAAAAGCAAAATACAAAATTTCAAAACCCACAAAAGAAAATATAAAATTATAAAATTCTCAAAAAATCCATAAAAAGTAGAAAATCTTGAAAAATTCCAAAAATATTGTTATTTTGCCATGTTTTTCCTTATTCGATGTCATATACGGACTTTGTGTTGACATTCAAAGAATGTTACGGGTCTTTAGATGTTCTTCGAATGTACATATTTTTGTCTAAAAAAAAAGTGAAAAAAAAATGAGGCGGAGAAAAATGGTGGTTTATTGTCATTTCAGTCAGTAACCCGTTTTAAAAGTAAAGAACATAGCCATGCTTTATCTTATTTTTCAAATCTCATGCTCTGATTCTCAAAACAAATGTTTGTCATCAAAAAGACAAATGTTTCTCTTTCCAAATATTTTTCCGTCTAATGATTCTTCTGAAAAATATTTGCCATCTAATGAAAACTAAATTGCTTTGAAAACACCTCGTACTCTATTATTCGTGTAAATCATTAGTGCTTATCATCCGTCAAAATCTATCTCTCAATCAACAACTTGTGTCATTGATTGAGGGGAGAATGATTTTATTCGAATTAAAAGGTTATTTTGAAAGGTCTTTTTCAAACAATTGGCACGTAAATGAGCAAGGTTTATTGTTTAAAAATCAAAAAGAATAATGTTTTATACAGTTGATTCAAAACCTTTGCTAATGTTATGTTTTCAAAAGCATCTCTAATCAATGGAGTTTAAAGTCTGAAAATCTGATCCTTATCAGTTAAAAAGTTTAAAAAAAAAAAGCCAAGTCACGATTCTCCTCAAAAAGCTTTCAAAATTGAATTTAAATCAATAGATATCACAACTCTCAAAGGAGTTGAAAAATGTGATCGGGGGAGAATTTGTGATTTAAATTGGTTTTAAACTGATAATTTGATACATGGTTTTATAAGGATGTACAAGCTCTCCTTCCCACATGTGCCAAACGATTTCAAATTTTCCATGCACATGTTGAGGGGGAGCATCTATCTTAAACCACAAAGATTTGAAACGTGATCAAATTATTTCAATGTGCAGTCTTTTCCTAATATGTGCAAAACATTTTCAAATTTCTATGCACATATTGAGGGGGAGCAACTATTTTGAAAACCACATTCGTTATATAACTACTCCTAGATGCAAGCCAACCCCTCAAAGATGAAAATAAAATCTATTACTAAATGATGCTTGATGCACATGTTGAGGGGGAGCTCTTGTTCTAAAAAATTTCAAAAACATTTCAGGTACAAAAATGCTTTGATAATATATCACAAGTATCTGGATTGATTTTTAAATGGTATTCAATTGGTTCCAATGGCAGATGAACAATACCAAATAGACCGACCAACTTTACTTTATGTATGATGATATAAGGATGATAAGGTTAGGTATTTGTTCCCATGATCTGCCATAACCGGAGGGAAGAGTGCGGACTGAGACAGAGCTAGTACTGGAATAAACCCAACAAGGTTCTAGTTATGAAATCTCGGTAAGCACTGAAGAGGTTGACGAATGAAAAAGAATTGAATGAGAAAAGGGGTGAAAAGAAATAGCCCTCCAATAATTCAACCTTAGGGCAGTAACCGGGTTCAAACATATGCTCTCGGTGTTTACTAAGGTAACATCGGTATTGAAGACAAGACGTCATGGACCCGTGTGACGACCGCACTACAACTTCCCAAACCACTCAAGTACCTCTTAAAAGGGCTTGTTTCATTCTCACGGGAACCGACATTATCTATCGACTTTCTCTTAGATATTGTTGATATTGAAGAAGGAGACCCTCTCCTAGTCTCCCGATAGGAACCAAATATGCACAATTGAGTCTAGAGCCACGAGATCATCAAATAAATCTCTTTAGGACACTTTGTCAATGAAGACTCTGTTTCACACAATGTGGAAAAGAGATTAAATCTTATGAGTCCCACGCATTATCCTTGTGGTATTGCGTAACATCCGAGTGATATGCTAACATATTCACAATGAAGATGGAAAGCCTTCGAGCCAACATCAAACAAGCTCTCGGTAGGTGGCATGTGAGATCTATTCAATAGATCAACCATGTGACAAATTAATGAAACAATGGGCGATTCAATCTTTTGAATTAATCCTGGTTCGAGTTATGGATTGACGGATACCTTTGTAAAACCGGTCATTGTGCGTAAAAACACTTTTCTCAGTAGCACATCGATCGTGTACTCATATTTCAAAATAAAAGGTGTTTATGATTGATAATTGATTTTCATTAAAACCTTCGTTGTATTGCAAAAACAATTTATATTGAGCGAGACACGATTGTTTTTCAAATATCTTTTCATCAATCGGTGATTCTCAATTCGATGGTTCACTCACTCCGTGTTATCTTCTTTGAGATGTTCGGTTTGAGAACACTAGAGCGACTACGAAACCTCGTCAAGGAAATTCTTGAATTATACCGACACTGAGCAAGACTTGTATCGATCAACGGGAACCGTGGGCGTGTACCTCAATTCAACGAAGTGATCAAAGACACTTTCGTGCACTTTATTGCTAACTGTTGTATGCAGTCGCCCGACGCTTGCGGTGATTAGAATGAAGCGGTCAATCCATAGCCGCATGCTCACACTACACATTCATCTCTAAAGAAATCATGATAAGTGCATCAATGACTCGATATTTTCACTCCATGCTTCGCCTGTTCGCCGCCAATACCATGAATCAACGAAGCTTCGCTACTCGATGAAAATATATCATGATCCGTAATGTGAGCATGTCACCAATTGTCACAACATCACATAATACCAACACCACAAAAGAAGACTCGTAGATTTATGTTAACCGATGATCTCAATGCCGGCTCAAAACTCTTCATCACGTGGATCGGTTAAAGACCTCCACTTGTAATTATCCAAACATGCGGAACATGAAGAATCAAAGACTACGAGCCATCGAGCAAAGAACTTAATCAAGAATCCTAGAACAATCTAATGTAATATCCGTTTGTATTCATTGTAATTGAGGTGACCTCCTTTGGGGAGATTGTTAGAATTAGAAAATTCGATCGTTAAAGAGTCACCACCTCAAGTATATGTATTCGTTAGAAAGCTCGTAGTCGTAGTCAAGTTATGTTAGCAAGTAGTTTGTTAAGTAACACCGTGGAGGACTGGACGGTCTTTACCCACCTGTATGCCCGATCCACAGCCCGTAGGTGGCGTTTATTTGTATGACACTATAAATACCCTCTACCTCCCAAGGTAGAGGGTTGGAGCTTGAATACCATTTTTCTTTATTTCACATAGTTCCCAACTCTCTTCCATTTCTCTCTCTAGAACTTTCTCTCTCTAAACATATTTAACGCCTCATGTGATTATGGTTTAGTGTGATTGTGAAATCCAATAACTAACATATTAAATGTTATGTAAATGGTTATAGAAAGTATGATGTGTCACAATTATAAAAAAACGTGGACTTAAGGGGGCTAATGTTGTCAAGTTGTAAATATGTTATAAAGTTGTTTATGGTCAAAGTAGAAAGAAAAGGACTTGAGGGACCTAATGTGCTATATAGCCAAACTTGTCACCTACAAGTATTTGGATACTTATCATATTATCAAAAGAGTTCTAGAAATGTGTAGGAGGATGTGATGTATGGTTAGAGAGAAAGGAGGGAAAAGAGACCAAGTTATGATGATCAATTCATGGTGTCTAGTACCTCAATTCAATTAGTGAAGCCCTAATAATGATGCTCCTCAGGTAAGTAGTCCTTTATCTTAAGTTAATTGATGAATTCAATAATTAGGGTTCTTGATATCAATTGGGAATTGAGTAAAATATGGTTTTAAGCTAATTAATGAAGTTATAGTGATTATGGAATAAGGATTTATGAAAGTAAGTTAGTAATCTAATGAGATTAATTATCATATAATCATTATATAATTATGTGGTAATTAGAAGTGATTAAAAGGAGTTAAGATTGTTGTATTCATAATATAGTTAATTGATTATGTGTTTATGTCCTTAGTGAATTGGCTTAGATTGCAAGAGTAGAGAATGATGATGTAGATGATGATGTCTTTGGTTTCATTAGCTTGGGAGCAAGGTAAGTAAACCGATTGTTGTGACAACTGGCAAATTAGGGAGCCCTTTTAGGTAACTGCATTACGCTAGCTAGACCGAGTAGATTGCCTTTAGGATCTATTTCGGTTAATCGTGACTTGTCTTGGTATCGTTTATTAGCTTTTATGATTTATTTTGGTATCAAATGAGTTATGGTATGAGTTATGGCCCGTAGTGTTAGGCACTACTTGAGTCGGCACAGTAAAATCCTAAAACGAGAGAAAAAGTAATTTTTAACTCGTTACGCGAAAATATGACGCGTTAATAATCAAAACTCATGGAAAAAGGTAAACAAAAACAATAATGTTACAAATAAAAATAGTCGGACACTAATTGTAAAATGTACGAGCTCGAGAGAGGTGTATCGGGAAAGTTTACAAAAAAATACGGTTTGGTCCCCCTTGTTTTGTGTGACCGGTGCCCCCCATCCCAAAACAATTATTATTTTTAATCCCTCCCTTACAATATAAAAACCACAACTCTCACACACACACACACCTTTCTCTCTCTCTCTACACCAAACCCTAGCTCTCATCTCACTCTCTACAAAATCAGAAATGTTGGATGATGGTCAAAAAGGGAAGGACCATGGCTTTCACTAGCGTGTTTAAAACAAGCTAGAGCTTGTTGAGTAGCTCCTCGAGCATATTTAGCCTTGTTTTGTGCAAAGGCTTATGTGAGTTCATTTTTCAAAGTTTACTATTCAAGTGCTTATTTACTGTTCCAATGCTTATTTATGCTTATTTTCTGCTTATTATGCTTAGTATAGTTGATATGTGGTAGTTTTTAGCTCATTTTAAATTTTGCATCCCATTTGTGCTTATTTGTTTTGAATCTGTCAAAAACGAGCATCATAATTGCTTATTTGAAAAAAGTGCTTATTCAAGTCTCACTTCTGCTTTTTAGTAGTAATTTAATCCTACATTAAAGTTTTCATAAAAAAAAGTCCAAGGTTTAGTATTGAAATCTGTTTTCAAAGAAATTTTCTGAATCTGTCTCAGACCCAACAGTCCCCAACTAGCTTATTTGCACAGCCCTTATACAAGCTCATACAAGCTTGAAATTTGCTAAAAATTGGTTTTTAAGTTATTTGATTCATGTAATTTATCTATTTACCCTCATCTAGGATTTTTAAGGTTGTTTGCTAGCTTATTTTTAAGCTAGAAAGTGCCCCTTAGGGCTGTTTTAGTCTGATTATTGCTTCAATAGTTTAGGTGTAGTTAGTAGCTTTTAGCTTAATCACTTAGCTTATTTTTTATCCTTTAGTAGTAACTAGGTATGTTTAATTAGATACTAGGTGTTGTAGCTTATTTGAAGCTTTCCATTAGCTTAAGTCCTTGGCAGCTTGTTGCAAAACCAAACAGTCCTTTAAATCATATCTGCTGATTTAATAAGCTGTTTCCTAGCTTATTTTGAAGTTTGAAAAGTTTTGTTTTTACAAAAAATACTTATTTTTATCCTACAATTAAGTTATAAAAGAAAATTTTCAGAAAAAAAAAAAGAAAAAAAAGGGTGAGGCAAGCCCGAACCTGAGACCTCCCCCTTTTTAAAGCCTTATGGGTGTACCCGTATACCATGCGCCCTAGGGACTTTTCTCATTCAAGTTTCACACAATTAATTTAGTAAGGACGTTTTTGCTGATTAAGCTTACCAAACTTTTGATTTTTTTACTGCTTATTACAAAAAGCAATTCCATATTTTTTATTTTTCTTACATCTAGCTTAACTTAAAGTAGTTTACTAGAATTTTTCACATTTTTATAAAATCATTTAGTACTTTTTCTAATTTAATTAGTGTAATTTAGTTTTTAATTCATTAAAAATTATTTAAAAGTAAAAAAAATACCCGGCTTTTTTCTAAAATATTTTTTAGTCATTTAGGACGTAGAAAAAATAGATTTGCACCCGTAGGCTTTAATTTGAATTTTTTTGATTTTAAGGGCCTAGGACGTTCCCGGTTTTGCTCGTTTTTTAGTTTTAGTGCATTAGGACTTAGTTTAGCATTGTTTTCTTGTTTCTTATGCTTAGTAATGTTTAACTTAGTAATTTGCTTAGTTTACTTGCCTTAAATTGCCTTTCCGTTCATTAAAACTTAGAAAACCAAAACAAAAACGTAAAATCCCGATCATTCAAGCATTTTAATAACAAAACTCAAACGAAATCCTCGATTCACACCTCGTTGGGACACGACCCGGGTAATCACTTGCCCGGTATCTTATATCGTATGTTTGCGGGTTTTGCGTGTTGACCTTTTTCCTAAAGGGTTGATTCGTCGATTCGCGCGTATCACGTATATTTGATATTTTACTATATTATTTGATTATTTGACCCCTAAAAAGGCCAATATCACCTCTCATATTAAAGCATGCAGAAAATTCAATGTTTAACATCATGAATGAAGACATTAATTAAATACAAGAATGGAATATGAAATACTAAAACTTATGAAGTGTATGGCGTGAAAATTCAATGTTTAAAATAAGTGACATTAGAACTTAGATTAGATTCGCACTCATAGCTCTTGGGACGACCTCGGCTTTACCTATTACTACACTACACACGACCGGGTACAACCCGTTAGTGCATAGGTAGACCTTAGGTAGATGAAAAATTATAAGTATTAAAACCTGGTCTGAAATCCAGCATCATTTTCCGTGTATCTTTTCACCCCGAAAGTTTCTACCGTAATCTTTGGTGGATAGTATAGAGCTTCAATTTTCTTGCACCTATTCTTCTCTTGTTCTTCAAGTTTTTCAGCATACCATGATATGGGAGAATAATTCGGTGTCGATTTCAAAGATATCATCATTTTCTTCCAAGTCCATCATATAACATGTTTAAGTTAATCCTTGATTGTTAGATGGCCATGGTTTCCAATCACCACTGGTCTTTCTCTCAATCCCTCTTTATTCAACTTCAAAGTATTCATCTAGCCCGTGGAATTCCCTCAGGTTTGCTTTCCATCCACATATAGAGTTTCTCTTCTTCGCTAAGGTGCAAAATAACGTCGTGAGTGAACAGGTTCTGCGAGATCACGTGAAGGCTTTGAAATCCATCTTCTGTTGTTATTTTCGTAACTGAACAAATATGTATCAATTTTCAAGATGTACATGTAATTCACTTGCTTTTCCTTTGTAATGATATTCATACTTAATCTTAAATTAAATAAAAGATATTAGTGAAACCCTTAAAAAATTAGTACGAAAAATAAAAACTAAAAGTAATTAGTAAAAATAAAATATTTTTGGATTACTAACACCCATATACGCCGTACAAAAAAGCTGTATACGATGTATCAAGTTCAGACTCAATACACAGTATTCCAATTTCTCAGAATATGGTTACTGTGATCAAAACGAATACGCTGTATGCAAATGAAATGAATACGCCATATAAAGTAAAAGTAACATTTTTTTTGTGTGTGTGTATATATATAGATTAAAAGTTAAAATTAAAATTATGAAAGGAAATAAATTAAACTAATATAGGCCTCAAAAGATGAATACTCCGTATGAAAAAGTTGGCATACGCCGTATCCTTGTGTATGGAACAATTCGCCGTATCCAATGGAAGTGAATACGCGGTATGTACAACATGAGACAGAAAACAGTTAATCACACAAAATAAAAAATAGATATTAAAATAAACTAAAAACACAAATAAACTAATTAAAATACAAAAATCCACTAATTTAACTTAAGCTAAAGCTACTTCCCGGCAGCGGCGTCAAAAACTTGATGTGTTATTTTAAGTCTAGTTTTAAATTTATATTTTTCCGACTTTCATATTAGACTAAGGTGGTGTTTGTTTTTTAAGAGGTTCTAAATCTGAATCTGAACCGCACATCTGAATCTGAATCTGAGGGGTAAATGTCTGAATCGACCGCATCCGAGCGGAAAAAAAAACTCATTTTGAACCGCACATTTGCTTGCTCGTACTAATTTTTTTGGCCTTTTTGTGTCGACAAAAGGCAACAAGAGGCATTCGGACACCCTCTCAAGTCTAGACCATTAAGATCTTATCGCCTCGAACGCGTCTCGAACGAAAAAAAAAACAAACGGTCTGAACGACCAAAATGTCTGACCGCGTCTGAACGGTTCAGATTAAGAGGCTGTTAAGAGCCTCTTAACGAAAAACAAACACCACCTAACACTAACAAGCAGTGTACCCAATCAATCCTAGCTAGTTTGGTAAGTACGAGACGTTCACAAGGAGTAGATAAACTTAGTAGCTAACCTATTGAATTTCTACAGTTTTAAAGGGGATTTTGATTTAAGATTATTTAAACTAGTAAAAACATTAAAAGTAAATTAAACTATTCTAAACTACTAGTGTTGTGATCAAATTAAGAAGAGAGTGCTAGCCATGTTAATCCTATTACATTTTCATTTATCCGTTTATTAGTCCAATGACTTAATAATTCATATTAGTGACATCATGAATATGCAGACAACACATTCCTATCGATGGTAAACTAGCACTATGTTAACTTACTTGTTTTAGTATTTTAGGTCTAACCTAGGGCAGGTCCGCCACTAGTCCTAATGGCACCATTCATGAAGCTAGGTCACAAACACCAACCATCAAGATATGGATTACCTACATAGCTAAAGAGCGACACTATGATAACCTAGACAATAGACTTACTATATTAAATAAATAAACGAACATACTATTTGAACGATAAACATAAAAATTATCTCAAAAAAATGCATCAAGTCTTCATAAACAGAATAAAATCAACGTAGCAATTATAACATGGCTAACACCTAAGGGTGTTAGCCCATAATCTCAGTAGAAAACATGAAAATAAATACAAACAAATGACATAATGAAATCGAAAAGAAAACCGAACGAATCTACTTCGTGTGATGATACGTGACCTTCTCCTCTCGATCTCTTGCCTTTGGAACTACTCCCTAACTGTCACAAAGATTTCAAAGTCATCTAGTGGTGGTGGTGTATCTTTAAAATACGAAATTAGGGCATGTATATATAGTTACCCATCTGACGTGCGGATACGGCGTATTTAGGTCTAATAGGCCGTATTCCAGATATTTTGAGTGGGGAATAAGAAAGACATTCCAGCATATTCTTATGTCATCTTTAAATATGGTGTATTCTTGAAGTGTGATACGCCTTAGGCCTTTGAATCTTGATACGCTTAAACTGGGGATAAGATATTCAATACGGTGTGTGACCAGTGTTTCATACGCCGTGTGTCTTCAACGGTTGACTTGGTCTTTGACTGCAAGGCTTTAAATACGACGTATTGCTAGAGTTAAATACGCCGTATGTCTTCTTATCTTCGATACTTGATGAATTCTTCTAAGTATTTTATATGACGTATCTCCAAATTTAAATACGTCGTATGCTCTTGCTAGGTTTGCACAAATTCATTATGTTAGCTCCAAGTTTTATCATTTTTCGTGTCTTTTCCAATATTGCTCCATAAATACTGAAAATCATACGTGCCATTCTGGGAGTCTTCATTTACTCCGGTATAAAAAGGGTTATATCAAGGTCAATAATTTCTTTCTGGTCCACCAAGAATTTCTTTTCCAACTAAGGTTTATTTAAGTCCGCCACAACATGCCTTTTCCATCTATAGCGCAAGACAAACCGTAGCGGGATGTATGAGAACTTAAATGAAACTTAAGCAATATTATCGATTCTGATGTAAAAACATATTACCTCCGTCCCATAAAAACTGTCCACTTTTACTTTTTTAAGTCTTTCTTTTTAAACTTTGACCTTAAATATTTTTGCTTACGTTATATAACACTTGATGCAAAATATATGAATGGATTGAGATTTAAATGTATTTACATTGATATGATTTTCATCAAATATTATATAACGCAAACAAAAATATTTAAGATCAAATTTGAGAAAAAAAAGACTTAAAAATGTCAAACTGAACAGTTATTATGGGACGGAGAGAGTAATAAATGAGCAATCTACATGGGAAAAATAATATATAAATATAGTAATTATTTGATGCTATCACCTGCACCAAGTAAAAATACTTCCTGCAACAACTCTTTTTCAGCTTCTCGGAAATTCCATCCTTTTAAATGCGGGTAAGGAGTTCACCAAAGAAGCTTGAAAAAGACCATCCAAGTGTTGTTATCTCTAAAAACAATGTTCTAGATTTAGGTTAACTATGTATGAACTTATCAAAACTTTTGTGGTAGTAAAAGTGCACATTTTGGAAAATGTTGCAAGTGCACTTATGTAGTTCTGTTAGCTATAACTGTACAACTCTAAACTCTTAAGTTAAATAATATGTCTTAAGCCTAAAATTCTAAGCCTCAATACAATGCTCTTTAATGAATCAAAAATAGCCTTGTGGTGTCTTGAAGTTGAGTTGTTTAACCCCATTAACTATCCTACAAATGAATCACCCGTTGAAGATAAGATGAATATGATTTTTGTATATGATACTAGCCATTCCAAAAACACTATAACACCACTCGATTTCTTGGCTAGATTCATGTCAAGTTACCCGATAGCTTCGCCAAACTTCGTCATTGATAATCTGTCAATTGATGATTGCACAAGATTTAGTTGGTGTAGGCTGACGTTGTTGTAATAGCAGATGTACAATACACAAAATTGTATCACAAAATAGATGCACTTCCGCTGCATACATTACTATCGTAGACATATGCCCTGCCGCAACACGTGGGCTTCAAATCCTCGTTTCGTACAATTATCAAAAAATACCTATAACTTATGATATGTCATCGACTTTTGAAGTTTTTATGATTTTTCCTATATACATCGTTGGGTTTTCTAACATGTATCTTCTAAATTATAATATGTACCTTTAAATTTCAATTCAACTCTTAAGTAGGTCGACACGACTAACCCATTTAATAAACGTGTACATGTTAATGTTGAACTTCTTGACATGATTAACTAAACATGTCGGGTTTGGGTTAAGATATATGAACCTGCTAACCCATTAATCGAACCCGCCAACCAGAACCCAACACGAATTGCCACCCCTAGTTATAATAGATGTGGTTTAAAGTGTTTATTTTTGTGTTAACAATAACAATAACAATAACAATCATCATCATCATCATCATCATCATCAGATTGGCTTAGGGTGGCTCCTATATCTGGATTGGGACAAACTATGAACGCCAGGACTTATCGTTGTGTGTTGTGTTACCGACTGGGTGTTCCCTTTTCTTCGTTCGTGCACCGTGCTCGGCATGTTCTAAGGTTTTCTTGGAGATATTTATGGGGATCATGCTTTGTTTCATGCGGGTATTGTTGGCATTAAACATCGCCATAACGTTGTACGTGATGTTCGTTGATATATGCTCGCCCGGATTTCATTCGTAAGGAGGTGGATATTGGGCTTCATGGAGATATGGATGGACCCTTGCGACCTACCGATATATTGCTTTATTCTTGGGATGGCGGGCGTGATGTTTGTGTTGATCTTACAGGTTCGTCCCCCTTGACGCAATCGGGGTTGCTTGATTTTGTGCCAGGGCGTATGGTTAGTGAGGCTGCACGACGTAAACGTGTCAAGTATGAGGCTAAATGCGCAGACATCGGATATAGGTTCCTCCCCTTTTCCTTTTCTTCTTTTGGAGAACTTGAGAAAGAGGCGGTAACCTTACTAAAGTGTATTAGACTTTTCTCCATGACTCAAGACATTGGTGCTCGTGTTGCGGTTCATATTTTTAATCGTATTAGTTTCGCTATTGCTAGAGGAGTGGGGGCCCAGTTGGTTTCTCGGCTTCCCACTAATTTCTTGTAAATCTTTTGAGTTTTTAATAAAGTGATGTTTTATTAAAAAAAAAAAAAAAATAAAATAATAATAATAATAATAATAATAATAATAATAATAATAATAATAATAATAATAATAATAATAATAATAATAATAATAATAATAATAATAATAATAATAATAATAATAATATTGATCGTCTTTTTCAACACCTTCGTTGAAACAGGTCCTATGATCTTATCACGTCTTTTGTGATAAGTTTTGTACATATTTTCTAGGGTTTTTTCTGCATCCGTTTCTTCAATTAGGGTTTCGTTTTTGGAACCTGTTTTTCTGTTTCGTGGTTCTTGCAATTGTGTGATTCGTTTAGATCCTTCCCTTTCTTCCTAAACCATTACTGAGATTGTAAGTTGCTGTTTTTTGGGCTGCGCACTGTTTGGGGGTTGCGTTTTTATCACAAGGTTTTTGGCAAAAACGTTTTGGTATTATGTTTTACTCGACGCCAGGTAGTTTGTGTAGTTTTGGGCAGTTATCACACGGTCTTGGTACGATGATCTTGGTCGTTTGGTACGGGCTGTATTGGTACGAACGCTTTGGTTGCTCAAGGTTCGGTTGTTTCAGGTGGGTTACCTTTCGAGTCTTCATTTGCATGTTTGCTACGTTTGGTTTTATTTGGCTTTCTTTCCTGTTGTTTAATTGCTTGAGGTGTGGTTGTAAGGGGCGGTGGTTTTGTTGCTTTGTTGCTATGCCGGGTGTTAGATTTCATTGTCCCTTTGTGGGTCTTGGTGGATGTAGGGATGGCGGTGGTAATGGGCTTACTAGAACATCTTTGATCACTCATTTACGTGACCGGCATTTTAGCGTTGAGGCTCTTGCTGTTAGGTCACTAGTTTTACAAACACAAGTAATATAGAAAGAGATAAGGCGATTGAACAATATCTAACACACACACACACGATATTAAAGACGGTTATGCGTAAGGCATGAGTGAAAGAGAATAACTTGAACAACCAACCCTCAAGTGAGGGTTTACATAAGTATTTATAGGAGAAAAGCTAGGGCAACACTCCTAGTTTCCATCCTTTCCTTAATAGACTAAGGCCTAGGCTTATGGGCCTTCTACATAAGCCTAAGGCTAATTGCAAACATAAAGGCCATAATAAAGCTAACTATTACATATTAATTACAAACACTTGATTATGGTTTAGGAGTGATTCCAACACTTGCTACCACTAAGCAGTCTCTCTTGTCGGATTTGGCTATTTTCGAAAGGACAGAGGTTACTCTTAAGCGTATGGGATTGTGGTTAAGTGGTGGTTGTTTCAAAATGCATACTTTCCGGACTAAGTGTCGTCATGGTACAGGGTCTGATTTTGTGTCTCCTCCTGATTGTGGTGATGGTGTTGTTCGGTTTGTGTTATATGATCTCACCAAACCACAGGTTCCTTCCCAGGTAGCCA
The DNA here is from genome assembly GCA_022545495.1 of Chrysanthemum lavandulifolium. Lineage (NCBI taxonomy): Eukaryota > Viridiplantae > Streptophyta > Magnoliopsida > Asterales > Asteraceae > Chrysanthemum > Chrysanthemum lavandulifolium. The sequence goes on along the minus strand of CM040244.1, from coordinate 132,041,806 downwards.
TTGTTGAGGATTCGGGTTTGGACGAGCTTGGTGGTTTTGATTTACCTCTTCTTGATACTTTATTCTCCAAGGGATTGCGGACTGTCAAATCCATCCCTCCCAAATGTCGGTTGGAGTTCTCTCGTACTTTGAAAAGAGCTCTTGATAAGGTGATCTGCACGCCTGATGACATTTCTTGTTGGGTTGGTTTGCTTGTCCTGCCTCTTTGTTTACTGAAAACCTTTTGCCCGAGGAGTAGTCAAGAGGGTAGGTCGGCCACTAAGCGTCAACGCCAGGAAGAGTATATTGTTAATGCTATTCATGCATGGGGTTCTCCTGGTGGTAGTTTGCAGGTTGTGCGTGAGGTTTTAGCCGAACCTTCTCCATTATGGTCTAGTATTGATGATGATAGCCTGGATTTGGGTGATCGTAATGTCAAGCAATGTAAGAGGAAGATTTGTGATGGTCATTATACTGCTGCGGTCAGAGTTCTTTCGTCTTCTGGTATTGCACCTTATGATGTCTCTACTCTTGAGGATTTAAAAGCTAAGCACCCTTTTCGATCCGCTCCTCTTTTGCACGATATACCTATTGATATTCATCACCCATCGCATCCTCTTCTAACGCTCTTGACATGATCAAAAGTTTCCTCGTGGTACTTCTTGTGGACGGATGGGTGCGTGCCCAACACCTTTGGATTGCTTAACCGTGCGGTGTGGCTATTTCGATGAGTTAATCGCTTCTATTACCCAAGTGGTGAACCTTTTTCTTGTTGGTAAATGCCCGAGGGCGTTGGGTGAGTACATTGCTAGTGCTCCTCTCACACCCTTGGTCAAACCAGAGGGGTATCCGTCCTATTCTTTGTTGGGACTGTTTGAGGCGTTTAGTTTCCAAGGTTTGTGCTTCCATGAATGGCCACTCTTCAGATAGTTATTTAGATGATTTGCAATTTGGTGTTGGGGTGTCGGGTGGAGGGGAGGCTATTCTTCACGCTGTGAATCGGTTGGTTGAGGACCAGGGGGATGATGTTGGTCTGTCTATGTTGTTGGTTGATTTTAAAAACGCTTTCAACATGGTGGATCGGGCTGTTATGTTACGAGAGGTTCGACTTCATTTCCCGGCTATTTCGCGGTGGGTTGAATTATGTTATTCTAGTCCTGCCAGATTATATTATGGTGAGCATACTCTTTGGTCTCATCAAGGTGTGCAACAAGGTGATCCGCTTAGGCCTATTCTTTTTGCTTTAGTGTTACATCCCCTGGCATGTAAGATTAGAGATTCTTTTGACCTTTCCTTTCAAGCTTGGTATCTGGATGATGGCACTATCATTGGCGATACCTTGGTTGTGGGTAAGGTTTTGGAGTTGATTATGACGGATGGACCTTGTCGTGGCTTACACCTCAATGTTGATAAAGCGAAGTTTTTTGCCACGGGAGGACCCCGAGCGTGTATGTCGGTGTTTTCCTCCCAATATTTCGCCTCACATGGTGTTAAATTATTGGGTGGACCTGTTAGTGTGGATTTTGAGTTTGGTAGTAAGTTGGTCCTAAAAAGGGTTGCCAAAACTATTGAACTTACGGAGGCAGTTTTCAAACTCAATGACCCTCAATGCGAGTTGTTACTTCTCCGTGCATGTGCTGGTATTTCTAAGTTATATTTTTCTATGCGCACATGTTCTCCTCGGGTCTTTGAGTGTGCTCGTGTTTCTTTTGATGCGGCACTGTTCCTCCTTGGAGCGTGTTGTCACCTTCGGCCCGGTTTTGGTGATTGGCAATGGAGACTCGCCACCTTACCCTTTGCTTTTGGGGCTTGGTTTATATTCTGCAGTGACGTCTTGAACTATGCCTTCCTTGCTTCTAGACTTCAATCGCTAGTTTACGCCTAAGCTTCTCCTTAGCTCGGTATTGTTTCGCTGGTCCTTCTTTGATGATGCTCTACGACTTTTAATGTGAATATGGATATTAACCTTTTGAGTAACCTAGCGAGGTCGCCGCCCCAAACTTATGAAGAAATTGGCGGATATATATTTCGATCGGGTTACCCAAACTGTTGAGTCTACATTTCATCTTTCTCCTCGACGGATGGCGTCATGGAGTTCACTAAAGGAGGATCATACTGGATCGGCTTAGAGTGGCTCGATATCCGACCGGGACAAACTATGAATGCAAGGGCTTATCGTTGTGTGCTATGCTATCGGTTGGGTGTTCCTCTTTTCACCGCTCGTGCACCGTGTTCAAATTTTGTTCTAAGGTATTTTATGGAGATATTTATGGGGATCATCTTTGTTTCGTGTGCGGGTATTGTTGGCATTAAACATCGGCATAACCTTGTACGTGATGTTCTTGTTGATATATGCTCTCGGTCCGGAATTTCTGCACGTAAGGAGGTTGATATTGGGCTTTCTGGAGATGGGGACAGATCCTTGCGACCAGCTGATATATTACTTTACTCGTGGGATAATGGGCGGGATGTATGTGTTGATCTTACTGGATCGTCGCCCTTGACGCAATTTGGGATGACTGATTTTATGCTTGGGCGCGCGATCATTGATGCTGCACACCGTAAACGTGTCAAGTACGATGCGAAATGTGCGGATATTGGATATGGGTTTCTCCCCTTTTCTTTTTCTTCTTTTGGAGAACTTGAGAAGGATGTAGTTACCTTACTTAAGCGTATTCGACGATTCTCTATGACTCAAGACGTTGGAGCGCGTGCAGCAGTTCATATTTTTAATATGATTGGTTTTGCCATTGCTAGAGGTGTGGGGGCCCAGTTGGTTTCTCGGCTTCCCACTAATTTTTTGTAATCCTATGAGTTTTTAATAAAAAGGTTGTTTATAATAATAATAATAATAATAATAATAATAATAATAATAATAATAATAATAATAATAATGATGAGAGTAATAACAAAAGGGGTATTCTATTTCATTATCAATACAAGGGTATTTTAGTCATTTTACATTTATAAACTGGTTAAATTAATGGCCAATGATAACTTGGACTACACCCAAAACATGTCTTTCAATTTTGGACTGAACCCGATACTTCTTGAAAAATTGGACCAAAAATTAAATACCCGACAAACCACAAGGATCAAAATGCAGTTAACTCTTAATTCAAATGTATCTAATATATATAGTATATATTATTCAGGAGTCTCGTGTTATATGTGTGTGACCCTCGTGTCTTGTAAACCATAACTAATATAAGTTTATATGTTATGTTATGCACACATAACTAACAACTTTTAAAATATACTCGATCTTGAGGTGCAATAATCTGAAATACCCAATCGTTAACGTCAATCACAACCCACCACCACTGGCACCATCATCTGCAGCCTTACCAGTCACCACCACCGACCCCACTGCCACAAACACCAACGGAGAATAACTAAATTTTATATCTAATCTCAATTTCAAAATAAAAAATGAAGAAACGATTGCGTCATCGAGTCGTTGGTGTTAGTACTTATAGCTTTGGGTTAGTTTTTTTTCGATATCATTTGGGACTTGGATCAGGGTTCCAGGTTCGACGATGGTAGTGGCGCTGAAGATGTTTGTGGATTTGAAGACAACGGTCGTGACAAATGTGATCGTGTGGTGATAGTTTACAAACTAGAAGTAGGTTTTGTAGAAAAGATGATTATAAAAGTGGGTTTGTGAGGCTTTGTGATGAAATGCAGTAATGAGTGAGATATGGGTTGATCAAGATTATTGAGGTTCATAAATAAAAGAACTTTTTTGATATGTTCTCGTGTGACGTGCAATGAGTAATGGGATTCTGGTTTTCGTTTGTCTCGTTTTCCTTTCTTGTGTTTTTGTATAAAAAAATAAAGATAAGGAGATGTACGAGCCTTTAATTTTTAGATCTGTGTTATGAAAGTAAAATTTGTTCTTAATGGCTGGCGTTGATGAGTATATTAAGCAAAATATTTAATAAATATGGGTAATGTTCTTGAGTGTTTTTGAATTCTATTTTAAATTAATTGTAATTTCAAGAGAAAAGTAAAATGGGGAAGAAAACGAGGGTATTTTTGTCATTACAATAATGTTTGACCAACGGTCAACGCAAAATAGACGAGGAGTGTAACAAAATGTGAATAGTAATGACAAAATTTGCAATTAATTCTTGAAGCGGTTGCGATTGCAAATTTTGGAAACCACAGGAACGAGATTTATAATTTACCCTAAAATAAAGTACTCTGTAGATAAGTTTGGAGGCGCCGTTGAAATGAAAAACGTAGAAGTAACGAGGTGTTTGTTTGGAGGGTATAAGAATCAAACAATGATATTTATAGTCATTTCAAATATTTGGTTGGAAATTTATTAGGGTCCGTTTGGTTTATAAGTGGGTTTGGATTGGATTTGGATTTCGGTCTAGGATTTGGATTTGGTTTAGGATTTGGAGAGAGAAAATATATTTATTAAATGTATTTTATAATAAAATTATAATAAAAAAATATTATTTAAAAATTTAAATAAAAATAGTATGTGAGAGTAAAAAGTGGTAGGTCCCATGATTTTTGACAAAACCTCCAACTTGATGTGGAATGAAAATTCTTACATCTATTATTTCTTTTCTCAAAAAATGAACCAAACAAAATTTTATCGTCACATCAAGCATAAAACCCAATCTAAAGTATCCAACCAAACGCACCCTTACGAAAGTATTATATCAAGAATGATAGATCCATGCTAATGGGGAATGGTGACTTTTGTTAACCATTCTTGTAAAGCCCGCATATTTTATTATTTCAACCACAAAATTAATGAGATTTGAGCATTTAAATAAGAGCCTTAATATATGGATATAATTTAATGGACCTAAAATGTGATCTACCGTATAAATAAATTGCTAACTGTACAAGTTATTTATACGGTAGGTCACCTTTTAGATTCATTTAATTAGGACCGTTTATCATTTTACTTTAAATAAATCTTACTAAATGTGATATCAATACCTAAAATTTTATACAGTACCAAACAATAATAATCGCCTCAATCCCATATATAACCCTTTAATGAAAGTCATACCGATTCTACCAAACGCACCCTAAAATGCTTTAGTAAAAGTTAAATAGAGAAGACCTTATGCGAGAAGGAGAAGGAAGTTAAGTTAGGGTTTTTAAAAGGGGTTTGTCGTCTGGTTCTTCATTTCAAAAATCAAAACAAATAAAAATGTTTGAATTTTTCAAGTCTTACTATTGTTATTATATCACCGGTGAATTGAAACAACAAAAAAAAGTCATATGTTCTTCCATCTCCTATTCCTCAATGGCCCCAAGGTATACTACTTTTTTATGTTTTAATTTACCTTTTTATTGTTTTTAGTTAGTGCTATTGAAGTTATCGATTAAATTACAATGGTTCAATTTGTATTGCAATATTTGAATTCCCAATTTACTTATATAACATTTCTTTAATTATTAATGCTCGTTTTACAGAAAAAAAAAAGTTATTATTTTTATGTTGTTTTAATGGATCAGGTGATGGTGATTTTAGTACGGGGAGAATACGGCTTAACGAAGAACTAGAGCTGGCTATGGAGACAGATTTCGAACCCATATTGTCTTTCACCCCAGAAAAAGATGCTGCAAACAACAAGGGTGTTACATTTTATAAGCCCATGTCAATACCATATGGCTTCTTTGCCCTTGGCCACTATAATGAGCACACCCGTGATAAACTTCGAGGTGCCTATGTTCTTGTTGCGCGAGATACTACTACTCGTGACTCTCCTCGCCCCCCTTTAAAGTTACCTCTAGATTACAAGCTTATATGGATGTCTATGAAGGAGAAAGTTTTTGTATGGGAACCCATCCCCCCTGTAGGTTATCGAGCTTTAGGATTTGTAGTCACCACTTGTAGTAACGTTGGATATCAAATTGAGCCTGATGTACAGCTGGTTAGGTGTGTTCGAGAGGACCTGACTCTAGATGCTCAACACCTTGTTGCCACCAATTGTAGTCTTACTATGCATTCTAAAGGTGTTTCTGTAAACCCGTCCTTTTTTTTTGGTATGGATATAAATTGTGGTGATGTATTGAATCTTCGTTGCTTGAAGAATTCAAACCTTGAAGCAACTATGCCAAATTTGGAGCAAGTAAAGGCGTTAATCCATCATTACGGGCCCACCGTTTACTTCCATCCCGAAGAGGTTTACTTACCCTCCTCAGTACCATGGTATTCTAAAAACTTCTCTTCGGATGGTTTTAAACACGGGTATCTCGAAATGGCAGAGGTTTATGTTCAAGTTAAACCGGCTGCAGGTGGTGCTTTTACCGACATAGGTATGTTGATTTTTTTTCCATATGTTGGGCTGGACACAGTTACCCTCAAGCTATTCAACCTTAACATTGAGATGATGAATAACAAGGCGGGCGAACACGTCGGCCATTGGGAGTACTTCACCCTCCGGATAAACAACTTTGACGGTCAGCTTTGGAGGGTGTACTTACCAGATCATAGTGGCAAAAAATTAGTCGAAGCTACTTGTTTAGAGTTTATCGAGGGAAGCAATAAGCCAATTATTTATTCCTCCAAGTTCAGGCACGCGAGTTTTCCCAATGCTGGGACGTACATTCAAGGCCGGCTGACGAACTTCGGGATCGGGGTGAAGGACGACGTTGCTAAAAGTGATATGTTTATTGACACAAGCAAAAAATATAAGATTGTTGTGGCGGAGTATCTTGGTGATGATGTTGTGGTAGAGCCGGACTGGATGCGAGAACTGCGTCACTGACCGATGGACGAGAAAAGATCACTGTCCACCTCTCGTAATTAAGTTGATTGATCATTTTAGAGTATGCGTTATCTTTTAGACTATATATATTATGTAGTTTGTTATTTTGATACATTTCAGATTTTTGGTTTAGGTTTTTTTTTCTTTCTTCTTTCATGTCAGGTTTTTCGTACAGTTGATGGTTGTCATATCTATGAACCATGTAAATTTCATCTGGATATTTATTTATCTTGTGGGCTAATTACGTTAATAATGTTGGTCTGTTATTAGCCTTCAGTTTCCAAACTTAGTAATAATATATTTTTCTTCTGTTTGATAGTATCTTAAATAGGATTTTGATGTTGTATTTACCGTCAAACATGGAAATTTGCATTACGTGCTTGAATGAATAAAATATCAAATTAGTTTAAGATTTGTAATGAAATACTTCTGATTGATAGTATTCTTTTCAGTGCTACGAGCTTTATGTTTATCTTCTCTAAACTTTATATCTTTTTGCAGAATATCCTTTTCTAGCAACTGACATATTTCAGGTTGATTCAGTGGACTTGTTGTTTCCTCTACGAATTTACTGGACCTTGTAAGCCGAGATGTTCTTCTTAACTATCTGGTTCACAAGTACTCAATGGAGCTTACGGTTTCAGCCCAAGAAGCAGGAATGTCACACTCTGTATTTGGAGGTGATCCTGATGATAAATTATCTGTGAAGTTTGACCAAAGGCGTCTTGGGCTTACTCCATTTTCTTGAGAACCTTCTGATCTGGACCAGAAAAACAGGGTTAACCAGCCACATTCTGGCGACCCTGGTACTGTTTTTGGAAGAAGGGACTCCAGTTTTTGGAGTAAACTTAATCCTAGATTCAGCTCTACTATATTCTTCTCAGATGGTTCAATAAGGATCTGGTCCTCTTAGTCTTATTTTCTGGGAGGTGTTAGTCATCTATTTTACATGTCCATCGTCCATCCCGGAGTTCATTTTTATTGGTTCCAGAAATATCAAATGGTGGTCTAGATATGCTTCTTCATCCTTTTGGATTACAAGGAGCATTTTGACCAACTATTTATTCTTCTCTGAACAATGGATTTGTACGACAAAGGGGAGGAACAAGGCTTTTGCTTTAGAGGTGTCGTCTTCCCAATGGAGCATTTAATGATTCTTATGGTTGTAAAAGATGTCCAGGTATGTTATATCATATACTTCAATACGCTGCAGAATGCAAGTTTTTGGTGATTCTATTTTGGAGGCTAGTTAATATTAGAAACTCCTTTAATAAACAGGTCACTGATGAGCACTTTAGGTATGAATTTGATTACGGATTACCCATCAAAATAGATTTCTCATCTTCCTTCATCTGGGCAAACTGAGTAAAACTTATAACCGATATTTTTCGTCATGGAATAGTGATTAATGTCTTTTCGTCTTTAAGTACACTTTTTGAGATTACATATATGTCCCTCCTTAATAGTGACTTTCATTGTCCTAGATATCACTTTCAGTGTCCCTAATAATCACTTGCAGTGTCGTATTCGCAATTGTTCCATAACATTAGGAATAAATGTGTAGCCTTATTAATACTAGCATTCGCAATTGTTCCATAACATTTGGAATAAATGTATAGCATTATTAATACTAGTATCCGCAATTGTTCCATAACATTAGGAATAAATGTATTGCATTATTAATACTAGTATTCACAATTGTTCCATAACATTAGGAATAAATGTATGTATAGCATTATTAATACTACGACTACAAATGGCAGGATGAGTGAGAATGATCTATTCACCTACTGCAGACATGTCTCACATTCCTGAAATTAAAGCTTACTTAAATGGTGTAGATACTCCCAATATGTAGCGCTCCACGGCTATGTTTTTCTTTTTTTTGGTTAATCATTGTTTCCGTCCTTTTGGCCAACTAATCCGGGGGTGTGGACTCACCGCCACACAAATTCAATCCGGGTAAAGCCCTCCTTTTAAGGTGCAAATAGTATAATCGATATTTAGTAGTTAATAGTTCTAAATTAAGCATAACCTACATTTTTATCATAAATAGTTCTAAATTTAGTAAGGAAAAAAAGCGTGCAATTTATATCGGCCTAGGTTCAATATGAGATATATGCTTCCGCGATTTCTTGTATGTTGGTAAGTGTTACAAACATTTCACATGCAAAATATATGTTATACAAGATGCTGGTGAAGATGAGCAGGAAAACAAAGTTTTTTGAGGTAGCACCTTTTTTATTGATGAACATATCTTATATGTACTACTTTCTCATCAACATACGTTGTTTGATGAAGGGTTAAAAACTTATATTACCAACGTACTTTTTTAAATTTCCAAATACGGGTAATATACTCTTTAAAATACCATTATCACCAACCAAAATATTTGGTACCGTTAAATACCACCAACATTCTCATGTGATTTTCCACCTAATTTTTTTGTATCTACGTGGAATTTCATTTTTTTCCACCCAAGTAATTTAGACCCTCTTTTGATCCTTTTTGACCCGATTAAAGTCGGATCTTTTCCCCTATTTATACTTACCACCACCCCACCACTTTTCCAGGTCCACCACCGAACCTTTGGTCATGACCTTATCGCAGGAACCATCACCAACACCCTTTTAGAAGTTAACTACGAATTAATCGTTTCTAGTTTTGAACTAGTTAAGTTGAACGTGAAATGGGTTTTGTTTGTTCTTGTTTTTGATATACAAAGATCGATGATGGTTTGTGGTGGGTTTTTATAGATCTTTGAATATTACGAAAACTAAACCCTAGATCGTTGAAGTTGTTCTTTTTGTTCTCGTTTAAAATCTTGAAAAGATGCGGTTTTTGTTGTAGTTGATTGTTGTTGTTGGCCGTTGGATATTTTGTTGACTTTTTCTTTGTTGGTCAATGATGCAATAGCTGAGATCACAAATTGATTCTTTAAAATCCGTGCGCCAATCTTGTTAGAAACTTGTTCATGGGTTAACTTTTGATGCGCCAATTCTCAGTTTGATGCGTCAAGAATTTCTGATTTCCGTTTGCTGTTATTGGTTCTAGTTGTTGATATTGCAAATCAATGTGGACAACCTGATAGTTGTTGTCAATGTTATTCTTGAAATGAAATAGTAGGAAAAACCTCTAGGAATGTGAAACTGTGAAAGGTATTGGATGGAGATAGCAATCATGATTCTAGAAGGGACAATTACTTGTAACACCCTTGATGTACACAAGATAGTACTATTTGCAGTAAATATGTTATCCCCTAATATCTTTTAAAAATTTAGGTAAATCTATTAAATGGGTTATTGAAAATGATATTTGCCGGAATACTCGTCGGAGAAGATGATGGTTGTTGGAATTTGATGAAGACGATGATGTGGCAATCATAGTTATCTATTGTATTTCCATTTCACATGAAGTGGACAAAATGACCTCCTAACCCGCTGACGTGACATGATTTTGTACATGGTAACCGGCTATAATTGATTACCTTTAAGAAAGATGGTAACTTTTGAAAAAATTTAAAAGTTTGGATGGTGATAATGATATTTATTGAGTACATTACTCATATTTAGAAATTTTGGAAAGTACGTTTGTAATATAAGTTTTTAACCCTTCGATGAACATCTTTTACATGATGAACTCTTTTTTGTTGATGATATGTACAAAGTAATCCTAAACACCACCACCAAGAAAACCACCACCACCACCAAGAAAAATATACCTCCAACAAGAAAACTACCATCACAAACACCACCACCGTTGCCCCTGCCATTGCCGTCGTTGCCCGCAACTGCGACATAATCCGAAACAAGTGTTTTTTACTCGTTGGGATCAAAATTTGTGAACATTAAGTCAAATAACATGGTGCCTGCAATCCATCTTGCCCAAATGGGCAAGAAAATTGACGATGTGACCGTCTCCGACAAAAAATATTGTGACTTTAGCCGTAGCCGAGTATTTGCGTGTTTCAAGAAGTTGTATGTGTTTCCGTCAATGGAGCCAACAAAGACTTTAGTTCAAAGATTGGTGTTGTTGGTAGTGGTTCCACGTATATTCATGAACATGCAATAAGTTCTATACGAAGGTTTCAGTTTTCAAATTCGTGTTCGTTGTTAAAGATTGAAGCGGAACAAGTGCTTTACCGAACTCGTAATGAATACAGACGTCAAGCAAGTTTCTTGAAACGGGTTCAGTTGGGTAAAAGTGCCTTTAATGTCATATGTTTTATTTATCTACTCATAGCTTTTGTATGCAGCGTCGTTGACGCGATTTCATCTCAAAACATCATCATCAAAACCATCATAAAAGCCATACCAATATGTGCCTTATTTGGCTCTCTTAGCTTATATCTAGAGGGTATTATACTAATACAAAGGCGGAAATTTAGGTATTCAGTGCTATAAAACCACCATGTTAGGCTTACTGTTGGATCTTAGGCGGGTGCAAGATTAGTCATCATAAAGCAGTTGGGGTTATTGATGGCATGAATTTTCAATTGAGACATTAGTTGAGGAATATGAGCAGTTTATGCTGATGGCAAGTTTAGATTATTTCTATCTATAAGAAGAATATGATGGATCCAAAGCTTACATCCTGGCAAAAGCCAAAAATGTGGTAAAACTCGATCAAAGAAAAGCATTTTGTACATTTTTATTATTATTTTTTTAAATTTAGAATTGATTGTAGAAAAACATGTTATAGGTTGAGAAATTCTTTTATTGTGAAAATACAATTTGATCTTGAGAGTTCACTTTTGTACTGAATGACGTTAAATAATTGGGTAAAAGTTTTGTTCTATTTCTTGATATTATTTAGGTCGGAAAAGCATGTATTGTACAGTTGATGACATCAAATAAGTACTAAATATACGCATCATTTATCCCGCTTATATTGCCTCTTTTATGTTATTTATGTGAGAATTGGTGTACTTAATTGAACACTTTTGTTAATCTCAGTAATTATTGGAGCAATTGATCAAAGTTAAGGAAATGAATGTGACTTGAAGCAAAACGAAGAAATCAAGCAAAGTCCACTGTTAAGACATCCAATACGCCGTATTCACCTATACCAATACAGCGTATCCAGATCTTGACTTCAACAAAAGTCTACGACGGGAAGGACATCAATACGGCGTATCCAGATGAGACCAACACGCCTTATCGACCAGATTTCGGAGGGTATAAATACAAAACCCTTATTACGAATTTTAAACAACTTTTTACCACCAAGCTCGACTTCTAAACGATTTTAGGAGCCAAGAAGGTCCTGCAGTCATTCATTAAGAATTCTTTGTATTCTAATTACTTCACTTAATCATTCGGTTATTGTATCGATTTCTTTTTGTTTCATACTTTATTCGATTTGATTATGTTTAAGCACTTTTTAACTGAGATTATGGGTTAACACCATTAGGTGTTAGCCAAGTTTTTGAAGATCTTTTATTTTTTTATATGTTTTACATCGTTTATTAGTTTATCTCGTTTGATATTATTTATGTTTATTGCTTTTACTCGTTTACTTGCTTGATTAAGTTCTTATTTATTTTCTAGATCTTTTGGTATATTGATTGATTTTTGTAATTTAACTATCTAAAAATTGTGGTTACTTGAATTAATTGGTAAACTAAAATATCCGTATCATAATAGTCGAATGTAGGAAAAACCATCTAAAACAGCCCCTAGCTTAGGAAAACTACATGGAACGGTCCTTTTACAAATTCCACTATTAGGATTTGTGAGCTTCATGCATCTAGGTTAGATAATTACAATATTAAAACAAGTAAGTTGGTAAAACTCGTAAAAAGTTGGGTTGTCACTTGTGACACTTTAGATAGATTATAAATAATAATTGAAATACTTTATGCGGGATTTTTTTAATTGTGACAGTGTTGACCTCTTGTTAGCCTCGAATTAAGGGAGAAGACCCAACTTGTTCACATTCGTGAATCACCAACGGGAATATGTTAGTAGACATTGCACTAGTAAGATATATCATTAATATTTGGTTGGATGAACTTGGCTATCACGTTCTTCCTAATATTGATTTAGACCTTTCTTATTATCGTTTGCTTTGTGTTAATTAGTTTAATTATTTTATTGTTTTAGTAGTTTATTTAGAAAACAATACTTGTGCCAGTTTCTCATGCTGAACCCTCATTTTCGTTAGTTTAGTTCATTTAATAGTTAGAATACCTTTAGGATTAGCATTTAAGTAATTCACTCCTGAAGAACGACTCGTATTTACCAATCACTAGCTATAACTGATCGGGTACACTGCCCGTTAGTATTAGTCTATAGGTTAGTTCGGAAAAATATAAATAGTAAAACTTGGTTAAAATATATAGACCTATTAGAATGCATCAAGTTTTTGACGCCGCTACCGGAAAGTCATTTTATCTTTTTACTAGTGTAATTGATATTTTGTGTTTTAGTCTACTTTGTGTTTTTTTTTTTTTTTTTTTTTTTGTTTTACTTGATTTTTGTTAGTTTGTAGTTTTAAGTTTTTTTTTTTTTTTTTTTTTTTTTTTAAAATTTTCCGAGTTTACTGTTTCATTGAATTTTTCGCCGTCCTACCTTTTATGTGATTTAATCAATACAACGTATTTAATCTATTGGATAAGGTGTATTTTGTGTTAAAACTTATACTGCGTATCCAAATTAAAAAATTAATACGGCGTATTCAATTTCTTAAATACGGCATATTCAGTTTTACAGACACATACATCGTATTCAATTCTAAATATCAATACGGCATATTCAGGTTACTGAATATGGCGTATCGACTCATTGTTACACCAGATATTTTCGTATTTTGTTTTCGTGTCTAGTTTTTCGTATTCTAATTCTTCGCAGTAACTAAGGATGAAAGAAATCACAATTGAGGAGTACTTGGCTATGGAGGAGAAGAAATTTGTGATGCAAAAAAAATGAAGTTCCGATAGGAAAGATTTGGTATTTAGTGGAAGAAGATGATGAGGATGAGTCGTATGTGCTTGAATTCAGTGAATACCGTGCAATTGAGATCAACGATGCCTTTTCACAAGCTGCAAAGACTAAGGAACCTATGTATCTTACTGAAGAAAATGAGAGGTTTGATGCTATTTCATGCGATCTTCCACCCGAGTTGCAATTTTTATTTTCATCTGAATCACAAGGACTTTTGTAGGTGGTTTCAAAGAGCGGAATACCGTAGGGAGTAGCTCTTCTTAGTGAGCGTCGATCTTTGTGCATATCGGTAGAGTGAAGTTGTATACAGTTTATAGTCCATCATAAGAATTATACTAGAATAATAGTATCAGTGTCGTGAATTCGCAACTGGATGTACTGATGGTATAAACCCCCTATCCTGAACCAGTATATATCGTGGTGTCTCTTTACTCGCTTTATATATTGTGGTTGTGATTATTTTTGTTGTTGAATATCCACGTGTTAATCTTAGAGACTTGAAGTTGTTAAACTTCGAAGAAGTCGAAAAGACCGTACTCAGCCCCCTCCCCCCACATTCTGCGGTTCTACAGCCTAAAACTGGTCCGGTTTGAAATCGGTTTTGGCAAACGAAAACCCAAACTGGCACTAATCGGTTTGGGACCGGTTTTCGGTAAACCAGTTCAAAAGACCACTTTTTTTTAACTATTAGACGAGTTTGGACAGTGGGTTGGGCCAAATTATGTGAAGTAATTTTTTTTAAACATCAAGTATATTACAAAACACGTAAGAATTATATAGCAAAACACAAACACTAAACATATTTAAATATCAAACATCAAATTGTCTCTTCAATACATAAACGGAATACATAAAAGGAATACATCGTCTTCTTGGATACATAAATAACGTCTTCGTCTTCGTCCTAATCCCTTGTCATGAATTAATGGTCTTGGTTGTAGCGTATTTCATCTTCGTCAAGAGGTTGCGACATACCAAACGTTATTGCTTCCTCGTGTATTTCTTCTTCAACCCGTTCCAAGTCACCACTCCATCGCCACCAGAATCAATTTTGACTTCTCGGTGATATAACTCTCCCACTAACCAAAAAGGGGGATTCCAAATCTACCGTACTTGCTTGAATTGTTAGTAGGACACGTGCCATGGCGGCTAGAACCAGAAATTGGGGTTCTCGTTCTTTCCACCAACCCAAAATATCAAAATTCTCAATCTCTTAAATGATCATTTGAGATATATATATATATATATATATATATATATATATATATATATATATATATATATATATATATATATATATATATATAGTGTATAGTTATATACATAACCAAATAATTTGCGAGAATCATGAGAACCAACAAGGACCAATCGATTTGAGATAATTAATTTTCCTTTTTCCTTTCCACACTATTTTCGTAGGGTATTTTAGGTATTCTATAATTATCAACATTTAATAACCGAATATCATACTCTCCACTAATTATGGGATCACGATTGTTTCGCTTATTTTTTTTGAAAACCCTAAAACAAGCCTATATCATTATCAACGAAATTCACCGGTTCATAAATCATTTATAAAAAAACGATTATACAAAAAATAGTTCTCGCAACAATGAATTCATCCATTGGAAACGATGATCAAGAAGAAGTTAATGTTACACCGCTTTCTTCTATGCAAAATGAAGCTAATGTTCATACCCAATCTGCAAGAAACGATGAATGTGTTATTGTCAATGAAGATTTCTCTTCGTGTACGAATCATATGATTTATTAATTTTAGTTATGTCTTATTTTTTCATGCTTTATTGGTTGTTATAGATTTATTACGTGTCTATACAATTAATTTATATAATGTTAGGGTTTTGTATGTAGGTTTTAGATGTATGGCATCTATATGACGAAGATCTAAATACATGTTTGTTTTGTAGAATGTTATTTTGTTGTTATTTTTTGTTATTTGAATTGCATGTTTTATGTTTGATACATTTATAGTTTGTTATTTTATGCATGATTGTAAGTAAGTTTCGGTGTTAAATTTAGTGTTTTATGCACATGTGTTAATGGGTGATGTTTGTTTTTAATTTTAATGTACATCGCTACTTTTTTCATTTATTGCTGTTGTTTAGTTTAGTTTAATGATTAATTGTGTTTTTATTTTGTTATTTCATGTAGTTGTTTTCAGATGTAAGCATGTTACACATGTGCACGTATGTCAATAGCTTGTTTAACATGTATATGTTTCTTATATCAGTGACTGTATCATGTTACACATGTATATTTTAATAGAATCGTTGTATACATATGCACAGGTTGTGATTTTTTACTTTACGATTATATCGGATGTTGTTGTGTATTACGAGATACAAATACATGTTATTATCATTACGCGCGTCTTATTTTTTCAGATAATGTTTTTTTGTAGATTATTCGATTTAGACGATAGTGAGTCGATGATGAGTGTATTCCAACACCCAAAGGCCATAAGTATTGGGTTCCGAGGTACCAACCGATGAGAAGCCTAGTGAAGGAACGTGTTTGACACTTTTGATGAGGCTTACGACATGTACCTTGAATACGCCTAAGGCCGTGTTCTCTATTAGAAAATCTACATCAAAGCGTAAGAAAGGTGAGGTTACTCATAGGTATATAGTTTGTAATAGGGTCGAAAACCACGAACAACCATCGTGAAAGATACGCTGGCTCATCATCTCAAATTGATGATAATCGTAAAATGGGAGTAATAAACCTAGGCGTAAACGCAATTCCAATTACTCGAACGGATTGCAATGCATGTGTCGTTTAGGGCTATTCACGGTACATCGGCTTTTAAGTTATACTGAATTTGTTGAAAACCATAACCACCCACCGCTTGATGAAAATAACACCGATCTTTTAAAAGCACGGCGTAAGTTAGACTTTAGTGATAAGATGTTTATCCATAGGGCTTCACTTTCTAATCTTGGCCCAACTAAAGCTCATCGCCTTAGGGTGGCATTTATGGGTAGCTATCAAAAGGTTCGTGGAAAGCCATCGGACCGAAGAACTTTCGAGGTCGGTTAATAAATACATTGGTCCTAGGGATGCCCGGATGTTAATAGATAAAATGAATGATAGGAAAAAGCATGTGCCTAATTTTTCATTTGAATACCATACTGTTGATGATGTCTTATCCCGCATGTTCTGGGCCGACGAGACAATGAAATGCAATTACAACGAGTTCGGTGATGTAGTTTCATTTGATGCCACTTATCGCATAAACAGGTAATGTTTAATGTATATCCGTAACATTTTGATGATTCTATTTATGTATTAAATTATTGTAACATGTGTGTATTCTTTTTAATTATATGTCCATCCATCTATAGGTACCGGATGATATTTGTTC
Organism: Chrysanthemum lavandulifolium; assembly: GCA_022545495.1. NCBI lineage: Eukaryota > Viridiplantae > Streptophyta > Magnoliopsida > Asterales > Asteraceae > Chrysanthemum > Chrysanthemum lavandulifolium. The sequence goes on along the minus strand of CM040244.1, from coordinate 132,024,752 downwards.
CATTTACTGGCATTGACCATAACCAAAAATGTGTCACTTTTGGTGTTGCTTTAATAAGTGACGAAACAATTGAATCATACAAGTGGATCCTCACTTCTTTTAAAAAAGCGCATGTGAAAGAACCAATTCGTCGTTATGCATCAAGATCCAAGATTATGCATCGCAGCTTGAGGTCGTGTTCTCAAGCACACCATCGTTTATGTATGTGGCACATAACCCAGAAACTGCCTGGGAAGGTATTTTTTCTAACTAAGCACTTGTGTTTTAAATGATTTACTTTTTTTTTTATATATTAAGTTCCATAAATTAAATACATCTTATTCAATCTTTGTTTCATGTCCAGATCTGTGGTGAAGTTGAGTCAGATTCCGAATTTAAGAAACTGTTTCATAAGCTTATATGGAATGTGTTTATTGAACCATCGGAATTTGAAGAGCGATGGCATGCTCTTATTGGTATGTTTAATTTGTCTGAAAACAAATGGCTTTCTGATATGTTTAAGATGAGGGATTTGTGGATCCCGGCATATTTTAAGGAGTTGCCAATGTGTTGTCTTATGAAGACCACTTCCCGATCCGAAAGCTCCAATGCTTTTTTCCGTATTTTCTCTCACTCGGGAAACATGCTTGTTCAATTCATGCTTTGCTTTGAAGCCGCTATGGAGAAACAACGTTATGTCCAACGTGTCATTGACAATCGCACTTTTGAAACTACTCCGGTAATGTTCACCGACCTACCTATTGAACGACATGCATGTTCAGTTTATAGTCGCTCTATTTTTAGAGAGGTATTTATTTTAACTTTTTCACCAATGGTCCGTTATTAAAACATTCAAGTATCTTTGTATAGTGTTATAACACATGTGCATTTGTTTGTTTGTTTAATAGGTTCGTAAGGAAATATTAAAAGGATCAGTATGCATGTTCTCGATTAGTGTTACTTCAGACGATGGTGTTACAGCTTAGCATAATACAACAAAGAAACAAAGAGAATGTTGTTATTAATGCTAAGGTAATTATTTATAACATTATACATGTGTTATTATATTTTTTATTAAAATATTTATATCACTTTGTATTTTTATCTTTATATTTTTAATATGTGCATACAATATGTACGCTTGTCGTGTTCAATGTTACATCCCATTCTCACTATTTTTTAATCAGTTGTTCGTAAGGAAACCGATGGAAGCGCACTGCTCATGTAATCGCTTGGTCGACACGGATACTTGTGCCGCCATATTTTCTCGTGTTTTTCGATATACCTATTGATCGATTCGAAAGATATGTCAAGAACGATGGAGGAAAGACGTGTTGCCATCTCATTTGCTAGATAATGTGCACCGCTATGGACCGTATTGAAGAGACCGACAACATAGCTTCCGATATTCATGCTACAATAGAGTCATGTGTTGACCGCTTACGCAATGACACGTAAAAATTAAAGGAATTTCTTGCAAAGTTACGGAGTTGAAATCCAAGCTAGACGCCGATCTTCCCCACAAAAAGAAGCCCAATAATGAAGAAATATTCCAGACCTTTTAGGTGTTACCACCCCTAAACAAGTTATTGTCAAACCTCCACAAGGGATTAGGAATAAGGGTTGTGGTACGGAGGCGGAAGATTTATCGCCCGGCGAGAAAGCTAAAACAAAAGCCAAAACAAAAAAGAAAGGGCGTACATGCAGTATTTGTGATGAACAAGGTCACAACATGCGCACGTGCAAAAACAGAAAGGCAAAGAAGAAAGCAGTTCAAGATAATGATTTAGGTTTTGAAGAAGAAGATTACGACAATGAGTTGTCTGACAATGCAATTTAGCATACAATTACTTTCATCCTTGATACAGTTTTAGGTTCACTATTTTTTCAAGACTGCTTTATAATCCCGTATGTTTTATTTATTTCATTTTCATTTGTGTTAATTTGGTATGTCATCTACCACGACATTCAGTTTATGGTTATTTTTGTTTTTGAATATTGAATCAATCTAAGTATGTTTTGAATATTATTTGGTTTAATGTTTGTCCCTTATTAATGTGTATACAGTTATTGATTTTTTAATGACTAATATTCCTTTGATTTTGTTTAGTCAATTGATCTTTTTTACATGTACGTGTAATATTTTTGAAAACACACATGTGTATATGTTTTGCAAATGCCTCACACATGTGTATTCCGTGTAACTATATTCATATTGCATACGTATCATCTAATTTTTAAGAAAATTTTTCCAAATATTCAGTGTTTATCCACATCTTCATTTTAAATATAATCATATCTAAATCTTTTCAAAATATAGAAGATTTATCCAAATCTTCAGTGTTTAAATATAATCATATCTATATTTTAAAAATATAGATTATTTTCATGCCTTTTTTATGCATAGGTTGTTACACATTTGATAACCCTAATTCAGATTTTTATCCCTATATATTATGCGCTTGTGAACACACACACATACTTTTATGCTCCTTTATTTATAAAGCTTTTTGGTTTTTCTAAAATCATGGTTTCACCAACTTTCAAAAACTGGACGCCCATGGTTGTAAACCCTTTGTTTAAAAAGAATAAAGGGCGTGGATCAAAGGTAATTTTAATGAACCCCAAGATCCGTGTTTGCGCTTCGTCGTCAACCCGCCACAACATCCGTACATGTCCACTAAAGAAAAGCCAAGCCAATTCCATCAAGAATGAAGAAAAGATTGAATCTGAATAAAGCAATTATTTATTAGTATCTGAATAGATCAGGGATACTAAATAAAGTTGCCTATCTTGCTATTAGATGTCGTACTTTCTTTTATCCTTTTTCAATGAATAATGTATTTGTGTTTTCCGACACAAATGTTTTGGAATATGTTATATGTATTTCAATGAATAAAGTATTTAGCTTATCATCAAATTAACACATGTGTCTATTCACCATATGCATTATTTATACCTCGTTAATATACCTATGTTCCTCACATTTTCTATATATGTAACAATCACACTAGTTTTATTTATTTTACAATTGATATACACATTCAATACACATATGTTATAAAACCAGATATACCATATCCTAATTTATTGAATAGATATTCATTTGTATACTAAGTTAAAACTTATGTATATACCATTAAATACAAATATAATCAGATTTTTTTTTATCAAAACACATGTGCGATTTGTATTACACATGTGATGTTTATTAAACACATGTGCACATTCAGACACACATGTAGAATAACCATTTATTTTAAGCTTCCAAACACACGTGATGTTTTACATATACACGTGTGTTTACATTTATTTTCGATAACAAGTTGATTTTATTAACACAAGTTTAGTTTATTTTCACTTACACTTGTGTTCATATACTAAAAACATGTATATATTTCAAGACTTTTTATGGATTGAATCACCATGCAAAACAAATACAAGCTTAGCCGATTAAATAATATTTAAAGTAATCATTACATCGACATTTAAAATAATACCAACCAAAACATAGTTAACATAAACGCTTTGATACCCATTCAAATACATACCTTAAAGGTATTAAAACCAAATCAACATAATTAAACATTCCAAAGCATAATAATAGTCTTAATCGACACAAACTTAAATGAAACCAAGTCATCCTACTTAACCAACACAAACATAAGTAGTTCCTAAAAGATAGTTTTTGTCCTTCAACGACACCGAACTTCTAGATACCACCAATCATTCCTACAACATTATCACGCTCAAATTCCATCCTCCTAGTAGTAACTTTGCAACATACTGACCTTAACTTGTTAATCACGCTATTCGCTACGCGCATCACTAGACAGCCCGCAGTCATACCTTTCCATTGGTTCTCCCATGTAGGTTTCCATATGACGCATAACAACCACTCCAGAGTTTGGGACCTTCGATTCTGTTCGCCAATTCAGGATCGGTATTTGCATTTGAATTGTGAATATATCAACTGCTTTTGGATGTCCAGCTTCAGTCAGGTATCTCCCAAAGTCCGCATGCTGTGTTTTATCAAATAAAAATTATACAAATATTATTCTTCTGAAATTATACATAGTATATTATGTTAAACTTTGTATATATATGGAATTAATCGCACGCATCACTATAATAGCCATGCTATCATCCCGACTGCTTTTTCACCGCTCACAATTTGCCTAGCCGGTGTAGTTTTCTTACTCTTCTTCGAACTCACATTTTTACACCCTTGCTATCCAACATCCACACACCACCTTTCTTTAAATTGAATATCACAAGAAAATTGTGTTCACCATTCGACATGTGAATAAACACCAGATTTATATGGAATACGCAAATACATGTGTGTAAATTCACCACGATATATATTTGGCATACACACTCGTAAGATAGTGTTTTATATATATTATCGCTACAATTCCCATTTATTATCTATATTACATACATGTGTCTAAATCCAAAGACGCTACATATTCGCATTTACTATCTATATTACACACTAAAATTGTAAAAATTTAACACAATTCATACACAATTCGATTGGGCATGTAAATCATTACGTAATCGCTGGTATATACATGTGTAATGTTCCAATTATAGAAAGTATAGATATCGCAAATTAGACCGAAATACTTACAAGGTCAATCCCTTTGAATGTTTTCGCTTCCATCTTTTGCAAGTGCCTTATCAACATAAGCTACCGAACAACTTTATCCGTTCATCCGCATTGTATAGAACATCCCTGAACCTTTCGGTCTGTTTTCAAGAATCATTATATTTTTTACGTTAATAACATTTTCATGACTTAGACCACATACGCACACGTATCCTAATAATTTATATTTTATACAAGAATACTTACCACCATAAACGTTGGCATATAATACCGGAGTGGTGAATTGGGTCCTCTTGTACGTTCACCAACATTCAATATCTCTGCCCACGCATTAATCACATTTGGCACCACATGTTGCGATTGGCCCAAACTCTCCAACATCAAACGGGTTGAACTGTGACCAGTCCTGGTGCTGAATAGTATGTCACTATCAAGGAAGAAAAGAACAAATGGCGATAAGTTCACATGTAATATATATATAAACACAAGTGTCAATGCAACTACATTTAAATAAACATATATACTTTTTGGAAACTTGATCATTTTTTGTACTTACTCAGATTTCCAGACATCTCAAATAGAGCTTGCACACCTTCTTCTCCGGCATCCAATGGATCAAATCGATCGCTCGACACAAAATGGAGATTTCATCCGGGCCGCCAAGAGTTGTTCCTTTTTCCACGTTGCCTAACTAAACCTTGTTCAGAACATTTGGCCTAGCGAAACTAATCGAACCGTCCGCGATCGCTTTAGCTTTATTTGTCAGACGCTTCTTTCCCGCTTCATTTTCGCCTCATAACTTGGTGTCAAGTTCAGTTAAATGACTGCATGTCATCCAATGCCACGCCTTCCCTTCCTATACTCATTTGAAATGTTATCAACAAGAGCTACAACTAACGCCTGTGTTTGCATGCCTAATGTAGCTTCGTGTATCAAACCAACCACCACCACTTACATTCCCACTACCAACCGTCACGTTGGGTGTAGCAACTTCAACATTTTCTTTTGTCCAATTCCACCAGATGTCTCTTCCCTGCTCACATCTTTTACATGATTCACCTTATCCAAATTACGCAGACCTCCATATACTTCACTCTAAAGCTTTTAACTCATCACTATCCGGGAATACCACTAAACCTAGGCATATGTTTTCTCAAAACACGAACCAACTTTTCTCGATTGTCTCAATATACTTACCAAGCTTCCAGACAAATCCCCGATATACACGTAGATATTCATGTATGAATTTTACGATCGATAACCATATAACATATAGAATATACATGTGTTTGAACTACTATATGTATATTTAAAATTAATAAGGTGTTATTTTTAATTTTGTACACCAACATTTTGTTAACCAACATATGTATTTACATTCAACATACGCTTTACTACAACATTATTCATTTGTCATTAACATGTTTAAGCATTTGATACATATTTATATCAATACAATACATGTGTTTAAATGTATAAGTTTGTATAAATGTACCTCTAAATCTTCCGGAAACCATCGCCTTCTTCCTCCTCATACGGAGCTTCTAGTTCTCCTGCACCACATCCACCAAGGTCTCATCGCTGCTTCCTCTCTTGCAAAAGGTCCATTGACCATTTACTTGTTGGTGGTCTTTTGCAGCAATTGGCGATGAATCGCATTTTGTTCCATCAACGTAAATCATCCGTGTCACAAAATAATTCTAATCGCTAGGATATTATACATGTGCACGCTCATATAATTCAAGATATATGTATTCCATATTACCGCTAACAAGGTCGCCGGTCGCAAAAGTAGTTGTTCTTCACTTTGGCTTCCACCCATCTTTGCGCTTGAAGATTATCAAGTAAGAACCGACACCGCTTTATTCTATCAAACCGTGTTTCAATGATATGTTTTAAAACTTCTAAATCACAACACCTCTTTGAACAACTACCAATAACGCTTGCAAACAAGACTATGAAATTCACTTGAAGTTTAGGTCTACAACCTTACTACTACGTATCATTTTCCTAACGACAATGGGTGTTATTTGGATTCCTCACATTGATATTGATTCTTCCATTCCTCTATCATTACCCCATTATCCGACACTTCAGCATTCAGTATATTATCCCCCTCATTTTTCAAACCTAGCATTTGACTTATTCTTTCACAGTCTACTCTAAGAGTACCTTTACTCAGCTTAATTTCCATTTTTTCATCATCAAAGTGCTTAACCACGTAAAATCCTAACTTTGCTGGTATACCATCCACCTTGAATTCAAGTAAGCTTCCAAATCCTAGTCTATCAATACATGCTTGTTGGTTCGGCTTAAGGGTTGCTATAGCTAAATAAAATGGCCGTGGGCTAGACCGTGTCCTAAGAGTTGTCGAGATATCTACACCGTTTTTTCCCTTTGTATCTATCTTAGTGACTTAACTTCCGCACTACTTTTGATGGTCCACTACATCGCCTTCATTGATAACACCAATCGCAACAAATATAACGCATGCTATTTGTTAATACAAACACTAATTCACACATGCAACATAAACACATATATGGGGTATCAATACCTTTTGGCTTCTTCACCGGTTTCGCACAACATTATCGAGTTCGCTTTCTCCCTTTCTTACCACTTCCACTATATTAATATCACATTAAACACAAATGTTAATCGCCTTTTGATAACCGACCTTTCAACTGCTTTCAAAAAATGTTGCGATACCTTTTCATCGTGGCTACTACTCCCAACTCTTCCTAGTATCATGCTTCTTCTCCATCTCATAGTGAAGCTACCCAATTACACATACAAACACATACAATTAAACATACCATTATATTTAAACCGTAATGCCAAAACATTTTAGATTCCATACCAACGCCGCAGGACTTCCTTGGTTTGGTTGAACTCGATCTTCAAAATCATCATTGCTATTCTCCAAGTCTCGCCAATAGGATCATCAATTGTGTTCTCTTCAACCACGCTTTTGCTTCGCTTAGTTCTCAGAACTTCTCCTTAAATCAGAACACATGTAAAAGTTTGACTCATTATCGATCCCATAACATAAATAATATCATCTAAATATCGTTATATACATTACTTCGTGTTCAAAACATATAATCAACATAATATACATATGCTTATATTATTTCAAGATTAACAAACCATATACAAAAAAGTCTTGGATATCCAAAATTAATACATATAAATATCTGTATAACAAATATCCATCAAAACAAACTTAACACATATGCTTAATGCACCATACATCAACCATATACACACGTGTTAAACATACATTCACATAACATTTTAGTCCTCAAACATTCATATATACATACTCTTATAGTATTCAAACCTTCATATACACACACGTTACTAACGAATAACCATAAACACAAACTTCACGAAAATATCCTATTAAAACAGTGGTCTTTTGATCCACTATCCACACAAATAACACAAACGCTACGTAATCATAAACACATCCTAAATAATCATAGTATATTAATAACATCCATTATATACATCTTCACTAACACACATCGATGTTTGTTTAAAAACTAATTCATTATAACATTAAAACACATGTAGTTCAACACCGATAAAACAATGATAAAACACTACTAAAAACATATAAAACACAAATGATAATCAAACACCGCTAAAAACACCGATAAAATTAAAACACATGTAGTTCAACAAATCTTAATGCTTTTTAATAACACATCAACTAACACTAAAACCATGTTCAAAATTAAAATAAATGACTTACAAAAAATAATAAAATCATCTAAAACATAATCAAAAAAAACACAACATGCAGTTAGATCAATACTTATTTTTTGTTAATTAAACTCAAATTAACCATGAAACAATGATCATAACACAATAAAAAAAACGATTACATTCATTACCTGTCATCTTCCCCTTTCAAAATAAAACAGATGTGTGTGTTTTTCCCACCGCAGCTTCTTTGATTTACATGAAAAAAACCCTATCAATTGGGGCTTTTGAATAGTTAAGTAAGGATAAGATATGTGTTTAATTTGATTTGATTTTTCTTCCGGTTTTTTAGGCATTTATTTGTTACAGAGCAACTTGGGAGATAAATTTGGGGGGAGAGGTTATGATGAGAGTCTACGAGGGTCGGTTTTAATTAAATGTGATAGATGAAATACCCAAAATGACCCCCTATTTAATAAAAAGGCAGGAAATAACTTCCATTTATTTACCAAAATGCCATGTGTATCCTACACCATTGATCAAAAAAAAGGAAGGCTAGGATTGGTTCTCGCATTTTAGTTTCAAAATACCCTTCCTATATATATATATATATATATATATATATATATATATATATATATATATATATATATATATATATATATATTCTCGCTTGTAGATATTTGTAATTTAAACTAAAAAAATTATTTGATTGTTTGAATTCATGTTTGAATTCTATGACCACACCAGTGCAGACACGGGACCATTCCCTTTGTTTCATGTTTGTTAAAATAACCATCGAACTTTGAATAATAAATGGTATGTTTTTACTTTCGAGAATAATAGTTATGGTTTACACAATAATGTATTAGGTATTTGTCTTTAAAGTATTGATTACGCTTTGATTTATTAAATGGGTAACTTGCATATTTATATTTGTCTTAAAATTTATATTTATGTCCGGGATTGTTTAAAGGAGATACATTGTTATTCAAATTACCAGTTACGATATCGCGTATGGTTGTGATTTAGGTTACAAAATAAATATATAACCTAATAAAAATTGAACACATTTTAAATGAAATTTTGAGTTACAATTTGCTTAGTGTATTTAATTGAAAACATCGGGACGTATCCTTATATTAGTAACCAAACAGCCCTAACATGTTTAAGTCCAACAAATTTGCAAAACATAGGCCCATCAATACTATAATTGGTTATGTCCAATAACAATTGCAACAAAATGTCCCAAACAAATTTTATTATTGGATTGGATTTTATAACATTGTATAATCAAACGGACCAATCTTGTATTTAATAAAATGGACCACTCTGCCCATTTGTGCTTAACATGCAAAAGTACTAATTCCTACAATTAATAAAATCATAGCATAATTACATTTTCTCACCTACACTCTTGCAAGTGGAACTGTGTAACCTGATTATGTCCTGTCAATCACCGAACCAAACCACCATTGGAAACTGAAAGGTTAGTTAACAAACTTTTCATTATATTGTCAAAATACATATTTGATTATCAAGAAAGGGTATATTACTTTGTGAGATTTGATAAATGTACACGTATTGACAATTTTTTTTTTAATGGTGTTTGTAGATCAATGAGTGTACTTAACTTGATTATGCATGTTTTTTACACTCACTGATTGTTGAAGTTAGTAGACTCTTTAACTTGTATAAGTCTTTAGCTTTATGTTCATGTTGTAATATTATAACATAAAAAATCATAACAACAGTTAAGGATGATGGTCACTTGGAATGAGATATGGAATGGCCGATTGATGATAGGAACAACTTTAAAATGTATTTTTTGTAAACCTTATAAGAAGCTTAATGCGTTACTTATGACAATGCATGTGTATGAAAGACTAATTTTGTTATGGGGAAAAATATACTATGTTTTTTTATATGATCTTACAGATTTATATTAAAAAAACTGTTTGGGATATATTTTTTTTTTGTTTATAAGACACCGGGCTTGTTGCTGTAGTTCACTCTTAGTTTAGGATTATGTTGTTCTTTTGTTTGGGGTGATAATTGATAATCAGTATTCAAGAACAAAGATCATACTCTGTTCTTTAATTTAGTAATGTTGTTTTATGTTAGTTAGAATTTCATATTTGGTAAGCATTATAAGGTTTGGATTATTTGTAGGAAGATTCCTACTGAATTTGTCATTCGTAATAACCAAGAGACATATCCGAAAAGCCAGGTTGTTAACAACATAACTCTAATTTCATATATGGTAGTTCTTATAAGGTTAGTCTTAAGTTATATTGTTTGGATATTGACCAGGATCTTCCAAATGCATTTGATGAAACTTGTTACACTTGAAACAAACACCTTTATTTGATAAGTCAAGCAAGGATTAGGTGTAAGGTTGACATAGTGAAACCTCGTGGTGGCCCAACTGATTTAAGGGGTACAAAATGGACCAATTTTTGTTTAGCATACATACCAAGGGATGCACATACATTGCACTTCGTGCAGGAAGGCGATGATACCTTTTATGTCACAAGCTATTATGTAGATGGATATGAAACTGGTGGTTACAATGAAATAATAGGGCGTCCATGCAGGTTTTTAAGTAGGGTGTTCCCTTACGATTTCATGCGTCAGGTAATCATCTTAAAACATCTCATATAATAGTGTGTACAATGTAGTTATCCCATCTACTTAATATGTTATGCCAGTATAGTAACTTGTATGTATTAAACTCATATTATATTTCAGAGAATTGCAAGCGACTTCTTAACAGGGTTAGATATGAACGACAGCATAAGGATAAGTGAAAATGGACGCAAGTTTACTGTTGATGTGCGATGCGTCCTGATAGGTCAGAACACCGGACGGTATAAGTATGTCATGATTGGTACAACTTGGAAAAAAATTGTTGAACGATTCAAGTTGGAAGCAGGACAGTATGTGGTGTTCATGAGGAAAGGAATAATTATTTGCGTTTACAGGCTTTTAACATGCACGGTACCCCGATAACTCAAGTTTATTTTCTTGGAGCAACACTGCTAGTGCGCAACCAACCCGAACTCGATTTCTGGGAAAAAAGTATGAAAATATTATATTTTGATTATTATGTTTAATGCTTTTTAGAAATATTAATTATAACATGCTTTTAATATATGTATGTTATACGTGAATTGAAGGTGATGATAGGATGCAGCACATATGCTTTTGGGAACGACACAGGGAACACTTTGGTGAAAAGCATGAACCATTCTATGTTCCGTATGCAGAGATCCAGGAAAGGCAACGACTTGTAAGTATTTTTTTATTGATTTTACTATATTAACGGTGCAACGTTTAACAATTCTGATATTGGTCATTGTCTTTAATTGCAGACAATACTAGCTCATTTTCTTGACAACCATCCAATGCACACTTATACAAAGTGTTACATTAGAAATCAAGATATAGAGTATAAGATGGCTGTGAAAATGGAGCTTCACACAGAAGATTCGGCTCGGACAAATCATGTAACAGTGAATGGTAAATGGAAAAGGTTTGCTTCTGAATGCCTCATCAAATACAACCAAATGCTAAGGTTCAAATATGTGTTCAACATAGAGGTCTTGGATGGTCGTGAGCCAGGAGTGTTCCCAGTATTTCATGTGTGCTAGACAATGCCTTATCTAATCTTTTTGTGTTTTGCTTGATGGTAAAAAAAATATCTGATGGTATGCTGACTCAAGTATGATGTCTGTATATAGTTAACTTGGGGTTCGGGTAATGTAGTCTAGGGTGTAAGTAGGCGTATGTATTAACAATGACTATGGTAATTATGCGTCTGTTTTAGTAATGGCAATATTATCAAACAGTTTAATAGCTATTTTGGTATGATGCCTGTGTCGAAGGTTTAAACATTCTGTCGTCAGTTTCATTTTGGTTGTCGTTAGTTTCACTTAGTGTACACGAAGATGTTGTGTGTGTGTATGTGTGTGAGTATGATTTGTGGAGGAAAGTGAATATGGGGTTGTCTCGCATCTAAGCTTTACATACAAAACTTTTTAAAACTACGTCGTTTAATAAGAAAAACATCAAAACAACCTCAATTGTATTATGTCCCTTCACTATATTAGTGTTTTCCTTTGATTACGTCATAACATCGTTAAGGTTGGCCTCACCATAATATATGTTTTTTACATCACATTGTTGATTGTTTTCTGTTAACTAACTGATTCATTCTAGATTAAAAAAATTGGGTAATTGAATTCATGATTAAAAAACGTTACGGTACTCATACATTAGTTCCACTACTCAAGTTTTAAAAAATAAAAATATATATAAAAAATAAAAATAATAAATAAATAAATAAATAAAATAAAATAAACAAAAAAAAACACAATAACAAAAATCAATAAATCAAAGTGACGTAATTTTAGGTGATTTAATCAAGGTGATGTTTTTTGTTACCTTATTTCTTGGTTCCATAATTCAATCCAAAAAGTTACCTTATTTCTTTGTTCCATAATTCAATTCATTTGGATGGAAGAATTCTTGATGTTATGCTCAGTTTCAAACACAAATATGTACTCGAGAAGTATGTTTTCAAACCAACACATATATAAATGGCCTGAAGAACCTAATGGATATTTTGAAGAACCTAATGGATATAGAGTCACGCTCGATTGCCTAAGAAAATCGTGTTGCAAAAATAACTGAATAAACAATTAAAAGTTTTCGTTTTTAAAAGGCCTCATTTGTAATCATGGCACATGGCCTTGGAACTTTCGAAGTCCACGGGACGGCCTTGTTAAGCTTCTTTATCAGAAATCGCCTTAAGGAAACAAATTTTTATTCTATTTCTCAACGTTGTACACAATGAAAAATATTAATTAGACATCAAAACGAATAGGTAGAAGAACATAATATATAGCTCCTGCCTTTTCCTTTCTAAATTCAACTCGAACAGAAAATGTTTAAAAATACGATCGACATCACTAGGCTTTTTCTCTTTAACACAAGATGTGCATCAAAGAGCTCAGAACCAAAAACACAGCCACGAAAACAAATGATCCTGCAAAACTCATCGCCCCCGAAGTAGAAGTGGAAGTCGGTGTAGCATTTGAAGATGATGGCGATGATGATGAGGAGGAGCCTGAAGAAGAAGCAGAGACCGTAGTGATCTTTACTTTCATACCTTGACCACAATGTCCCATTGTCCCACATGCAAAGTATCTAGTACCCGCCTTAGTTAACTTCACCACACTATTGCCATCGCTCATAGAATTAGTAGCCGATCCCACGTCACATTTTTTGTACTCGTCCTCACTGCCAAGCTCAGCAACGCTATGCATAGGACTGTACTTGAACACTATTCAAAGACCAACCAAAGTCCCGTTAAAAACAGCCACAAAAACAACATATTCAAAGACACCATAATGCTATAAAACATACTAAAACAAAACTCGATTAGGTAAAGTTTAGCTTACCAAGGGTATCGCCGACCTTGAATGTCTGACCCGTAGCCCAAGTGTCAAAATCTGTCGACTCGTCCCATCCTTGTTTCCCTCCAACGACATGTTGCTCGGCCGAGCATTGTGTTGATAACATTAGAAACATTCCAACACAGCCCACTAGCACTAACATGTTGAATGCACTCTTCTCCATATTTGTTTGATCGGTATGATTGGTGTATGGAACTAAACATGTGTAATGTATATATACTACAACGTTGTACCAAATGCATATGTAGATCTTACCCTTAATTCTTTTACAAATTTGTCCTTAGGATTGGGTTGTTGGGTTGGTGGTTTGTGCTGTCATTAATGGTATGATTGTCATTTCAGATATTAGTTTATCTTTTGTGGTAGGTTTATGTAAAATCAATATAGACAGATGGATAAATTGTGTATTAAGCAAAATATAGGGTTGTTAAGTTTCTTGCCTTTGAAGCTTGTCATAAACAAATATGTTTTGGTGTTGCTTTTGGTAGCTTCATCATCAAGAAAATGAACTATATATGTATAAATATATTATATAAGTATATCTGCCTTTCAATATATGATGTTGGTGCATGTATGAATAATTTTGATTGTACCAAATAATATTTTTATGCACAAATTACCTGTGAAGTTGTGTATATTGTTTGTGATTATGATATGGATGCTAAAAATTTAATTACTGATTGCATTTAGATGGCAAAAAAGACACCATTACATTTCATCTCGATATCTCTATTGGTTTCGTTGAAAAAACGAGAGAACTTTGTCATAAACAATATCCTTAGCCGTTACACCCATGATAAAGTCGGCATGAGCAAAGTCCTTGATATATTGGACACTGAGCTTCCCTTCATCGTGCAACTTGAGATCATCGAGTAAAGTAGCCACATCTTTAGGGTCTGAGAGAGCGTCTTGGCCTCCATAGCTAAGAAACAAAGGGAAGTCATTTGGGATGTTGGAGAGGTTATAAATTGGAGGCTTCCCTACGCCATAGTGTTCCATATTAAAGGCAGGATTTCCATAGTCGTATTTTGCCAAAACTCCATCTCTAACAGCTGCAACATTAAGTTTTACAGGTCCATTTTAAACATGTTTAAGTTGACCTTTGTTCATGGACATATATGAGTGTACTTACTTTGAGCCAAATGAACCAAGTTCTTAGTTGAGGTCGACTGAGGCTCATTTCTTAAAAAGTCATCCACCGTTGAGGCATTGAGGCAGCAGTTTTTACCTTCGCACGAGAATAACTTGAGATGTTATAAAGGGTGATAAGTTATAGTATGCAAACTTTGTGATGTTTTCTAAAAGGATTTACCTGTAAGGGAATTCATCAAGTTATAACAATCAACCTTTGGATCTGCACATAGGCCTTTGAGAAAACGGCTCACATCTTCACTGTAAATTCAGTAAAAGAAATTGAACACTTGGTTCATTAACTTGTTATGAGTATATTATGATTAAAAACAAAAAAGAAGTTACAAAGATAAACGTGAAACCGAATTTTTGTACCCCTTTGGATTGAACTCAGCAAGACCAAACACTATAGTAACCTGTTGAGGAATTTAAACTTTGTTTAGCCTAATGTGAATTGCATGTGACTTTGACAATATGTTAATTAATGATCACATACCTCGCCAACGAAGATTTTGGCAGCTAGGATACCAAGGGCGGTGGTCATATGGCTCAAGTATGCAATCGGGCTTAACAAGGCAGCCGATTTCATCTTGTCTATTTGCTTCCCTTCTGAGAAAGATGCCAATGCAATCAAAGTTCCCTACATTGGTAGCACAATATTATAAAGTTGTGTACTTGCTCTTTATGTGGAGTACTGTGTACTTCAGTACAAAAAGTAGTACGAAAACGACCCCCATTAGTTAGTCCTAATTATTGTCACTAGGGAAATTGTTTTACCAAAGAATGCCCAACGTAGTGGATCTTTTGGTTAGTTTGTTGGAAGATATAAGCGATAACAGCAGGCAAGTCACGAGACGCGATTTCATCCCATGTCCAATCCCAGAATTCCTATTGGATGTGACCATTAATATTCGTAAATTGTAATTATGAGATTAAAGGAAAACGTAATATTATATAGTACATACGTGCATGCTTGGATCAAGAGAGACGTGCCGTCGACTATATGAGGTTCCTCTAGTGTTGGCTATCCACACATCGTAACCATTATCGGCCAAGATCAAGGCTAGAGATTGCTCAGGAGAATTTACAAGCCATGTCAATCCATCCTGCATCCATAGCATTCAATTTCTCCATTGTTAGATACTTAGATAAATCAAGTATCTTATAGAGGAAAGTAAATAAATTTAAATTTAGTGGTTAACTATGGAGGTGCACAAAAAACGGTTCTTGAAACGAACACGAAAAAAAAATGAAAACCGGTTTTCCCATAAACCGGTTTTGAAAGAACCGGTTTCAATATAACTGGCGGTTTGAAAACCAGTTTGCATGTTTTGACGTCAACTGATTTGAGAACTGGTTTAAACCGATTTCAAACCGAACCGGTTTGAGTCAAAACCGGTTTTTGACCGTTGACTTGAACCGAAACCGGTTTTAAAACCAGTTCAGTTTCGGAAAATAACCATGTGCACCTCTAGTTAACTATAAACCAATTGTTAATAGTTGGAGGGTGTGAAATGTCAGACTTTATCCTTAAAATCCATCACGGGTCTTTGGATTTTTTGGGCCAAGGACAATGAATGGAGCCCATAAAAAAACCTTAGTGGTCAAAATCCAAAGTTGCTTTTTGGTTTGTTTGAACAAAAAACGTCATAAAGTTCATTTTATTTTATTTTCATAAACCATCTTAACATTAAAAGGGCTTTTGCCCAGCTACGTACATAATTTCATTTATAGTAATTCCCACAAGTGTCATCTGAAAATATGGTTCCTTTTCAAATACAACTTTTTAATAAGCGAAAATTATCAACTTTTTAAACCAACCGTCATTTTTTGAAAGAAAACTCAAAATAGTTTTAACTCGGTCCACTGCAAACTTTTAAAGGTGTTACGAGTGCTACAAGCCTACAATGAAGTCTAATGGGCCTTTTCTGAGTATTTTCAGAAATAAAACTTTTACTTAAAGAAAATGATCAAACACTATCATTTTGGTAATTTTCTCTACAACATGTCGACATCTAAATTCTAATCACATATCTAATCGATAATACCTTGACAACATGATTGATGCATACACCACCATAAATCTGGTAGTATACTTTTTTTAATTTTTTACCGACTAAAGATTCGATTTCCCTCGATAGAGTTTGACAATGTTATGACTCCGACCACTAAGGATAGTTTTAGCTAACAGAATTGAGTTTGTAGTATCGACAAAATAATTAAACGAGACAAAATTCAAGGTAATGAGGTGGCAACACGCATGTGTTCCATTTTCTTTGCTTTATCCTAAAATCCTAAAACTATAAAAATAAATGAAAGCCACGAAGTAAAACGCAGGATCCCATTCCATTTCCTGCTTCATCACGCAAATATATGCATCTTGTTTCACACTCTTCGTTTTTTGTTTCTTCAGCTCTTTAAAATCAAGTAAAGAGAGACACTTTTCAACGATCCTATAGGCTATAGCTTTACCAGACTTTCTCCAACCGTTCAATTACTAATGACAAATTATCCGAGACCCAAGCAACATATTTATTTTGCTAAACAATGATTGTCATTGAAATTGCCATTTAAAATAGGGGTGAGTTATCACACCCTCCCATAGGGAGGGTATCCAATTATTGCATGCATCGGAAGCTTGTACGGTGTGTATTGCGGTTTGTACATTTTGACCAAAAACATATATTGTCACATCATTAGGAGGGTATGTATAGGGTATCTCTTAAAATATTATCATTTAGACGGTGACAAAATAGTCTCCTAAAATGCGAAACATAAACTCGTGATTAGTTAGAGAAAATTATCATGAGAAAATTAAGAGTTTTTTTCTCTAACTAAACGCACAGTTTTTTATTTTCATATTTGTAAAAAAAATAAATAATAAAAGAGATCAAGTTTTCACAAAATATAAAATACGCGTTCAGATGATATCGTTTTTATTATTAAAATGACAAGGGGTTACAAGAAAAATAAAGAAAATATGTTTTGTAGTTTTTCTTGCTAAGTTGAAAAATGCATATTTTGTGTTTTGAAAAGCATTTGACATGAAATATTTGATTTAAACGCAATCTTTATTTTCTTTATTTATACAAAATATTTTATAAAAAACAAAAGTATATTCTTCTAACTAAACACAACCTAAAACTCTTTCTTTTTTATTTTTCTTTTGCAAAATTAAACGTAAATTAAAGAGTTACGGAGTATAATTTATTGAACTTTATGATATTATCATTTCTTACCCATATATGTAATTTTTACCTATGTAAAGGAACACACTGCTTACTTTTTCTTTGACCCCTTCATGACAAATTTGTTTCCATACTCCACAATATTTTTACTCTACTATGTAATGCAACCTATAATTCGGTGATTATACCTAACAAAAGAGTTTTCTTATACACGTATCAAAAGTAATTTGTATGTGATACAATGCAGTTTCATGTTATGTATCTAGGGCTGTAAACGAACCGGACGAACACGAACGGAGCCTTGTTCATGTTCGTTCGTTTAACTTTAACCGGACAAATAAACGAACACGAACGCTTAAACGAAGCAATTTTCTTGTTCATGTTCGTTTATTAAGAAATTAGTTGTTCGTGTTCGTTTATGTTCGTTTATTAAAACACTAAACGAACGTTAAACTAACATAAACGATCGAGCGTAAATGAGATATGCAAACAAACATAAAATTTCTTAATATATGCACAATATATTGTTTCTGAGTGTCGTTTTGTTTAAACAGTAATTTTAAAATTATAGAATTAAAAGATATAATATCTGAACATAAATAAATAAATGAGCATAAACGAACGTTAACGAACACATAATCGAGCGTTCACGAACATAAATGAGCAGACGCGACTATTGTTCGTATTCGTTCATTTAACTAAACGAACGTAAAATATTGTTTGTGTTCGTTCATTTAATAAATAAACGAACATAAACGAATTTTTTACCGAACGGTTCATGAAATGTTCGCTGAACGTTCAGTTCGTTTACAGCCCTATATGTATCCACTTTATCAAGGAGTAAATAACAAGAAAAATAAAGCTTTTAAAGCATGAGGTTTAAGTGTAATTAAAAGGTAGAGACAAAACATTGTTTTAACGTTTAATGAGAAGAGCACGGAATACTTTACACATAGGTAAAGTAGACATGTAAGCAATCATCATAGGAATAATGTTACTGTGCTTGTGACTAACTAACAGTCTAAGAATATATAATACTAATAAAATTACCACTAGAACTCCATGTTGCAACAACACCGGTGGTCTCTTACTCCCACCGCCACTGCCGCCGCCTCGCCCCTCAGGTATTCGTTGCACGCTCAATATGTAACCATCTTCTGTGGTCACCTAATACATCAAATAGTTGTAGGTTCAAGTAACACACATATTTAAGTAAAAAAAATGCAAATAATAAGTGCGCGAGTTTTGCTGCTAAAATACATCAAAACGCGCACACCAAAAAAATTACAGTAAGTTGGTAAGTACGTACATCGATTTCTTGACACTTGTAACCATGTTTGGTGACTGCGGACTTGCATATGCCCATCGGGGGAGGGTTCATGATAATACCACCATCGGATTCGGATTCTAGTTTTCGTGATCCGAGAGATGTGTATGGTTTAATCAACAATAGTGCAATGACCCATAACAAATCCAGACATTTAAGGGAACGACCCATAATGAAAGAAACAGTACTAGAGTACGTTGTTACTCTATTATACAAAAGGAGGTGGTATTTATAGAAATATGATGGAGTAATTGATAATGTCAGTGTGTGAACTAAATATTGAATTTTTGAGTGTTTCTTTTTCGAGCTCTTAACTGAAAAGGGGAAAAGGGAAACAGAAAGGGAGGATGGTCAATTGTTCATATTTAGTTTTAAGACCCCCTTTAAAACTTTATGTTTTTTTATATTTTTCTATTTCAAGTAATCATTCATTGTTTTCGTCTTTTTGAAGCGACTAATTTACAAATTGCTTATATTAACAATGTTTACTTTCAAGAAAATGATTAAATTGTTCAATTGATTTTGGTTGTGTAGTTCAAATAAAATTCTAATTTGAACACAAGTGTGTTATTTTAAATTTGTATGTATTTGTGAGCTCTGTCAATAAATGTGAGTTCATCTCTGATGTGTTGCACCAAATTTATACATCAGATTCACATGTTTTGCTTTTTTCAACTAATTAATCTAAATTAATGCATTATAATAAAACTTTGTTTCATACAAATTCGATAGAAAAGATGAAATGCACAGTTACTTAGGTTTTAAGATGATTACATTACATTAATTAATATTAAAAAGAATTAATAACATATTAAATGTGATACTCATTTTGAAAAGCTCAATAGTATTTATATATTCATTTTCATTTCCATGTAGTTTATTTATAGATAAGTGGGTTATGAAATTTGGTGTAACATTTTGTTATATAAACGGTCAATATGTAGTAGTACACTCAACTTGTTTAAGGGGAACTTTTAGTATCTTAAATCTTTACATGTGCAAAATGGTATTATGAACTTAGATGAAATTCTATTATCTTATACCTAGTTAATAGTTAATAGTTAATAATTAGGAACGTCACAAATTTGGCAGAAGTTATTCTCAAAAAATTATAATATTTATAGTATAACTATCAAATAAAACGAGAAATGTAGAAACAAGCCGGCTTGAGCTCGAGCTTGGCTCATTTACAATCATAAGTCTCGAGCTCAAACTCATTTCGAGCCTTATTCCCCTTAGCTCGAGTTCAACTCGTATCATATTTAACAAGCTACTTTATTGAGTATATTAGGTTGAGCTCGTTTATTATGTGTGTTTATATTTATATATATATATATATATATATATATATATATATATATATATATATATATATATATATATATATATATATATATATATAGGGAAGGGATCCAATAAGAAGAATAATTAAAATGAGAATGGTGAAGTAATTACACGCGTTTTAATATGGGAGGAAAATTTGAATGAAGATCGTCCAGTTTTGAGTGCAAATCAGAATGATGGTTGTTGTTCTTCCTATCGTTCTTATTTTTATTATTCTTCTTATTTGATCCTAATATATATATATATATATATATATATATATATATATATATATATATATATATAGTTAGGATCGAATAAGAAGAATAATAAAAATAAGAAGGATAGGAATGTACAACCATTCATTTTAGATCTTGACCTACAAAATGGACGATCTTCATTCAAATTTTCCTCCATATTAAAATGTGTGTAATTACTTCCTACCCTTCTTATTTTAATTATTCTTCTTATTGATCCTTCCCTATATATATATATATATATATATATATATATATATATATATATATATATATATATATATATATATATATATATATGCAATTATACTTGATAAACACATATATAAAGTTAATGCAGGAACTCATTTATTAAATGAGTCCAAACAAGTTGATTGATTTCCGAAACACTGAAATTTCATTTAAACTTAGATCATTTCAAGCTTTTATAAGCTTGGCTCATTACGAGTCAAACTCGAGCTAAAGGCATAAGGCTTAAAACGAGCTCGATCTCGAGACTATGATCTTCGACGAGTCTATCGAGCTCAAACTTTGGCAAGCTCGACCTCGACTCTGCTTGTTCCTACCTTTATTCGATAGTTATTCTATGACTACTTTAGTTTGAGGGTAAGGTTCGTTAAATTCATAGCGGTTAAGTGGGTACAGAGCAGTATAAATTTCACTTGGTTAGGTTCATGGTATCATTCAACACCTTAAAAAGTTCGGGTATTAAAAAATTTACTTAACCATATTTAAAGGTGCTAAACTAAATTTGACTATATACACTTTGGT
This sequence comes from Chrysanthemum lavandulifolium, assembly GCA_022545495.1. Taxonomy (NCBI): domain Eukaryota; kingdom Viridiplantae; phylum Streptophyta; class Magnoliopsida; order Asterales; family Asteraceae; genus Chrysanthemum; species Chrysanthemum lavandulifolium. The sequence continues at coordinate 132,002,970 of CM040244.1, read as the reverse complement.
GTAAAATAGTCAAGTAAATAGTATTTTATCAACTTTTTATATCATTTCATCAAAGTTTACATCATTTTACCTTTAAAAATGGTCTTAGCACGAACTGATTATGATCGATATCTTGAGCATGTGGTTTGTTTTGTTGAGTATCTCACGTAATTTTCAATTTGTCCTTGCAAATCATGTTTTAGCTATATATAGTTTCTCTTTCTAGGCGTCTTTTTCCTCTTGTTAAAAAAACGATAGAACTTAAAAAAGGAGATGTTAAATGTCATTTTAGCGATTGATCATACCAAGTAGATATTCACGTTGCCAACAATAGGCTTGCTGCTTTATTTAGGTTTACACATTTGTAGGCATGCCCGTCGATATAAGAACCTAAGAGCCATCATTTCATCGATCTTATGCGTAGGCCAAACTTTATATGCATTTTCACTTCTATCTTTTTTAGCAAAGCGATTTTCGTTGATTAACTAGCAAGTAGCTAGAAAAATAATAAGATATAAAACTGATACTAAAACGCCAAACTTAAAATGCAAGCACCTAGATAAACTCTACTCGCGATAAATAACACCAAAAAATTGTTTACTTTGACAAACAAGAAATTAATCACTATTAAGTTGATCACGTAGGGTGCATCATGAGACTTTATAATAATTAAAGGTTATCGTCAATCAAGTAATTAGTTAGATAATGCGCAAAATATAAAGATGTTGTATTAGAATGCTATTTTCTCTTTAAAAAGTAGCAAATTCATCATTTAAAAACGCGTATGTTGTAACGAAATAAATATTGCTTTTTTACCTTTCTTGCTTGGAAACATGTTCATTACAGATCCATTGTTGCTCATCATTCTAGTTCATTTACTTTTTGACCAATTTCTCCGATTCCACTTTTTATAAAAACATGATATGAAATGTACCTCCCTTCAAAAATGTCGAAGTTCAAGATTCTACTATGGATTGTTTTTATTTTTGCAAGATCAGAATCATAAGATCGAATCAAAATCAAAAGATCATACTTAAATATTCAAATGTCTTATATGTCTAGTGCGTAGATGGCGGAGCTTGAACAATTTTTTAGGGGCGAACTTATTTTGGAGGCCAAATCGAGATTTGTTTAGAACTCAACTAAACTACCCCTAAAACCTATAATATTTCACTGGGTCATGAATTTTGGGGGCGGGCCTCCCGGTCTCCATTAAGGTCCGTCGTTGTACGTAAGTATATTCAAAGTTGATTGTATAGTGGATTAATGAAGAAAGAAGAGTTTTAAAAGTTATAAGAATGTGAAAATGCAACGCGTAATGACTTAAAATACTAAACTATATATCGGTGATTAAGGACATTAAATCTTTTAATCTAGATATATTTTTATTTTACTCTTATTAAACATTTATAATTATCGACTCCTATTTTATTGTTTTACTTTAACAAAATTCGTTTATTTATAGTTTATTAGTTAGTTTATTAAAGCGAAGTAAGTTCGAATCGGATCAAGATTTTACGATCCTCTGGTAAGGTCGTGATCTTACTCGAGATCCTATGTCTTTTAAGATCCTATGAAAGATTAACTTGGTTTTACTTAGCGGGATTGTAAAATCGAAAAATCTTAAAAAGGTAGATCGAGATCTTAAAAGCTATACATCCATTTGTTTAATTATACTACTTCCGTCCCATAATAATTGTCTACTTTGACTTTTTTAAGTCTTTTTTATTCAACTTTGACTATAAATATTTTTATCTGTGTAATATAATACGTGATGAAAAATATATGAATAGATTGGGTTTTAAATGTATTTTCATTTGGTATAATTTTTATAAAGTATAATATAACACAAATAAAAATATTAATGGGTAAAGTTGAACAAGAAAGACTAAAAAAGTCAAAGCGGACAATTATTATGGGACCGGGGGAGGGGGGTATAATTTTTACCTTAGATACCTTTATATTTAATGTTGTTTACTATAGATTTAGCAAAATTTACGACCATAGTTGTATTTAGTAGAGTATTTAGTTCCTCCGTTTGTTGAAGCTCCGAACAATCTAGAGTCTAGACCTTCAGATACCTACACAAGAAAAACACGCGTTAGCCTCGTCATGGGTTTTATCCCAAGACCAAGCTCCGGCGTGAGAATAAGTTTCTAGAGAGAGAAAGTGTATGTGAGTTTAGTGAGAGAAAATCATATCCTGAGAATAGTAAATGTTCCTTCTTTTATAGGTGGACTCTTCTTGTCCATATCTGGTAGTCACATGTGGTAACCATGACATTTTTGCATGGCAACCTGTAATATTTTCCTTTATGGGATCTGCTGATGTGTCTCGCGACTACTAGTTTTAAATTTATAACAAGGATTACCGAATTAAGCTAAGAACACACGGGAAAGTATGACCCTTTCGTATGTAGTTAGTTTTGGTTGGTAAGCCGAGGTCATTCACTAGGATTTGGGTGTTTTCAATTGTGAAGAATCCATGTAATAACAAGTAACACGAAAGTGGTAAATGGTTGTCACGTCCCAAAATACCATATAAGAAACAAGTAATGCTAAGATGATGATGATTAAGAAAATTAAACAAGAATGCAATCAATATAATTAAAACTACTTGTTTGGAACTAGTATCAATATCAATGGAGTGAGTGGAAGTATCGGGTAGATATTAAGCAATAGCAAAAAAAATTCAAGTTCATACAATTCCAATTCAATGGGTAATATCATGAAATCGCATATATCATGGTTTAGACTAACACATCCTTTCGGCCTTTTAATGTTATTATAAACCGAGCCATTATAAACCATTTGCTAGAAATATGACTTTTACCAATTTGTTCATAAGAGCTCTTTCGACACATACTCTTGATTAAACCTTTATGAATCCATTTAACTTGTTTATTTATAGTTGTCAATTATGAAATACCAAACAGATACGCGTGCTAACATTTGGAATAAATCATAACAAGAAATCCTTTCGAACTATAGATCTATTTATGATTCACCAACAAGATATTTAGACACATATCAATTCAAGCAAACTCATAAGCAAAGTTATATAACTATATTGCAAAATACCAAACACTCCATATCAATATCTACATTATTCCAAACAAGTATAACCAAACTACTCCATAACAATATCCATGATCAAACACAAAGGCATAAACTCAGAAACTTCAATGTAAGAAAACATGATTAAAGGTCTTACAATGATTGAAACAAGATTACAAATGATGTAGTAATGATGCCTTAAGTATTGGTGATGACTTCTTGATGTTTTGACCTCCAAATGATGACTTCTTAGTCCTCCAAAGTTTCCTGGAACTTTATGGATGAATTTTAGGCTTTGAGGGAGAGTAGTGGTGGTAGGAGAGGTGTGAGAGAAGTTCTCTCAAGTTGGGATTCCTAGAAATTGTTGCAAAGGCCTCTATTTATACTCCTTCCAAGCCTAGGGGTTATAATTGCATTTCTTGGTCACCAAGAAGCTTGGAAGGGACTATAATACATGTAGGAAGGACCTAGAATCGTTTGGAACAAGTTTGGAGTCTTAGTGATGAAGAAATGGCTGTCCAGGGCTTCCCAGTCGATCGGTTTGGGCTCCAGCCGATCGGCTGGTCTTCTCGACTGCCCTCCAGCCAAATCGGTTACGGGGCCCGACCGATCGGCTGGAGCAAGTTGATAGAAAATGATAAACACCAAAGTTGTAGATCTTTCTCTTATATTTCGATGGCCGCTTGAATCACCTAAATCAGAGTTAGTATGCTCAAGATATGGCCAAAATGGTGAAGGTGTGTCGGGAACAACGAGTCTTCTAATATTTCTTTGTTTTAGCTTCTTTTCTTCATTTCTTTCTCGTTTTCCTTCTTGAACTTTATTCTTGAGCCTTTGGACCACCATCTTGATGACTTTATCTTCTCGAATATACTCCACAAGTCTTGCTTTTGACGGGAATTCTTCTACGTGGATAAATCTTCGATTTTTACTTCTTTTTCCGTCTTTTTCTCCACTTTCCTGTACTTGGCTACAAATGAACTAGCATACACACTTTGATACGATTAAGCAACAAAGCATATGATTATAACCAAATAACATACATAAAAGCACGGATAACGCTACTAAAAACATGCACAATTTGAGCGTTATCAAATTCCCCCACACTTAAACTTTGCTTGCCCTCAAGCAAATCTAAGAAAAGAAAAATTAAAAGACATACCTAAATGACCAAACGACAAGAAAAAATTTAAAATTTAATTTTTTTTAAACATATATAAAAATAAGAGAAAAAATGAGCGCAAATTCCCCCACACTTAAGGGTTTGCTTGTCCTCAAGCAAATCTAGAAATTAAGAAAAAAAAAAATCCCACATGGTGCATGAAATATGATAAATAAAAATATGATGCAAATCTACCAAGTACAAGTACGAGATAAGATTCATCGTTTTAAGCTTTTAGAGGTGAAAAACCGAGATGTTTGACAATACCCCATGGATTCTCTCGCTTGATAACATGGCTAAGCACCTCACGAAAAGGGAATGAAGTATAATTCGCTCAACACTCAATTTATTTAGTGATGGATAGTATTAAGGAATAGTACACTCATATTGCTCAGTCATGATCTAAATATTATCATAGGCTTGTACAAGAAACAAAACTCCACCAACGTGGTGTAAGCACCAAGTGTACACATCAAAAGAGGGCTTTTATTCGGGTTAGGCTTAAGGGTTAAACAAGCTTATGCTCAAACACTACATACAAGAATATAATAGATCGCTGGCGCAAATTCTTGATTAAGTCAAACAACGGATGGTCAATAGAGTATACCTCGGATCGCTGGCGCGTTATTCGCATAACAGATGGTCACCAAAAATATGCACTAAGTCGCTGGCGCGTCATTCGATCCTTCAAGAACCGGATGGTCACTAAAAATATTCACGCACTTCATATTTTCACAAAGCCAAAAGGAAAGGGATAAGCCACGGGAATATTAATGAAATTGGTGTTAAAAGAAAAATAAAGTCAAGTCTAATACCCATGTTGCTAGTTACCGAACAATCCGCGAACCCGAAAATAATTATAGTTACTATCTTCTCTTCACATATCGATCACCAAATATAATATATATCACGTCTTAACACATTGGGTAATCAATATCTCAAAATATTTCATCTTCCTTCATCTTCATAATACCATAGCACATTTGCTATAATTGTCATCACATATATTTTTTTCTTTCTTTCATTTTTTTTGATGACTTATTCTTTTTTTCATATTTTTTTTCACATGCATCACATATCCCCCACACTTCGTATAAGCACACACCACAAAAATACAAATATGAAGTTGCGCACCTTCATCTTCGTCGGAATGGCACACACGAATGACAAAGTGCGGCTAACTCATAATCATCAAAAACAATCCAATCATAGCAAGCAACTAACAACCCACCATTTAGACTTTGACAAGGGTAAGCTAAGGTTTAAAGTGTAAAATATTTTTGTATTTTTCTGGATTCAACAAGAGAAAAGAATGGCTCAAATGGGGTAACTAAGGGTATCTAGCGCTAAAGATGAGCGCTAACAAATGGGTCCATGTGGGTGGTTAACTAACCGATGTGGTTAGCTAATAAATCATTAGATGTAAAATGGAAGGCCATTTGGTTTTATTCCTAAGGTGCCTCTTTATCACACGAATACACTTATATCACACGAATGAGATCTTACTGCGGTCTAGTAATGATTTACAAGTACAAGTTCTAGAATAAATAAAATCACCGGCACACTCATAGCAAAAGATCCAAGCATAAAAGATGTATGTTATATATGAAACAGGCTCAAATCCTCACAATTTAGTGGAAGGGCTATAAAATGTGCTAGCAAATGTCATCGATCCCAGAATGGATTGCAATATTAATCAGGACACATCTCAAGTTTTTCAAAATTACCGATTTCACCAGTGGGTTGATCCAGTTATTCTAATATATTATCCTATAAGCGTGAAAACAAGTATGTTGGAATCACTCCTAAACCATTTCTCAAAGTGTTAGTAATCAATATGTAATAGTTAGTTTAATTAAGGCTTTTATGTTAGTCATTATGGCTAGACTCATGTAGAAAGCCCATGAGCCTATGCTAAATCCCAATAAGGAAAGGAAAGGACTAGATGTGTTGCCCTAGCTCCCTTCCCCTATAAATAGTTTTGTAACTCTCATTTGAGAGTTGGTTGTTCATCTCATTCAAATCCTACGCATAACTCTTCATATATCATTCGTGTTTTGTGTGTTTTGTTCAACCAATATTTCTTATCTCTATTTCTTTACATATTGATGCTTGTGTTGCAAACTTGGTGACCTAATAGTGGTATCATTCACCAAATATTTGGGTGAAACGGTTTTTTTTTTGAAGTATTGTGTCTACTCGTAAGTCTCGGTATTCAAACATTCAAACGCTTTAAAAACTAAATTTTTACACTTCAAAACTCAAGATTCTTGTACTTTAAAGGTTATTTAGTGATAAAGTTTAGGTTTTTAGCAAAAAGTTTGGAACTTTACATGTATTTCATTGTTTTCAAACTTGGTTTCATTCGTGTAGTCATTTCTACGCGTAAGGTGCATAAGAGTTTTGGATCATCAAGTTTCACACTTTTGTGTTATTTTGGTGATATTGAAGCTTTTTCATCATAAAAATCTGGTTTACTAACACTTTTGGGCATAAAATCAGTTTTTGGTGCAAGTTGGCAATTCTTACGCATAGTAAAACCCTAGTTTTACTCGTAAGGATTTATTGTCTACGCGTAAGCTACTCAAGGCTTGATCTTCAGTGCTATTGGTTTACTCAGTGTTTTCTTGCTTGGGTAAGACTGAAAACACTTCGACTTTGGATATCTTTTACACTGGGATAAGTGTAAAGGATTTTTGGGTAAAACCCTAGTTTTACGCCTAAGCATAAAAGCTTACGAGTAAACATCTTACGCATAAGCATTTTCTACGCATAAGCTTGTCTTACGCTTAAAGAAATCTTACGCATAAGGTTCTTACTATTAAGCCTTTGGTTTACACTTAAGCTAAGGTTTCATCTACTCTACGCGTAAGCTACTCCTATGCGTAAGTACTATTTCTACGCGTAAGGTTGGTTTTCTACGCATAAGGTGTTTTCTTTGCATAAGCTGGTTTTCTACGCATAAGGTTACTTCATCAACTAAGTTTCATTCGACTACAAAGATCCATCATCAACACAAGTTTCAAGATGTCTCAACCACCATACTCTAGCTACTTTCCTCATATGTATCCTCAACAACAACAACAACAACTCCAACAACAACAACAACTCTATCAACAACAACATCAATTTCTACAACAATTTCCTCAAGGAGCAATTCCACCACAAATGATTTAACCACCACCTAGTCTACAAGTACTACCTTACACAAACTTTCAAAATCAGCATCCATCCAAGTATGCTATGAAGGAACCGTCTTGGTTTGCAAAGATGTGTGAAGCTTTAAGTAGCCAACAATCCATTCATGAGATTGGATCACTTGATAGACCTCCAATGCTCACTCCCGGAAACTATGATCAATGGGTGATAAGGTTATTTAGGTTCTGTGATCTAAAGAAACCACATGGTAAGTTCTTGAAAAAGGTCATCCTTGAAGGTCCATTTGGATGCCTACTATCACTTGCATCGGAGATCCGAATGCTAATCCACCAAGAGATGATGTTTCCAACGTTGCGGTGATTGATCAACTTACTCACCGACCAACTTCTACACATGGAAGCCGATGAACTTGCAATGCAATATATCCTTTTGGGTTTACCTAATCCGATGCTTGTAGTGTTGATGCTCGGAAGGCGCTAAAGCAATGTGGGAGCATATTCATCTTCTCATGGAAGGCACATAACTCAATCAAGAAGATATAGAATCAAAATCTACTTAGCATATGAACACTTCATGATTGAACCGGGGAGACATTAGAGTCATATCATCATCGATTCTCGACATCATCAATGACTTGGAAAACATAACATCATTTTGCCAAGAATTGCGAGACAACACTAAGTTCCTCGATAGTCTTGGTCCCGATTGGGAAAAGTATGTTATTTTCATCCGTCTGCGAAGAATCTTCATCATGCTACATACGGATTATTGTATGACTATTTGAAGCCCCACCAAAAGGAAGTTGACAGAGAAAGAGTCATCCGTGGAGCTCCTGTTTCACCTTCACTCCCGGATAATCAAACTCTTGCATTGTGCGCTCAAACGTGTTATCCTCAATTCCCTACTTTGCAAACCGTCTTCACAAATCCTCCACAACCAACTGCTACAATTACACCATATGATCCGTCACAGCAACAATCTCAAGAAACTCAATTAGTTCCATACAACAACAACAACAACAATGATCAAGCACTTTACAGTGAATCTAATGAGGATGCAGAAGCTTTTGATGCATTGCAACAAGGGTTTGTCATGATTGTTAGAGCCTTCGGCCGATATTCAAACAAATCCAACAATCGCATTCGTACCTCATCTAACACAAGGAATCAGGCTGTTGTTAACAATGGACGTGTTAAAGTTCAGAATCATGGTAATGTTTGTCAGATGGGCAGTGGTCAAGGGTTTAATGCCAATGGAAGGAAAAACATGGGTGCTCCACAACAACGAGCTCAAGTGGTTGATCAGGGAAATGCTCAGACTGGGATTAATGGTCTTCGTTGTTATAACTATAATGAAAAGGGTCATCTGGCTAATGCATGCCCAAAGCCGAGGACAAGAGGCAACACTTATCACAAAGAGGCTTTACTCTTGGCTCTCAAGGATGAAGCTGGTGGAACTCTTACCAACAAGGAACAGAGCTACATGGCAAATGCAGATTCAGATGATGACATGGAGGACTTGCAGGCTAATGCAGCTGTGATGTTAATGGCAAACATGCAAGAACTTTACATGAGTGACACAGGCCCAATGTATGACATTGAAGGCTTGTCTCAGGTACCGGATCAAACTATATTCATTACTGATCTGATATCTCCGCCAACATCTGCATCCGACGAGGATCAGAGTGTTCAACTTGATTCGTTTACATCTCATTCCGATGATAATCAAATAGATCCCGTCGTTATATTTTACGATCAAGATGACCTTATGGTTAACACTGATAATCAAGTTGACTCCGTGGTTATATTTGAGGATCAAAATAATGATCATGTTGAGACTCACGTTGAACAAGATGAACCTTTGTCTAATCCAGATATTGAGCTCATGACCTTACTTAAGGACCAAAAATCTCGAATGGAAAAATGCCTTGACATCAATAAGCAATTAAAGGATAAAAATGCACTGCTAACTAAGGATAATGAATGCTTAAAATTTCAACTCAACATTTTTCAAAAACAAGAAAAACATGAAAAAGGTTTTGAAGTCGCTTTTGCTAAATCTTACCAAAACGAAAAATCTTTGGAAAAACAGATATGTGGTCTAGTTGCATCTAAGAATGCTTTATTGTCTCAAATAGAACAACTGAAATATGACCATAGACAACAACTTAATGCTCTCACTTCAGAAACTCAAAAAGCCAAGTCTGAGTTATTAACTTGTCAAAAACAGTTCTGTGTGTACAAAAAGCATTCAAAGAAATGAATAGATGACTATCTTGAAGAAATTTTCGACTTACAAAACAAAATCAAAGAGTTTCGAAATGTTGTTTATAAACATGGTGAGTCAATCACAACTATTCAAAAGTTTACTTTTAAACCAAATCCAAATGGATATGGACCGAATCTTGCTGATTACAAACCTAAGTTTTCACATATAGCATTTAAACCAAATCCTCAAGTTTACAGTGCAAAACATAGAATTGATGATTATATTATGAGTGTTGTTGAATATAATCGCATGGAAGAATTATATGCTGAAGATGAGAGTCAGTCAAAATTGGAAAATGTTGTTTATAACAAACCATTTAACTATTCAAAAGCCGTAAATTTCGTCCCACAACAGGATCATTCTGACACACCTTGGGTTATCACACCTGCTTCTGAGTCTTCTAAAGATGGTCCCCTTTCCAATGCTGAACAAATTAATGGTCCTTTACCTTCATTAAATGAAATAAAGCCATTAGCTGAAAAATGTCAAGTTCTAAAATATTTTGAAACATTCTTATCGGTCATCAAACTTTTGGAACGTGAAATTCAAATCAATTCTGAAATAAAAGTCGAACATTTTCAATCGCCTCAACCACGAGCACAAAGAGATATTTTTCAGAAAAGAATTTTACCTCATGTCCGAAATTTGAAAATGTGTGCAATATATTGGGAAAGGGATTTTCACAAGGAGCTTTGACTTATGAAAAGAGTTTTCGAACAAACAGAAACATCGATTTCAAATACAAAACGTAAAAAGAAAATGTTAAGAAAAGATGTTGATCGACTCTTGGAAGATGTTATCTGTGCTGATACCATAAATGTTGTGTTACTCCATACTGTTGCATCTGCATTCGATTATATCACTGCTGATTCTGTTAAAAATGTTGAGAATACTGATACTATGTCACAAATCAAGTCGTTAAAAGTTGAAAATGAGCGATTGTTAAACGAGGTTTCAAATGCAAAACGTCGTCTTCAATGGTGTCAAAAAGATTTTCAAAATCGAGAACTTGCTTTGCAAAACAAAATCAACCAGTTGCATACCAAAACTCTTAATCCAAAATTTGAGCAACTGGATGATGAAAACGTGTCTTTAAAGTGTCAAATCTCAAATATGAACAAGAAATTTCAAAAGTCAAAACGGAATATGGTGTCATATTTGATTTACTCAAAAAGACTCGTGCTCAAGCGTCAAAAGATATTGATGATCATATTGCATATACCAAAGATGTTTTATGACAAAATGGAAACACTCGTTCTGAAAATCAAGATTTGTTACATACTATCCATGATCTGAAAGTGGCGTAGGTAACACTTATGAAAGATAGGAATAGTAACACAAACGTTATTACACCAGGAATTCTTAGACTGCCTAATGACACATCACAAGAAACTAATGTACTTCCCTCTACTGAAACATGAATAGTTGCCTCTTTTCCCAACGCTAGCGCTTCACAGCTTAAGAGCACCAAAAGGAAGAATAGGAAGTTGCGGCGTAAGAAAAGAACAATAAAGACCTCTGAAGTAGAAGAACACCTTAGGACTTTGAATAAAACTCATGTTACTCCCACTTTAGATATTGCGTCTGACAAATGTAATGGAAAAAGTGATGTAAAGAATGCTAAACCTTTAAGTACTTTAAATATTATGTTTGAAGCTTCTTGTGTTGGTTGTCGTAAAAACATGTTTTCTGGTTGTCATGATAAATGTGTTGCTAACAATATCTTATCTCGTAAGCGGAATAATAGAAAACAGAATACCTCTAGGCCCACTAATGCTTCTAAGTCTGTGCTAGGTAAACCACCTTCTAGTGTTCCGGCTATGGTCATTGATGTACCCATAGAACCCCCTTCACCTCCTAGGAAGACCTTATCACCTAGTGCATTTACTAAGACAAAAGCTAAGACTAGTTGTAGATTGCAGAAATGGTTACATAATACACTTGGCTTTAAATGGATACCTAAAATCATAAACGTGTGTGTTTCAACTATAATCGCATCGGAACCTCTAACTCTTGGGTTCCACATCTACTTCTATTCCATCCGTGTCGCCGTGTGTAATGCATGTGATATGATCATCCTTTGGATTGTTGATAGCGGATGTTCGACACATGACATGCAATCTCAAATGTTATCCAACTTTGTTTCAAAGTTCATTAGCACTGTCGAGTTCGGGAATGATCACTTTACGACTATCATGGGCTCGAGATTACATCAATGGTAACATCGAAATTAGCGAGGGTTTATTATGCGGAAGGTCTCGGTCACAATCTCTTCTCTGTTGGTCAATTTTGTGATGGAGATTTGGAAGTTGCTTTTCGGGAGAAAACTTGTTTCATTCGTGATCTACAAGGAAATGATCATATGTCTGGTACCCGCACATCAAGTCTTTATACAATCTCAATGCAAGACATGATTGCTTCATCTCCCATATGTCTACTTTCAAAGGCAACATCTACAAAATCTTGGCTATGGCACCGTCGACTCTCACACTTAAACTTTCAAACCATAACCAATCTTGCACGATACAAACTTGTTGAAGGTCTCCCAAGATTTCGGTACTCTAAAGATCATCTATGCTCATCCTGTGAACAAGGGAAGAGCACTCGTGCTCACTTTCCTTCAAAGGTGGAACACGACTCATGAGATGTGCTTCATCTTCTTCACATGGATTTGTGTGGCCGATGCGTGTGCGGGCGATTAGCGGAAAATGCTACATCTTGGTAATTGTGGATGACTACTCAAGATGGACTTGGGTTTATTTTCTTCAAGTAAAGATCAAGCTCCACAGATGATCATCACCTTTCTCACGAAAATTCAAGTTCGACTCCGTAACACGGTCGGACAAATCGAGCAGAGACAAAGGGCGAATTTGTGAATCAAACTCTTCGTGCATATTATGAGAAAGTGGAATTGAGCATCAAACATCAATTGCACGAACACGGAACAAAGCGGAGTTGTTGAAAGACGAAATTGCACGTTAGTGGAAGCTACAAGAACAATGTTAATTAATGCTAAACTTCAGATTACTTGTGGGTCAAGCCGTGTCAAGCGCATGCTATACTCGTAACCATTCAATGATTACTAAATGCCACAACAAAACACCTTTGAGCTTATCCACACCCAGAACCGAATCTCAAACACTTTCATGTATTCGGATCCATTTGCTACCCAAATAATGATCGTGACGACATTGGTAAGCTCAAAGCCAAAGTCGACATTGGATTCTTTGTTGGATCTCGTGAAAACTCTAAAGGTTACGGATCGGAATCGTCGTACAAGGGAGATTATGGAAACGATTCATGCAAATTTCGATGAACTTCTTGAAATGGCTTCCGAGCAAAACAACTTGGAGCCGGACATAACCGTCTAAACTTCCCCAAACCCAATCATCGGTGAACCAAGCCTCCGACTTACTCGTCAACAAATGGAACGACTATTTGCTCCTCTGTTTAGTGATGATATTGATCAACGTGTTCGGATGTATCAACTAGTTGGGTTGATAAATACCCAAACCCCTTAATCTAGGATTTGAATAGAAAATAGCCCAAGTGTTTAGACCGATAACACTAACGGTCACTTTGAGTGTATAGTCTCTTAGTGAGTCATCTTCGGATACTCAAGATACTAGGCGAAGAAGAAGTCTCTCCACTCGAAGGCGGAACTTAAAGGGTGAAGCGAGTCAAGAAGAAGATGATGGATTCGGTGGTGATGACAATAGCTCACTGAATCCCTAAGACTCTCTCCAACTACTTACATGAAGACAAATGAAGTAGAAGGCGAAGGATGTAAAGGCGAAGAATGAGCGGGACATGGCGGGATAAGTTTGAATCGGATAAGACGAAGTACTTATCAACCAAAGTCAACTTTCCCTGAATGGCAAAAGATCAGGCACAGTGTCATCACTGAACTTAGAGAGGAGTCACCAACCTTTGTCATTTCAATCCCAAGTGCTATTCCGCAAGTACTTGGGTAATGTATTCTTTGCGATTCATTTCTAATAAGAATATGATGTTGAAAATTATCTAGTGTGTTTTACTTACGTTAATTTCAGTCATTGTTCACTATTAACTTGTTTTATATTTTTAAACTGTTTTAAAAGATAGTGAACGGGGAACAACAAGTGGTATCAGAGCAAGGATAATTATAAAACTCTTTTTTAGGCCGCTCTAAAGGTTTTTAAATTAGGATCCTAAATGGTTGATTTTGATGTACCCCAACTAGTCGACAAAAAAGGTGGAGCTTATACAACTAATGCCCCTCGACTCGAAGTTGGCAAATTAACAAATGGAAAAAGCCAATGCTTTGCTATTTGACTGGAATGGAACCTTACTACATAAAATGTATTAATGAAGGTCCATTCGTATAACAAACCGTAAATTTTCGGATTATTATAATAATATTTATTACGTCAGAAAATTCAAATCGGTTATTTTCTGACAGATGTAAATATTTAGATTTAAAAATGAGAGGTCATCTCGTTTCTTTAAAAATAAGACACCGCACGCACGATACTTGTCCACTAAGTATCTGTATAATAAATGTGGAATTTATTATTGTCCAAGTTAAAATTAAAGCATACATAAGCTTAATCCATTGTTTCGGGAAGTTATTTCGCATAATGCAGCGCAGTAACACCCAAAACTAAAAATAAATACTGAGATAAGTAAAATATACACTTTTAAACATTCACCGATAATTTACAAGAGTAAACGAGAGGTCATCTCGTTAATTTAATGAATCACGGCAGCGCACGCATACCGACACCAAATTTTAACGGCAAACAGTTATAATCAAATTTCTACGTAATAATAATGTTATATTATTACCTTTAAGAAATTGTTTCCAAAAATACAATTTTTACATTTTACGGGTACCGAAAAGGTACAATTACACGGCGATTTGACGGGACACGGAGTACATAGTTTACACTATAAAATAATAAAGCAGATGAAACATTTATCACTTCCATGATATACTCGCCCATATACACCTCCCCCTCATTTTTATCTTATTCTCTTTGTCTTCTTCTTCTCTCACACCTCCCATCTATAGAACCTAGCCTCTACTACCTCCCTCTTCTTTCCCAGGCATAAGTCACTTTCTTATATCTTCTTCCCAAGGTCAACTGTGCGAAGGAGTCATAGCTGACGAGGATTAAGAATGAACTTAGCTCAAAATAGATGTTCCTCATCTCCCATGCCCAAAAATATGTCGAAAACTTTCCTTTTAATTCTTTTTATCGGTGAACGAAGACCAGGGATCCACACACTCAAAAACCCACTTACATCTTCACAAGGTCTAGCCCTCATATCTCACATTTTCTCACAACTCTCACCTCTCATCATTGTTACTGTCGAAACAAAGAAAGAAAGGAAGTCACGTTCCACATTTTGGAAAGCAAGGAGTATTGGGTTGATATCTTGGAAAGCTAACGAGCTTGAATTTCTTGGACCTTTCATTTCACTCGTGCATCCTTCCATCACTGTGAGCCTTAAAACTCTCAAAATCATTACCATTTCACATATTTTCTTTCAAGCACATAAATATGCTATGTGATAAACTTCACATTCAATTTTTTTTCTTTCTCTTTCATGCGTACATATAATTTTTTTTCATGCAAACCAAACGTAAAACAAGCCAATAACCATTAGATGCTTATTCGGAGTTTTTAAAAAAAAATGAGGCATGAAACATTTTCAATCGTTTTGAACGTGTAAGACTTAGGAGAAATGATCATTTGACATATACTAAATCTTGGCTCAATCTTGGAATAAATCCTATTCGTTTTAGTTGCTCATCTCATGACTTGTTCAGTTGTTCGATTCTATACTTGTCACTTTTGAACTCCTCCTACTCGATATATATATATACATATGTATCCAACTATGGATGATGATGTCGAGCTTTTAAGTTATGTTGAGTTAGTTTTGTTCGAGTACTTATGGTATAGGCACTCGGTATGGACAAGCTAAGAGATCGAATCTCATCTCACTAGCCTCGCAAATGAACAAAAGCTAGTCAAAGTTCTAAGTTCTCTGGTTATTCCTTTCACTCGTACTCACTTCACCTTGTAAGCCAACTCGACTCAACTGTTGAAGAAGAAACTCATGCGAACCTGTAAATCATTTCATGTCTCGTTAAAAAGCTTATTCGAGCTAATTTGTAATAAGCTGAGCTTATAAGCTCACTAATAGATCAATGTAAGTGGTTCGTTTGTGAAAACTCAAAGAAACACACATGTGTATTGGGTACTTAGAACTCAGCTCATTCTGAGTTAGCAAACCCCAAAAATCCAACCCAGCTAAGTTTTGATATATAACCACTAGTCGTAAGATGTAACCAAACATGAGCCTTGGCACAATGGTTAACAGGTTAGTGTTTCATTCGACAGTCCCAAGTTCAAACCTTGCACATGGCAAGTTTTCACTATTTTTGCTATTTTTGTGATTATTACTCTTTCAGCCCCTCCACTTCTAACCACTTGTCAGTTTCCTTGAAACTTTATATAAGTTCGAGATTATATGAATCTTGACAATACCAGTCCCCCTACTATAAACAAACTATCAATTTCTTATAAGACCTTGTAATTCTGAAAATTTATAATTCCAAATTTCTACTTGAAGCATTTGACATTTTCCTTAAACCTTTTATTAAATTTGAAATTTATGTAACCTTCAACAACTTGAGTCCCTCGATTTGGACCAAGTTGACATTTTCATAATTTTTTAATAAGTTATTAACTTATATATTTTACCACTTTCGTTTAAATAAATATGTTTAACACATATTTTCATTTGATGACTATATTCACATAAACTATAAATAATATATTTGTCCAAATATATTATTTACTTACAACAATAATAAAATATGTATATATATATATATATATATATATATATATATATATATATATATATATATATATATATATATATATATATATATATATATATATATATTCACATCTCGAAACCCAACGAATCTAATAAATACGATTCGACTTGTATTTATTCCCTACTTCGAAAATACTTGAGCCAAATCTTATACGAAAGTTTTGTATACATCATTCCTCCATTTATTCCAAGAGCCAATACTTAAAAACAACTGGAAAACTGTTTTAAACTTAAATGATGCCACACAAGCAACAACAACATAAACATTGAAAAAATTATAAAGTTAGTTAAACTTTATCGAGTCTTAAACATAAAGACTAAGTTTCCGTATTAATTAGGTTGCGTGTTGGAGCCGTGCACTATCACTCCTTGATCTAATTCCCTTTAGACTTCTAATTCCCAAGGTGAGTTTCATAGCCCCTGCTTTTACCTGTTTTCATAATTGTTTTGGGGGAGAATAAATGCTCGTTTTTACTTAAACTAAATGTTGATTTTACCTGAACAAGTGAACAGTTTACTAAAACGATGCTGAATGACTGAATGCATTATGTGTTTACTTGCCAATTACTTAGATGCATTCTAGTGCAAAGTTAATGCATGCTTTTACATATGGACACAAGTACTTGAAACTGTTATGCCTGCATGACCGAGTGAACTAGTCACATGACCGATTGTACTGGCTACATTTGCTATGTACATACATGACCGAATGAATGGGTCACATTACCGAGTGAACTGGTAACATGACCGAGTGAACTGGTCACATAATGAAATGAATTAAATACTAAATCTTGTGGTCCATAGAAACTTTTGCAAATTAAAACCTATGAACTTACCAGCGTAAGCTGACCCCTTTTAGCATGTATCTTCAGGTTTTGAAGTGATAGTTTATCTTTGGAGGCGCAAGGAAAAGGCATGGCATGGTCATAGACGACTCTGATTTGTGTATTGGGACCACATTTTGATAATGGGCCATTTTCCGCACCAAATCAATAATGTAAACATTGTTTTCAAGAAATGAACAAAAGTTTATTTATGTAAATTCGTTTGTTCTATGCTTATGTTGTGATATCAATTTAGTAGCACCCAATACTTGTATGCTTCCATTGAGTCATTTTGGGGTGTTCTGATTGGCATCGAGCCTAGGTTATAGAGGCGGGTATATTTTAAAACCTAGAGTATACCCACTTTTACAAAAACTTAACCCTATGACCGACACATGCCTGCCTGCCGAGCTGATGCCTCACTTATGATTGAGATCATACTTGATAAGATACATGTTTTATCACTGCTCACCTAATTTCATTATAAGTTATAATTATCTTCCCTATACGTATATCTACGTATCACAGCACTGCACCTTTTCCCTCACATAAATGGAATAATTGTTCTAGTCTTTAAGACAACCTTTAAAAGTATTGGGACATATTACTAGCGTAACTAAGCTAAGTATTTCAAAATTCATTGAACCTCGGTTGAATATAGATTGATCACCTATGTTCAACCAGGGACAGTGGGACATAGCCTGATCACCTATGTCCGAATCAGAGGTGAATTTTGCAATACTTAGGATAGTTATAATAGCGTTATGTCCAGTGAAAATTGATTGATAAACATGAATAAGCCACTCATTGGCATTCCATAATCAAAAGCCACTCACTGGCATTCCTTAATCACAAGCCACTCACTGGCATTCCTTAATCATAAGCCATCACTTGTATTCCTTAATCATAAGCCACTCACTGGCATCATACTACTTCTTAATCATAAACTTTATAATTCCATATCACAATCGAGTTATGTTATAGACACTCCTATCCCACACCTTACACTCCATGGACAAATCAAACCATTCTAGGAGCAACCTTTCAATAGCACCTATGAGAAAATACAATAAACCTTTGGCAAAATCTAGAAGGGCATGATAAAGGACCTATAATCCCACAGAAACTTGAAAACTTTACGCCCTACCTTGAGAATTAAAAAGCTAGAAGCTCCACCCACCTCTTAAGAATAACAATGCCTACCTTGTTACCTTCCTACAAACGAAATAAAAGAGTTGCCATACAAACTATTTCCGATTATCCCTCAAACCATTATAATCAAAATACTTCATGAACCACTCCATGACTTATTCTACAAACCAAATTACCACCTTACCATTTCACCATAAAATAAACTACAATTTTACCCATACCTTACCAAAATAAAGTGTTCCTTAATACTTTGAAAGGTATTCCAGAACCACTCTATTGGCAACTTATTTCCTCGAAATGTGTTTTAAGTTAATACCCCATAAACAGAAATGATCAATGTCCTCCTTGATAGCTAAGCCTGACCTTAGGATGTATCATACACCTCTGCCTAAAACCATAGATAACCATGAGATTCATCAATTATTAAACCTCCAATCCTACCCAACTTAGACAACTAAACCCTACTCGTGGCTATGAGTAAATGTTATATCCTGCTACATATCCTTGCTACAATATATTTTCCAAATTTGAGGATTCCTCTTTAGAATCCAATAATAATACTTTCCAAAATCCCTCGTTAAAATGAGAAAAAATGTTGAAACACTAAAAGTTTCGCAAAATTTCCCTGTACACCCCATAATTTAGAACCGGTTTTACAATCTTTTAAAAATGTGTCATTTTTACATCTTATCGATTTTGAAATCTGGTCTTAGTCAAACTTGTACAAACATTTAGAGAAACTCGAAAACAAATGTTTCTTCACCCTTTAAAGAAGAAAGCACACAAACCCATAGCGAACCTTAAGAATCAACCCATATACTTTAGAACCATTAAACACCAGAAATTGGTACGTTTTGATAAAACCATGAGGAGTTAGAAGTGCCCACACTAACAAAATAGTGAAACCTCATAACATCAAGAATTAGAACTTTCACCCAATAAACCCACCCCAGAGAATCATGGCTCCTCAGATAGAGGATGTGCTACTGGTATAACATCTAGGTACCCATACCCCGAAGAGGAAACCCTAGAACAACCTAGGGAAAATTCAAAACTTGTCCCAAATACTATCACCTCATTCCCGACACTCTATCGGGTAACGTAAACTTAGATCAGGGACGGATCTCCTGTAAGGTGGGTAGACTATAACAAACCGTAAATTTTGGATTATTATAATAATATTTATTACGTCAGAAAATTCAAATCGGTTATTTTCTGACAGATGTAAATATTTAGATTTAAAAATGAGAGGTCATCTCGTTTCTTTAAAAATAAGACACCGCACGCACGATACTTGTCCACTAAGTATCTGTATAATAAATGTGGAATTTATTATTGTCCAAGTTAAAATTAAAGCATACATAAGCTTAATCCATTGTTTCGGGAAGTTATTTCGCATAATGCAGCGCAGTAACACCCAAAACTAAAAATAAATACTGAGATAAGTAAAATATACACTTTTAAACATTCACCGATAATTTACAAGAGTAAAAGAGAGGTCATCTCGTTAATTTAATGAATCACGGTAGCGCACGCATCCCGACACCAAATTTTAACGGCAAACAGTTATAATCAAATTTCTACGTAATAATAATGTTATATTATTACGTTTAAGAAATTGTTTCCAAAAATATAATTTTTACATTTTACGGGTACCGAAAAGGTATAATTACATGGAGATTTGACGGGACACGGAGTACATAGTTTACACTATAAAATAATAAAGCAGATGAAACATTTATCACTTCCATGATATACTCGCCCATATACACCTCCCCCTCATTTTTATCTTATTCTCTTTGTCTTCTTCTTCTCTCACACCTCCCATCTATAGAGCCTAGCCTTTACTACCTCCCTCTTCTTTCCCAGGCATAAGTCACTTTCTTATATCTTCTCCCCAAGGTCAACTGTGCGAAGGAGTCATAGCTGACGAGGATTGAGAATGAACTTAGCTCAAAATAGATGTTCCTCATCTCCCATGCCCAAAAATATGTCGAAAACTTTCCTTTTAATTCTTTTTATTGGTGAACGAAGACCAGGGATCCACACACTCAAAAACCCACTTAAATCTTCACAAGGTCTAGCCCTCATATCTCACATTTTCTCACAACTCTTACCTCTCATCATTGTTACTGTCGAAACAAAGAAAGAAAGGAAGTCAGGTTCCACATTTTGGAAAGCAAGGAGTATTGGGTTGATATCTTAGAAAGCTAACGAGCTTGAAGTTCTTGGATCTTTCATTTCACTCGTGCATCCTTCCATCACTGTGAGCCTTAAAACTCTCAAAATCATTACCATTTCACATATTTTCTTTCAAGCACATAAATATGCTATGTGATAAACTTCACATTCAATTTATTTCTTTCTCTTTCATGCGTACATATAATTTTTTTTCATGCAAACCAAACGTAAAACAAGCCAATAACCATTTGATGCTTATTCGGATTTTTAAAAAAAATGAGGCATGAAACATTTTCAATCGTTTTGAACGTGTAAGACTTAGGAGAAATGATCATTTGAGATATACTAAATCTTGGCTTAATCTTGGAATAAATCCTATTCGATTTAGTTGCTCATCTCATGACTTGTTCAGTTGTTCGGTTCTATACTTGTCACTTTTGAACTCCTCCTACTCGATATATATATATATACATATGTATCCAACTATGGATGATGATGTCGAGCTTTTAAGTTATGTTGAGTTAGTTTTGTTCGAGTACTTATGGTATAGGCACTCGGTATGGACAAGCTAAGAGATCGAATCTCATCTCACTAGCCTCGCAAATGAACTTTGGGAAAGCTAGTCAAAGTTCTAAGTTCTCTGGTTATTCCTTTCACTCGTACTCACTTCACCTTGTAAGCCAACTCGACTCAACTGTTGAAGACAAAACTCATGCGAACCTGTAAATCATTTCATGTCTCGTTAAAAAGCTTATTCGAGGTAATTTGTAATAAGCTGAGCTTATAAGCTCACTAATAGATCAATGTAAGTGGTTCGTTTGTGAAAACTCAAAGAAACACACATGTGTATTGGGTACTTAGAACTCAGCTCATTCTGAGTTAGCAAACCCCAAAAATCTAACCCAACTAAGTTTCGATATATAAACACTAGTCGTAAGATGTAACCAAACATGAGCCTTGGCTCAGTGGTTAACTGGTTAGTGTTTCATTCGACAGGTCCCAAGTTCAAACCTTGCACATGCCAGGTTTTCACTATTTTTGCTATTTTTGTGATTATTACTCTTTCAGCCCCTCCACTTCTAACCACTTGTCAGTTTCCTTGAAACTTTATATAAGTTCGAGATTATATAAATCTTGACAATACCAGTCCCCTACTATAAACAAACTATCAATTTCTTATAAGACCTTGTAATTCTGAAAATTTATAATTCCAGCCCCTCTACTTCGAAGCATTTGACATTTTTCCTTAAACCTTTTATTAAATTTGAAATTTATGTAACCTTCAACAACTTCAGTCCCTCGATTTGGACCAAGTTGACATTTTTCATAATTTTTTTTTAATAAGTTATTAACTTATATATTTTTACCACTTTCGTTTAAATAAATATGTTTAACACATATTTTCATTTGATGACTATATTCACATAAACTATAAATAATATATTTGTCCAAATATATTATTTACTTACAACCTTAAAATATATATATATATATATATATATATATATATATATATATATATATATATATATATATATATATATATATATATATATATATATTCACATCTCAAAACCCAACGAATCTAATAAATACGATTTGACTTGTATTTATTCCCTACTTCGAAAATACTTGAGCCAATACTTGAGCCAAATCTTATACGAAAGTTTTGTATACATCATTCCTCCATTTATTCCAAGAGCCAATACTTAAAAACAACTGGAAAACTGTTTTAAACTTAAATAATGCCACACAAGCAACAACAACATAAACGTTGAAAAAATTATAAAGTTAGTTAAACTTTATCGAGTCTTAAACATAAAGACTAAGTTGCCGTATTAATTAGGTTGCGTGTTTGAGCCGTGCACTATCACTCCTTGATCTAATTCCCTTTAGACTTCTAATTGCCAAGGTGAGTTTCATAGCCCCTGCTTTTACCTGTTTTCATAATTGTTTTGGGGGAGAATACATGCTCGTTTTTACTTAAACTAAATGTTGATTTTACCTGAACAAGTGAATTGTTTACTAAAACGATGCTGAATGACTGAATGCATTATGTGTTTACTTGCCAATTACTTAGATGCATTCTAGTGCAAAGTTAATGCATGCTTTTACATATGGACACAAGTACTTGAAACTGTTATGCCTACATGACCGAGTGAACCGGTCACATGACCGATTGTATTGGTTACATTTGCTATGTAGATACATGACCGAATGAATGGGTCACATTGCCGAGTGAACTGGTAACATGACCGAGTGAACTGGTCACATAATGAAATGAATTAAATACTAAATCTTGTGGTCCATAGGAACTTTTGCAAATTAAAACCTATGAACTCACCAGCGTAAGCTGACCCCTTTTAGCATGTATCTTCAGGTTTTGAAGTGATAGTTTATCTTTGGAGGCGCAAGGCAATGGCATGGCATGGTCATAGACGACTCTGATTTATGTATTGGGACCACATTTTGATAATGGGCTATTTTCCGCACCAAATCAATAATGTAAACATTGTTTTCAAGAAATGAACAAAAGTTTATTTATGAAAATTCGTTTGTTCTATGCTTATGTTGTGATATCAATTTAGTAGCACCCTAATACTTGTATGCTTCCGCTGAGTCATTTTGGGGGTGTTACAATTCGTCCCAAAAACAGCTGAAGGTTTGACTAAACCTGAAGCTCAATGGACTCAGGATGAAAGAAGAGTGGTCAACCAGGACCAAAGACTCAAGAGTATCATCATATCTTGTCTCCCTGATGATACCATGGAGTCGGTTATTAATCGTAGTCTGACTAAGCAAACACAGGAAGACCTAGTCCATAGTCATGAAGGTCCATCGATACCAAGGAAAACAGGATAATGGACACGAAACTTGAGTATAATACCTTGAGGGCTAAGGACTCATAAACTCTATCTCAAACTTACACCGGTACAAAACTTTGTTAAATAAACTTTCAAATGATGGTGTAAATTGTCCAAACATGAAATCAATGTTGGTTTTGTAAATCTTCACGAGAAATGGTTGAATTTCTCTCGGGGACTAAGGAATGCTAACCACATTCGAGAATCTTGAGCTTCCTTAAATTTATGGGAAATTTGTCTATGAGGAGAACCTCATCAGCAGACGATACCACGACTTGAAAAAGTCCGGAAGTCAAGAAGTCCACGACAACCATTTCCAATCAATGTCAATCGCTTTTTATTCTAACAATGTGATTCAAGATTTTCGGAAAACTACGATGATGCGGCGAGATGAGAGGACAAGCGAGGAGTACCGAATGATTTAAATATTGAGTTTCGTGAAAGAGCACTCCTCGCTAACTCAAAAGGTTTATTAGAAGAAACAAAGTTTTCAAACGCTAAAGCTAATGAAGACATTGAATGTTTTAAGTGTCACAAAAGGGTCATTTTGCAAAAGGTCGCTTTTAAAACAATATCGAACCTCTTACAAACCATCGTGGTCAAACCCGATGTTCGGGCTTTATCAAATTTCAACCAAAATCTTTCAATCTCATCAAAATTTTCAAAGCAAATCGATCAAAATAAAGGCGTTGATTATGAAACCAAGTATAAGAAAGCAAAAGCTAAGCTTGCATTGCTTGAGGCGATCCTCGAAACAACCGATGTTAAATGCATGCGGGGTAAAACAAAGGCCTCGTTCTTTGAAACCTTCGATCGGGATGAAGAGCCGGTGTCATCGATGATGAAATGGTGCATGTCGATGCTGCGATGGCCCTCTCGAAGAGGACAAGCTAGATGTTGGGAAGATTCATGCGAGAAAAGGGAATGGGTCAACATCACAATGAAGAAGGTAAACATCTTACTTTCTATGGATGATGACTACGATTGGCGATCTTATATGAATTATCTTAATGTTGACCTTAAGTTCGTAGAAGAGCAAAGATTAAATCTTTTTCAAAATACAACAAGCTAAGTTTTGAATTAAACAAGTGTAGAGATGAACTACTTATTCTAAAACAAGCCAAGCTTGAAGGCGTCACTTTGCAAATTCAAAACATCGAACTAGTTAAGAGAAATCACGCTCTTCAAGATGAACTTAAAAGGTACAAGATATTCTTGATAGTTGAATTGCTAAGAATCCCAGGGTCTTTGATGTTGTGGGTGCCCCCAGTAGCAAAAAGAGAGTCATAGGTGAAGATCATCTCCCTGACTCTCACAACAAAGACCAAAGTACAAAACCATTTATGTCTAGTGGCTTGATTACCAATATGCTGACAACTCCAAATTCCAGTGATTGGATTGAACGGGTTAATCCTTAGAGTAAGCTTCCAAATTTCGATTCTGTAAGGATTCTTGAGCCTGAGATCCAAGCTCTTAAGAGCATGCTAGGACTCACGATGTGCCCGGTGGTCCGAACACATCTCGAGTGCAGGCAGAATCTCAAACACCGCTTCCACCCCCGAAACCTCTTGAGGTCCGATCTAAGCTCGAGCTTACTCCTCTAAAATTCAATCCTCACTCACCAATGTAAAGGTCCGGACTTGGTAGAACCATCCCGCAAAGACAAACAAAACCAATCCAACAAGAGTCTACTCCTCGAGACTTCAACATCCTCGGTCCCCACTAAAGTCGACCAAATTCAAGAACTTCATCGAGCTTGTGAGGAAGGCGATGTAAAAGATTGTATCCATCGAAAAAGCCCCTGATTCAATCAAGGAAACTAAGTCAGCCTCATCTAGCTCATCAAAATCAAAATCCTCCAACAAACCCAAGCAGAAGTGTGAGTTGTGTCATTACACCAGTCACACCACTGAAAACTGCTATAGAATCCTTTATTGTATGATCTGCAAAAAGGATGATCACAGAACGTCTTGAAATATGGGAATTGGTTGCAAAACCAACTAGGGTCTATGTTATTGGTCTGAAATGGATTTGGAAAAACAAGTTGGATGTTGAAGGGACGGTTATCAGAAATAAGTCACGTCTGGTGGCTAAGGGTTATAGACAAGAAGAAGGGATTAACTACGAGGAATCGTTCGCACGGTTGCAAGACTTGAGGTCAGACGGATTTTTCGGCATTCGCGCTCACATGAACATCACGGTCTTTCGATGGACGTCAAAACCGCTTTTCGAATGGGCAAAGAAAGCGGTCTATGTTAGCCGACCGAGTATTTGTTGATCGAGTTCCCTAATCATGTCTACAAACTGAACAAGGCTCTCTACGGTCTCAAACAAGCCCCTCGAACGTGGTATGATAAGTTGTCATCCTTTCGTATCTCTCATAATTTCGTCAAAGGATCGGTCGACTCAACACTATTCATACAATATCACGGGGCACACATTTTAATCGTTCAAATTATGTGGATGACATCATTTTTGGGTCAACACATCTAAGTACTCAAACGCTTTTTCAAAACTTATGAAAAAAACATTTTGAAATGTCCATGATGGGTGAACTTACGTTCTTTCTAGGACTGCAAGTTCATCAATCACCCCGTGGTATTTTCTTGAGTCAGTCCAAATATGCCCTTGAAATTTTAAACAAAATTAGAATGCAAAACTGTGACACCTATGCCACACCAATGGCACATACCAAGAAACCGGACGCTGATTTGCATGAGAAATTAGTTGACCCTACCAAATACCGTAGTATCATTGGGTCTCTCATGTATCTAACGACCGATGAGAACGATATTGTCTTTCTTTGTATATCTTTGCTCCGTTATCGATCGAGACCAAGCGAAACTCACCTCTACGAGGCTAAAAGAATCCTCCGATACATCAAGGGAACCATTAACTTGGGAATATGGTATCCGAAGGATTCGGTTTTGAACTAGTAGCTTTTCGGACACCGATCACGCGGGTTGCTTAGATTCACGAAAAAGTACTTGAGAGCTCTACAATTTCTTGGTGATAAAGCGGTGTCATGGCAATCGAAGAAGCGAGGATTGTACATCGATGTCTTCAATCAAGCGAGAATATGTAGCCATGTCGGCGTGTTGTGCTCAAGTCATTTGGATGAGAACACAACTCAAAGACTATGGTTACATATTTGATGAATCCCGATGTCTTTGCGACAATCGAAGTGCTATTGCGATCTCGTGCAACTACATTCAACATTGAAATCAAAGCACATCGATCTTCGTTATCATTTCATCAAGGAGCATGTGGAAAAGGGTACCGTTGAATTATACTTTGTAGGTATTGAATACCAATGGCGGATCTTCTCACCAAAGCCTTAGCTCCCGCTAGGTTTCTTGAGTTGGTCCACGGATTGGTATGAGGTGTTTGACTCGGAGGAACCGGACGAACTTTTAAAACAATCTTAAAACAAGTCAAACACCAAAACCTCTTTTGTAAATATTTTTCAAAAACAAAATACAAAAATATAAAATTTATAAAATACAAAAATATTCTTCTATCTAAATTTCTTTCAACATGGCAAGTACAAATCTTCCGTCAACACTTTACTCTTTCAAATTTTAGTATTTTTACGGTCAAGTGTTGAAGGGGAGAAAGTAAATATTTTCTGTTTCATAAAACCTTGTACTTGCATGTTACCCAATACCGGCTGTATCTTTGATAATGGTGGTCACGTTTCTTTTTTTTTTTACACTCCTCAGGCTCAAACTTATAAAATTTCAATATTTTCAAAGTCGAGGGGGAGTGTCGTCAAGTTTCTTTCCAAATATCTTGCTTTAAGTAACCAAATAGAAAGTTATGGGCGTTGGAAGAAAATGATTGAGGAGGAGGGACCAAAGTTGCTAAAACTTATTTTGTCATAACTACTCCACCTAATTTTTCAAATCATTTAATTCACACATTAAATTTTCCAACTACCATATCCCACGCATAAGCTTCAATCTTCAAATTCGTGTTTCAAACTTCAAATTTGTAAGTGAATAATGATTCCTAGTACTATTTTAAACAAAGGTTTTGATTTATATGGAAAACCAACGGTTAGATTTAACCCTAGGAGTGATTTCATGTTCTACGCGTATGCGTATGAACATGCAATCATGTTTTGGGTGTTTATTGATGAAATGAGTGTGTTAAAACATTGATAACTTCATTCTAAAACCATTTCCAACAATAAAATTCACCCAGAAACATCAATTCATCATTTTTCAAAATTAGGGTCTATGCGTATGAATTGGGGGTTTTCATTTGTGAGTGTTTCTGTGTAATTAGATGGTTGTATGATGATTGTGACATGCTTAATTGACCAAAACCATATTTGAATCATACCCAGAAACATGAATTGTGCATAATTGAGAATTAGGGTTTAAGTCTCATACGAATTAGGGATTTTTGATTCCTAAGGTTTTGGATGTTAAAACTTGTTGCAATACTTTCTCATAGCCTCTAAGACAACCCAGAATGAATTTGGTGCAAAAACTATGGCTAGATTCCTTAGTCGTAAAATTCAAATCTTTAGGGTTTAATTTTTACACATAAGCATATCTTACGCGTAACTGTTTATAACCATGATTCTATGTGAGAATGAAAAGAATTGAAATATGTGTTAATGAATGTGTTATGACGAATTTATTTCAGGTTTTACGCATGAAAAATTCAGAATCAAGGTTAACCATTGGATTTCTACGCATAAGGATCAATTTACGCGTAGAATGTTATTCGTAAGAGAAATCTTACGCGTAACCTTTACGCATAAGGTTCTACATCCTGTGAAGGATATGCGTAAACTAGAGTCTTACGCATAAGGTTCACTCTTACGAGTAAACCTTACGCATAAGCTCCAACATACGCTTACGCGTAAGCATTATGCAAATGGCTCTTTTCCTACGCGTAATATTTCTTACGCGTAAATAGAGTTCCTACGCATAAGCTTATGCCTACGCGTATGGTTATTACTGTTTACGCATAAGCTTGCTTTTTACGCATAAGCCAAAACTTTAACCTTACCAATGAATTGTTACGTGTACAAACTTGTAAATAAATAAATCATAATGTCACAAAACCAAAATTTCACTAATAAGCTAAAATGGTAAATATGTTGTGTAAATGAGTGAAAATTTGGACTTTAAAATTCAAAATTAATAAACTCACGAAACTTATCACGACTACTTTGGACTATTGGACAAACAAGTGACGTTGGACTCGTAACATTCATCAACTTAACATATTCAATAATTGGACAATAAAATCAACTTTTGACTAACGTAATGTCTTTCGATATGTTGGTTCTTTTGGCTAAATATTTTTCAGATCACAATATGGACGTCACAATGGAAAACGTTGATGCACCAAATGTTCTCACAATGGAAGACATTTTCCTACCGGTTACGGATGAAGATTGGGAAGAAAAATCTCAAAGTGGACTTTGATAACTTCACGTGCTCGAGTCTTCATGTCTTATTCTTGTGGATATTCGAAGACTCATCCCTACAAAAATATGCTCACAAATTGACAGCGATTGCAGTAATCAATATCTATCAATTACGGCACACTATGAAGAAGGTGGATGGTCAAGATCTTCATTACGGTGACACTCAACAACAAACAAGTCACCATCACTATTGAGGACTTGAGGAAATTCTTCTTCTTCCAGGCAATCCGACTGATAATTATGTTGCTACTCCTTGGAAGAGACTACTCTCAATTCATGGTCAATATTGGCTATGATGAAGCTGCTGGGATCATCACTAAACATTCTTCAGTTGACCTAAAGAACATCCCTCA
The DNA here is from genome assembly GCA_022545495.1 of Chrysanthemum lavandulifolium. Taxonomy (NCBI): domain Eukaryota; kingdom Viridiplantae; phylum Streptophyta; class Magnoliopsida; order Asterales; family Asteraceae; genus Chrysanthemum; species Chrysanthemum lavandulifolium. The sequence goes on along the minus strand of CM040244.1, from coordinate 131,973,626 downwards.
GCCATGGAGAACTCTATACATCAGGATAGCCAAATCAGTTTCTGGACGTGATAGTGGTTATGAGCATCCTAAGCTCATGAAACTACAAATATTTTGGGGCATGGTCAACATGATGCACATCGACTTCGCAAGTCTGATTTGGGATGACATGATGTCATATCTCAGGAAGCCTGGTACCAAGATCCCATACATCAGATACACCAAGCTGTTGATCCAAAGGATACTCGGGAATAATATGGACATTCCCTTGAGACTTGATGACCCCAACCATCACTCCGCGTTGTTTGAGCCTACATAAAGTGTTGTCAGAATTAAAGACTCAACAACAAAGAAACAAGGTGCAGTTTTGCCTGACTGCCTTCTCACTGATGATATCAAGCAACTTCAATCATACTTACGATATCAAGAAGCAGTAGCATTAGGAAAAGTCGGCTTCATGGATGAAAAATCTTCCACCATCTCAGTCAAGAAGACCAGGAGAGGTAGTACAGGAAGTGTTACAAGCACTGGAAGTGCCCCTAAGTATCCGAAGAGAAAACCTTCACGAAAAAGAAAAGTTCCATCAAAGGTTGCCATTCCTAATCCTCAAGTGGCACTTACACTTAAGGGCGAAGACTCGAGGATCTTGAAGCGGACGAGGAGGTTCATTATTCGGAATCTGTTACAGATGATACAACAACAGCTGACAAACCTCTTAGTCCTAAAGCTGATAAGGGTAAGACTCCAGTGGAAGAGAAAGAGGACGAAAGCTCAGATGATGAGCCTTAGGATGAAGCTAAAGACTAGGAAGACACTAAAGAATCTCAGGCTACAACATGTGGCTAAGGAATTTAATATTCAACGGACTAGAGGCCTGGAGGTTCCAGTGGTGGCGCACTTACCATACCAATTCGTGATGCGGTTAATCAACCTGATAAGCGAATTGGTGCCACCACTAAGGAATCCACCGAGCAACAGCAGCAATCATATGACGTTTCGTTCACTTTTGAGGAAGAAGAGGAACCAGAAAAGGATGCGAAGATCACGAATGAAGATATTGCACAAGCTGACAAGGAAAGAATTGAAGAGGAAGCTCAAGCGAAAGAAGAGGCTGGGGTTAAAGCTGAAGAAAAGGCTAAAGCAGAAAAAGAAGCCGATGATTATCTTCTAGATAGTCCCAAACGTAACCAGGAACAAACTTCTGAGCCACCAAATGAGCCAGAGCCTTCTCATGACTCATCTTCATTTGACTCATCTTCTCATTCTTCACCACCACCATCCAAAGACACCACCAGATCCGCATCCAAATCGGTAAAGAAACTGAACGATACTTGGGCATCACGTGCTAAGACAAAGATTGTCAATGCTGTCAGACAAGCAAGGAAGCGCAACGTCGTTAATAGGAAGCCGAATCGACTGCGGACGAGTCAATCTAATTCAATACATGGTGAATGAGTTTTCGGATGAAAGGGAGCAGATCCAACGGTTTCTTAAGAGAGATATCCAAAGGAAATGGAAAGACGATCAGAATATACTCACAAGTTTCTTCTCGACACCGTCCACGGGTGACAAGAGATGTTCACGGACAACTTTATCCAAATCTAATGCAATTGGTCAAGCAAACAATGCAATCTACTCGGTAGGAATGCAAATCAATCCAATTGAGCCTAAGGTTGTCTCTGATGCAGAGTTGATTTCCAAGCTTGTTTTACAAATGTCTAAACGATCTGCAACGTTTACTTCTGACAAAGCTAAACTTTTTGAGGCATTGCTGGAATTCTAACTCAAAACTTCATGCAAAGTGACAGCCGAAAGGACTAAGCGTCCAAGAGACGATGATGATGCGGATAAGGATTCTGAGGTGAAACGAAAGAAGAAAAATGACGATTCATCTACTATGCCTCCACCACCCCAAAGGACTTCCACCTCAAGAAGATCTCCACAACGTTCTCCTGCTAAAGACAAACCTCAGGACTCTGAGTCACCACCACAAACAGCAAAAACTGGTGATCACTTTGAATACACTGGTGGTGACGATGAAGAGATTCCTGAGCCCCAACAACAACCACCTTCTTCTACATCAACAAAGCAACCAACATCATCCTCAAAGCCAAAGAAGAAAGCAGTCAACATCGGTTGTATCCGGCTAGATGAAGACGGGCGAAGAATATGGCGGTTTTGAAGCTTGTTGATGCAACCCTCGATTCTGGAAGGCCAAGAACCGGTAGATGGAAGAACTATGGAGCAGTCAAGATTATACAAGAAAAGTTCAAGGTGAAAAGATGATGAAAGCGAGTTGAAGCGAATCAAGTACGACCCTTTTCAATCGCTGGGGCGGCTCTGCGGTGCAATTGAAGTCGAATATCATCTCGACAACATTGCACGAGCCATGTCCAACAACATTGATTGGCTCAACCCTGAATCGAATATCGACTTCACCAGACCAGACAAGGCTCCATACTACACCGACGGGACTAAACCACTACCTACCATTGGCCGACCTGATCAACCAAAGATTCCCTACCGTTATTTCTTCAATAATGACCTGGAATTTCTTCTACACGGTAGCAATGTTAGCACCAATTACACTACCTCACTCACCTTCCCATTCCCAGCAGCAATCTACTCAAACAACATAGCCATCGAGGAAGAAGCCACACATATGTTTGTTGATCATGTGTAAAAGTATGACCTCGATGCACTGTATGGGATTCATCATTGGCGAAGAAGAAGAATCTACTACGTGTCGCGGTACTCAAATCGAAAAAGGAAGTGTTCGATTGAAGAACGGATCGTTGCAATAATGCATGTTACCCTGTCTTGGTGGGACTACACATTCACGAAGAAAATACTAGTCAAACGCCAAGACGAGCAGGAATATGACTTTTCAGGCGGATTTCCGAGATTGTCGCTCAATGACATTGAAGACATGTACCTTGCCAAGGTACAAGGACGAATCGACAATTCTCCACCAACATCCACTCCGGTACATCAAGTCATTGCTAATATTCATCGAAGCATCGTGATCCGTGGGCGTGTCGAAGATATTCAACTTGTCGTGGAATCATACGAAACGAGTTAATCTCACCAAACCACAACTAGACCTTCCCGATATCAACCATCTTGCTCAGTACACCATCATTAAGAAACCATTTGGGGTAGTTTACCGCAGTGAACTTCACCGAAATTGCTTCATGGCGTGCAAGGAGCTTCACAAGTTTTGTGATCATACACTGAATAAGGTTCGTGATGGTCTGGCATATCGGTTAAAAGAGATTCATGAAGGCATAGGGTCAAAGAAGAGGTGGAATTCTATGGACCGGAGGGATGTGAAGAAGATCATCACTAGGATTGATGAAAGGTTATTTCATCGGGATCAGATGAGGACTTTGGAGAGCTTCGTGGGTGGACGTCCAAGCATTTCTCTAATAGGATATCAACGTCCAGACAGGACTCCTGGTGTTATTGCTAGAATTCCTGGTACTCCTTGATTTGTTCTTTCTTTCATTAAATATTTAGATGTGTGATCTATATTTGACTATGGTTGTGCACACATAACAGTGTACAACCCGTACTTGTAATGAAAGGACCCTGTGGTACGCTTCAGTGCCACAATCCTATAAAAGGAGCGAAAGCTTCTTACTTTTGAGTAAAATTTATCAAAACTTTCATTTTTCAAAGTTTTGCTCAAAAGAACAAGTACTTTCCCTTATGATTTTTCAAAGCCTCAAAAGTTAATATCACTTGTTGAGGGGGAGTATTTGATTAAAACTTTGTTCACAAATGATTCTTCGTGGTAATCTTCCCACAAAACTCGAAATGGACATATTCGATATCAAAATTTCGGCAAAAATAACAATTATATGCCATTTTTGAGGGGGAGAAAAATTATGTGATAAGAAATATGTTGTAAATTGCTATTGAATCTTCATGGTAAAGACTTAACCAATGAATTGACGAGATATTAAAGGTTAAGTAACTCGAAAAGACTTGTCCAGTACGGGTAATAATTTCAAACTAGTTCGCTAATGATGTAAACGTGTCTCGCAAAGGACTTGTCCTAGTAGAATGTACCATTCGAGAAACTCTTGGTAGACATGAACCTTGACGGGTCAAACCTCCTCACCAAGGAGTGTTTACAACTTCAAGCTGACTTAGTCAATGATGTAACTGTGTCTCGCGGGGATTGTCTATCTTGAGTCGATCAATTCAAAAGTGCGCGCTCTTCTCTCACCGTGCAGATTTCTATCAAAATACTTAAGCACATGTGGAGGGGGAGTATTTCTGCAAAATACAAAACTCTTTCAGTGGTACAAAATGTTTTTACTCATAACCACTCTGAGAGATTTTTCATGTAAATGGTTTTATGGCAACATAGGTTAGTCATGGAGTTATAAGGTGACTAAGGTTAGGAATAACCGTCCTATGATCCACCAGATCCGGAGGGATCTACCCAAGGCACCACCAATAGTTAGAATTTAGAAGTCCTTAGGTATGATTATAAAAAGGAGAAAATGAGAATCGGAGAAAGAAGGAGTTGAAGAATTAAAAAGAAAAGTAAAGAAAAGAGTGAAAATAAATAGCCCTCCAAATTATTCAACTTAGGCGGATAATCGGTTCAACTCATATGCTACTAGTTGTCACTTGATGACACCGGTATTGAAGATTAAAGTCGTCATGGACCCAAAGTGGCGCATGCACTAAACCTTCTTAGCCACTCAAGTTTCTCTCAACAAGCTTGTTTCATTCTCACAGGAACCCTACATAAACTATCGGCTTTCTCTTAGAGATTCTTTGGTATTGAAGAAGGAGACCCTCTCCTAGTCTCGCTCGGGAAAACCAAAGCGCACTATTGAGTCTAGAGCCATGAGATTCATCAAAAGATCTCTTAGGAACACTTGACATTTCATCACTTGTCGTTCAACATTAAGGGACGCAAGTGATACATTATCGAGTCCTACAGATCTTAGCAACTGTCGAGAACATTTATGAGAGGTTCACATGTGATCCTCGGTGATTGAATGGAAACTCCCGCCGGGGTTAACATCTAATGACCACGGCAGCAGTCACTCGGTAACTCCTTGTGGGTTACGCTTAGTGTGTCTCAAACGGTCTACGATCGTGGGGTGATGCTTGGTGTACCTCGCGACTCACGAGCTGAGGTGTACTTTGGTACATCGCGTTATCTCACTTGTGGGACTCCAGTTCAGGAACAGCCTTTGTGAGAATTAGAGTAGTGTTTTCACACTATGCTATTAACACACTCAAAATTCAAACTTGTAAGCGCTGGATTATTTCTAACCCATGTTTTATGTTTTCTTCTTATGGATGCTCGCGGGAGGAAAAGATCATGCAGATTCTTCACATGCTCATACCAACAACATCACAAAAGAAGTTCTCTCAATATCAAAGGCAACATAAAGTCACAATGATTCTTCATCAAATCAAAGAATCTACAAAGTTATAAAGACTCGAGAACTACTTCACATCTAGAATTCACTGTCATATGAGCGTGTGAGCATGTTGTAGAAAGACGTGGAGACGCATTTGAGCAACGGCGACACAAGTCGACAACAACACACTATCACAACCACCACAAAGAACAAAGAATTAAAGAACAAAGAAATCAAGGCGTAAAAAGCGAATACTTCAAAAGAAACAAGATCCCTACTTTGGGAGATTGTTCGAATCAAGGCACTTCTTCTCACAAGAAGAAGAATGTCAGAAGACGTCAAAGCTACTATTACATCTGCACCAACAACTGTTTAAGATTACTTAATATATCAATTACTAACACTTAGGGGGAGATTGTTGGAATCACTCCTAAACCATTTCTCAAAGTGTTAGTAATCAATATGTAATAGTTAGTTTAATTAAGGCTTTTATGTTAGTAATTAAGGCTAGACTCATGTAGAAAGCCCATGAGCCTATGCTAAAACCCAATAAGGAAAGGAATGGACTAGATGTGTTGCCCTAGCTCCCTTCCCCTATTAATAGTTTTGTAACTCTCATTTGAGAGTTGGTTGTTCATCTCATTCAAATCCTACGCATAACTCTTCATATATCATTCGTGTTTTGTGTGTTTTGTTCAACCAATCTTTCTTATCTCTATTTCTTTACATATTGATGCTTGTGTTGCAAACTTGGTGACCTATCAAACTAGATCATAAGGGCAAACAAGTTCACAAAATTTTAAAAATTGGCCCAAAAATATAAAAATTCTAAAAACTAGTTTCTTTTTTCCTATTTTACTACCCCCCCACACTTAAGCATTGACTCAATGTGAAAAATAAACTTCAAAGCATGTAAAATAGGGAAAATAAAATACACAAGTTGAGAGAAACAAAACTTCCCGGGCCGAAGAAACCGCGATCGAAATCCATATGATAAAATGCTACGCATAAGCTAGCATAAGCTTGTGAGAACAATTGATTTCAAATCCAAGCATCGTCCTCCATCACCTGCTGCAATTATTCAAACAAAACAAAACAAACAAAACAAAGAAAATGCACACAATAATAGATTACGAGCATGTAACACCCCCACACTTAAAAGCATGTTTTGAAAAGAATTTTGCAAAAAAAGGGTGTACATGTTTATTCAAAACAAACAAACAATTAAAAGCATGGGTTGCCTCCCGAGAAGCGCTTAATTTATTTATGAGTCATTAGCTAGACTCTTCCCCGGGTTAGGATACTTTGACAATACGATTCAAATCGGGGATTTCAATTCTTAAACATTGAGAGTATGGGATCTTTGGCATGTACTCCACAAGTGACGGGAATACATTTAATTCTTTTGGTTTGACCAAGTCAAAGTCCCTCTTCATTATCTTGAACATTTGGTCGATTTCATTAGAAATGAGGATAGGTGGCAGATATTTTTTATTTTTCAGAGGGTCATTGGACTTTCCACTCCCAGTGAATAAGGCATCCACATTCTCAAGGTAAGCTGTAGGAGGTGGCTTAGTCCTACCGGTTTTATTTAAAGAAACTGGATTTTGTGGCTCAGACCATTCGTCCAGTTCTCCATTCCAGTTGCCTTCAATTTTTTTGAAATTCTTATCACCAACATGGTGTTCAGAACTTTGTAATTGAGTGGTAGGGATATGCATGGTGCAATCCTTAAGAAAAGGTGACACGATTGGTGAGTTAGACATGATTGGGCTCGGGTTAGGCATGGTTGGAATATGCTCGGTCTCGTCCTCTTTGATAAATACAACCTCACCCTTATCATGTTCATTTCGAGTTGAGGGTGGTTTGTAGACAAATTCATGTCTCAGGTTGGAGGTTGTGGTAACATGATGGACTTTCTGCTCCTCACTTAATCTTTTTACCCTCCTCTCCAAGTCTTGGATTATGGCTTGGTGGTTCCTTATTCCTTGATCGACTTTACGTTCCAATTCAACCAACAGGTTCGTCATATTCTCATTGGCTTTCATTTGACTAGCTATCCACTCTCTCATCATCTCCTCCGATGATGTTTTAGGTGTATTGAAATGTTGTGATGGATGTGGTATTGTATTCCATGGTTGATATCGAGGATATGTATAGGTTGGGTTGTGGTATGGAAAGGAGTACGGATTTATGGAATTTTGGTTGTGATATCCTTCATGTTGGACATGGTTCACTTCCATGGGATCACACATCGGCGTGTCATCCTCAGCATCGTAGTTTGAAGCGTGGTGATTATTTCGCAGCTCCATCATCTCCCTCCTTATGCTTATGAATTGGGTATCGATGTTTGTGGAAAGAACTTCCAATTTCTCGATCAATGAGGCATGATCGGTATTGATGTTGCTTCCACCGGCAGAAAAAACGGCTTTTGGATTGGAGCCGATCATAGAAATTTCTGAGAGATCGAGCTTGAGTTGGACCTTGTCCTCGAGGATTTTGAAAGCTTCGTTTGGATTTTTATAGAGGAAAATTCCTCCAGCGTCGAGATTTCCTTGAGTTGGATCATCTAAACCATGATAGAATATTTGAATCATCGCTCCTTTGGTTAGACCGTGTCCATGACAAGTGCGAAGCATATCTTTCATGCAGAGCCAAGCGTCAACGATCCTTTTGATAAGGTTTTAAAAGGTACCATTTTGAGGGGTCGTTTAAGCCTTTATTTGATCACTTTTGTATCCGTTATTGCTTAATATCGTTCCTTTTCACTTTTTAGGTCTCTTGAAGGCAAAATCTGGAATGGCACTTATTTGGACGAAAAGGCGAATATCTGAAGAAAATGGCCAAAGTCGAATCGAGACACTCAAAGTCGCTAAAAGTAAGGCGGCGGCGTCGGTGTTGGTGTGACGCCGTCGGAGGATTTTAATGACGATCTGAAGCCAAAACCCTATTTTCAATTGACGACGTCGGGCTTTAAAAGAGTAGGCCGTTGCTACTCGACGGCCTAGATGCGACCCGCACGACGTCGAGAGATCAAGGCGACGGCGTCACAACCTTAAGGTGACGCCACAAGTCGATCAAGTCACAACATGCGCCAAGTAGTTGATATTGTTTTGGCCATAACTTTTGCATACGAACTCGGATTTAGGTGATTCAAAAGCCCACGCGACCGGAACGAGAAAATCTACAATTTAGTGAAAAAATGGTGGTGGACGCCGTCACTCTATAAGTGTGACGCCGTCGCTCTTTGCCGACGTAAAATCGCCTATAAATATAACATTATAACTTCACTTTTTGTAAGCCCTAAACCCTAAGTCCGATTAAGGGTTTAGGTAGGTGTTTTTCCAAAGCAAATTAAAGGGTTTCAACACTCCATAAACATCGTGTAATGATTTGTTTGTTAATCCAATCCTATGGTATGTCTTCAATTATCACAATTGTTGCTTGCTCTTCATTAATTATGTTTGGCTAATTCACCTTGTGTTTGCTTATGATAGTATGAAACTTGTATATAATTAATTAGATCTTATTGATTTCTTAGTGATGCTTGTGTCTATCTTCATCATTAGGGGTGTGACAATTTCAATGAGTCTAATTGGTTTAGTTTATAATTCTTGCACCCCTCATCTCTTGTTTGATTGGTTGTCTCTTATCTTAATTGTAATTAGCTTAGGAGTGCGACTAGGCTATCGTTGTGTTTAATACTTGATAAATCTTTGATAGTTTATGAATGACTTGGTGGATTTCGTTTACTAAAACCAAAGATAACCTTAAAGTTAGTTTATGAATGACTTAGTGGATTTTGTTTACTACACTTAAAGGTGACTTCAAAGAGTTAGGAATGCACACCTTACGACCTTAGAAAACACAACGCGTTAAGAATAAGGGCGTGACAATTCAACCATCAATAGGACGTGACAATTCGGTGGGTAGAATTAGATAGCTAGCAAGGAGTAATACATCATAAGTAGATACGCTTCACGTTCTTGGTAGACCCTTAATTTAGTTAGTACCTTTTGGGATAGTTGACTAGCAACTAATTCCACCCTCCCTCCAAAACCGAGATTCATAAAATATAAAAATACAAAAATAATCATCCTCATCTTTAGACTTAAATCGACATATACTTCAATTTAACGACACTATTCCCTAGAGAACGATATCAATACCCGTGGCTTACCCTAATACTACACTACAACGATTAGGTTCACCGCCTAGGGTGTTGAAAAACTTCTTTCGATTTAAAAGGAAGTTCCTTTGACCCCGAACGGCGTGTAGCGTTATCAAGTTTTTGGCGCACGCGGGAATAGTTATTGTTTAGGCTTGATTTCTATCTCGTTTAGGTCTACTCACAAGATTCCTATCAAGTGAGATTTTTTTTCTTTTTATTAGCTTCCTTGTAGTCTATCCCCCTTCTTTGTGCCTTTGTTCGTAAAACTTGTCCATTGACTCTTCCGTTCACCATTATGGAGAACGCGAATCCACTATATTCGCGATTAGGTTTTTTCATAAGAAATTATGATATTACTAAAGCGGATTATTCAAGATGGTGGGAAGAAAGTAACCAAGTCCATAAACCTTTTGAGGGTTTCACCATTCCATCAAGCCCACAAAACACCTCATCTAGTGAAACCTATGCTTCGTATGAGCCTTTACCTAGGATAGACTTTCGTGAACAACCTCCATGTTTAGAAACTATTGTTAGTAAGGCCCTTAGGAGAACTGACCAAATTTGTGAAAATATTATGGAAAGCAACCAAGCTTTAAACCATAAGTTGGATCAATTACTAAGTTTGGTTTCATCACGACCTAAGGAAATAGCACATGATGAGCATATAGATGATGTAGATGTGATTGAGGATAAGGTGAAAAGTCTAGACCCACAAGGTATCCCATAAGTTCCACCATCATTTAAGGCATACACACCGCACGTGACTTACCCGGAAGTAGTAGAAGAGACTTTAGGAATCCCAATGGAGGTAGAACATTTGAACCAAACGCAATTTGGAGAATATAGGTTTGAATACTTGTAGTCTCGGTCTTACTCTTAGTTCTAGGGAATTTCATAGTGTTGATGAACCGGAACCTCAATCTTTACTTCCATCCTTAAATAAGCGAGGAACCGACCCACCCATCAACCAATTTAGTCCGGTAGTTTTAGGATGAAGGAAGCCATTCACACACCCCTTCACCTCACGTGGCATATTTCCACCCTAAGGGTGTGTATCGCTACTATCACCCGCACTTAAACTTAAGTGTAGGGAAAACTTCCCTTTATCTCGTTAAATAAGGGTAGAGTCGGGCTCGTGACTCGAACAAAACAAGCGCTTTTGGGAGGCAACCCATGTGTATTTGTTTTATTTTTATTTGTGTGTCGTATATCTTTTATTGATTGTTTATTCTCATGTTTGAATTTGTAAAAATGCTTTATTTTGTTTTTAACCTCGTCTTAATTGCATATAAAAGTATTTTACATAAGGGATAAGTGTAGGGAGGATTACACACGTTTTCAAAAGAAACGTAAACATGAGAATAACAATTAAATAAAAGATATATATGTTTGTTTGTTCGAGTCAAATGCTTGTATCGAGTCATAATGGATGTTTTGTAGAAATTTTCCGATTCTAAAGATGTAAATTTTCCGAATTTTTTGTAAAATCGTGAGCAGCTTTTTGTCGGGATAACTTTGACGGCGTCAGATTGCAACGACGGCGTCGTGAAGGAGCGAAACAACGATTACTTTTTCTCGTTTTCGTGCTACTTATAAATTTTTTGAATTTTCCGGTCTTAATTTTCTAGAAAATCTGCAAACATCCATTCCACAAGCATTATATCTTATTTAAGTCTGGAATTACATCTTGTTGTGATTTTTCTTGGTTCGGTTTGATGCGTTGGGTTGTTTGTTTTCTTCAAGTGTGCAGGTTTAATTTATCAAGAAGAAGTTACATAAGATTGAGGAGCTTTTCACGCATAAATTCTTCTTGGAAAGGATTTAACCACTACTTCACACACGGATCCTACCGAGCTAATCAGGGGAGTACTAGTTTCTTTCGTTTTTAATTACCTTCCAATTATCATAACTTTGATACTTTCGGGGAACATTGGGGACAATGTTCAGTTTAAGTGTAGGGAGGGAAAATAAAACGGGAACTTTGAAACTATACTTATCCTTGATTATTTGCTTTGTCCAATTGTATTTGTGTAATAAACCATGAGAAAATGTCGGTTAGGGTAATTTTGTCACCAAATTTGAAATTTTTCATGACATATAGGAGTGGGCCATTAGTCTTAACAAAAGCGTCTCACGGATAGGAAGTTATATGACTAGCACAAAACCCTTTACCACTTAAATTCCACCAAAAATGTGAGGATCACCCTTAGATTAGTAGGAATTAAAAGCATTCATCTTCAATGCTTAGAGTGTGAACCGGTAGTATATTAGATTCTAGAACTTGTTTTGTGATGCATTCCGAGATCGCAAGTGAGACTACACTTGTGTAGTTAGGAATAACTAAATGATAAGAGGCATTAGGATAACCCTTGTTTGATACCCATAATATAATTACTTCTTCCACATCGGTTGAGTAATTCCCCCACACCCTTTGCGTTGTACTCATCTTTAGTACACGATACCCTAGTTAACCCCTCGAGCCTATCCTTTTCGCGGTTCTCGTGATGTTTTGGTTTTCCGGAATATCAATGAAGAGCATTGTTTACACCCCACCCCCAAATATACACCCAAATCGCCTTAGCCTACCCCTTATGCACTCACTTTTAGTGCAAATTATTGTTATCACCCCAAACCCTTAGTTCAATTATCTGGTTGCTTGCATGAGTTGCTAAGTCGAGTCATATCCTTTGTATACAGTTTTGGGACGATTGGGATTCATGGGAAAAGTTAAAGTTTATGAAATGACGGGAAAGGAACGTTAAATTCAAATTCCCTTTGTTTGTGTAATAATGTACCCCAAGTGTTTTGATCTTTTCAATTGGGTCAAATTAGTGTTAGAGTAATAAAACTCAAGTGTAGGGATGTGCCTATAAATCCCTATCATTTTGATGTTACCGTAGAGGATGGTAGAGTAAAAGTGTATGAAAAAAAAAAAAATCGAAAAAAAAATATAGAAAAAGAGAAAAAGAAAAAAAATAGAGTGTTCAAAAAAAAAAAAAAAAACATATGGACTACCATCCTACATCTATCCTTTAAATTTATGTTTGTTATTTCCGTTACCTAGAGTTTTAGAGTGTCGAGTCTTGGCTTAGCAACGCCATTCTTCGTATGCATTTAACATTGAGATTTTTGACTTGCCACCACTAAATAGCCTATCCCACCAAACCCTTGTTTCTCTACCGTAAGCCTAACATTACAACCCTTTAAAGACCTCTTTGATAGTCTTTCCTAGGTGCTTACGCCAAAGCGATGGAGGTTTGATCTATTCTCAAGCCTATGGTAATCTATGTACTAGGACCGTCAATGAGTGTTTATCTTCCATTTCCTATTTGTTATATTTCATATACACCGAGAGATGTGAGTATCCAAACACCCCATGTGAGGTGCTAGTATGTAATTCCGTGCTTGTTATGACTTTATGGGCTAATATGTGTTGTGGACCGTTTTAAATCAATGCTTCATGACCCTTAACTTATAAATTAATTGGCTAAAAGCACATTTGCTTGAGGACAAGCAAATAACAAGTGTAGGAATATTTGATAAGGTTTTAAAGGTACCATTTTGAGGGTCGTTTAAGCCTTTATTTAATCACTTTGTATCCGTTATTGCTTAATATCGTTCCTTTTCACTTTTAGGTCTCTTGAAGGCAAAATGCTAGAATGACACTTATTTGGACGAAAAGGCGAATATATGAAGAAAATGGCCAAAGTCGAATCGAGACACTCAAAGTCGCTAAAAGCAGGCGGCGGCGGGTGTTATATGCGACGCCGTCGGAGGATTTTGTGACGATCTGAGCCAAAACCCTATTTTCAAGTGACGACGTCGGGCTTTAAAAGAGTAGGCCGTTGCTACTCGGACGGCCTAGATGCGACCCAGACGACGTCGAGGATCAAGGCGACGGCGTCACAACCTTAAGGTGACGCCGTCACAAGTCGATCAAGTCACAACATGCGCGCAAAGTAGTTGATATTGTTTTGGCCATAACTTTTGCATACGAACTCGGATTTAGGTGATTCAAAAGCCCACGCGACCGGAACGAGAAAATCTACAATTTGGTGAAAAATGGTCATGACGCCGTCACTCTATAAGTGTGACGCCGTCGCTCTTGCCGATGTTGAAAATCGCCTATAAATATAACATTATAACTTCACTTTTGTAAGCCCTAAACCCTAAGTCCGATTACGGGGTTTAGGTAGGTATTTTCCAAAGAACTTAAAGGGTTTCAAACACTCCATAAACATCGTGTAATGATTTGTTTGTTAATCCAATCCTATGGTATGTCTTCAATTATCACAATTGTTGCTTGCTCTTCATTAATTATGCTTGGCTAATTCACCTTGTGTTTGCTTATGATAGTATGAAACTTGTATATAATTAATTAGATCTTATTGATTTCTTAGTGATGCTTGTGTCTATCTTCATCATTAGGGGTGTGACAATTTCAATGAGTCTAATTGGTTTAGTTTATAATTCTTGCACCCTACTGTCTCTTGTTTGATTGGTTGTCTCTTATCTTAATTGTAATTAGCTTAGGAGTGCGACTAGGCTATCGTTGTGTTTAATACTTGATAAATCTTTGATAGTTTATGAATGACTTGGTGGATTTCGTTTACTAAAACCAAAGATAACCTTAAAGTTAGTTTATGAATGACTTAGTGGATTTTGTTTACTACACTTAAAGGTGACTTCAAAGAGTTAGGGAATGCACACCTTACGACCTTAGAAAACACAACGCGTTAAGAATAAGGACGTGACAATTCAACCATCAATAGGATGTGACAATTCAGTAGGTAGAATTAGATAGCTAGCAAGGAGTAATACATCATAAGTAGATACGCTTCACATTACTGGTAGACCCTTAATTTAGTTAGTACCTTTTGGGATAGTTGACTAGCAACTAATTCCACCCTCCCCTCCAAAACCGAGATTCATAAAATATAAAAATACAAAAAATAATCATCCCTCATCTTTAGACTTAAATCGACATATACTTCAGCCTAACGACACTATTCCCCTAGAGAACGATATCAATACCCGTGGCTTACCCCTAATACTACACTACAACGATTAGGTTCACTGCCTAGGGTGTTGAAAAACTTGCTCGACGAAAAGGAAGTTCCTTTGACCCCGAACGACGCGTGTAGCGTTATCACGTTTCATGATCAATTTGGTGAAAGTTATGAATGTCATTTAAGAGACGTTTAAACTTATCGGGGGAAAAGTATCGGCTAATAAAAGCTTCTCTCATCTCTTCCCACGTAGTGATCGTTCCTTCATTTAACTCGTTTAACCAAATCTTGGCTTCTCTGGTTCATGAGAAAGGAAAAGTCCTCAATTTAACCACTTCCTCTTGATTTTCACCATATTAGAATAGGCTACTAGTCTCAAGAAAGTCGGCTATGTGTCAGTGAGGATCGGACCGGATTCTCCCATCAAATTTATTCTCCCGAATCATTTGCATGTGGGTACCCTTGATATGGAAATTGTTGGGGAAAGGGCATTGAATAATAGTGGAACTAGGTGTTGGTGCAACAGTCCTAGTGCTTGACCACATGGGTTGGTCATCGGGATCAATGACGATTATGATAGGGGAATCGGGTGGAGTTTCGACTTTCTCTTCGAATATGTCAATTACAACAAAGAGTTCCTCGATGAACGGTGGTTTCGGATAAGGTTTGGGTTTAGTCCTCTCTTTGATTTGACGTTTAAGCTCGTAAAGTGGACTAACGAGTTGATCACTCCAAGAGTGTGAGTTTATAGAAACCCGAAACGATTCACAAAATATTTCAAAAAGCAAAAATAAAAGGATAAAAATAATGAAAACGAACATGAAGAAAAATATTTTTGTATTTTTTTTAACTTAAAAAAAATGACTTAAAGTAAATAATTTAACTAACTCTAAGGCTTTTTTTTTCTTTTTTTTCTTACTTTTATAAAAAAAGAAAACTAGTTATAACTTTTTTTTTTCTTTTCCCAAGAGTTCTCGGTAGCTCCATTGAAACACACAAAGAAGCGGAGAAGCAAGTCAGTGCTAAGCATATTAAAAACCCAACTTCTTTAGGGAATCAGGGAGACCCGCCTTATACCTCTCACATAGTTTGTTTACAATGGGTGAGCCTTACTTTCGAGGGAATAAAAAAAGTTATTAAATAATCTACCAAACAAACAAACAAGGAAAAACACAAATAGGAACAAGACTAAACAAAACTTGAACTAAAAGTTAAACAAAAATTGAAAAGAAAACAATTTATGGTTTCTTTTTCGCAAGCAAAGGCGGAACAACTAGGGAATGATTTGAACACAGATTCGAAGCACACAAAAACACAAACAAATCCCCGGCAGCGGCGCAAAAAACTTGATGTGTCTCGCGACTACTAGTTTTAAATTTATAACAAAGATTACCGAATTAAGCTAAGAACACACGGGCAAGTATGACCCTTCCGTATGTAGTTAGTTTTGGTTGGTAAGCTGAGGTCGTTCACTAGGATTTGGGTGTTTTCAATTGTGAAGATTCCATGTAATAACAAGTAACACGAAAGTGGTAAATGGTTGTCACGTCCCTAAATACCATATAAGCAACAAGTAATGCTAAGATGATGATGATTAAGAAAATTAAACAAGAATGCAATCAATATAAGTAAAACTACTTGTTTGTAACTAGTATCAATATCAATGGAGTGAGTGGAAGTATCGGGTAGATATTAAGAAATAACAAACAAAATCAAAGTTTATACAATTCCAATTCAATGGGTAATATCATGAAATCGCATATATCATGGTTTAGACTAACACATCCTTTCGGCCTTTTAATGTTATTATAAACCGAGCTATTATAAACCATTTGTTAAAAATATGACTTTTACCAATTTGTTTATAAGAGCTCTTTCGACACATACTCTAGATTAAACCTTTATGAATCCATTTAACTTGTTTATTCATAGTTGTCAATTATGAAATACAAAACATATACGCGCGCTAACATTTGGAATAAATCATAACAAGAATTCCTTTTGAACTATAGATCTAATTATGATTCACCAACAAGATATTTAGACACATATCAATTCAAACAAACTCATAAGCAAAGTCATATAACTATATTGCAAAATACCAAACACTCCATATCAATATCTACATCATTCCAAACAAGTATAACCAAACTACTCCATAACAATATCCATGATCAAACACAAAGGCATAAACTCATAAACTTTAATGTAAGAAAACATGATTAAAGGTCTTACAATGATTGAAACAAGATCACAAATGATGTAGTAATGATGCCTCAAGTATTGGTGATGTGTAGGATCGTTATTTTATTGTGTTGATGATTCGGGTGGTCTTGGATGATCAAAATACATGATAGCCATTAGAGAGAGAAAGTTAGAGAGTTGGGTGTTTTCTTGGTAGAGAGTTACTTCACAAATTGTAGAATATTAGATTGAAAAGCACCACCCCTTCCATGGATGGAAGGGGTATTTATAATTCTGACACAACGACCTCCTATCGGCTGTGGATCGGTATACTGATGGGTAAAGACCCGTCCTTCCTCCACGGTGTTACGCTATGCTAAACTAAACTAATAACTAACTAATAAAGCGATAAATAACGTAAATATCGACACGTCTACGCTTAATTGGGGTGACCGACACTTTATCATGGAATTTCCAATTCCTAACAATCTCCCCTAAGGAGGTCACCCCATGATTTACATTTGAATCCTAGCATTCTATTCTTGACTTCGTTCTTGAGCTCAGACTTCAATTCTTCAAATCCGCAATCTTGTGCTTTAGCGGTGATACTTCAAACTCCGCGATAGTTTAGTACTTTCAGTGGAGGTCTTTGAACTGATCCACATCTTTGATGATCTTGAGCTTTCATTGAGATCATCACCACATTAAATCTCTGGATCACCCTTTATTGTGTTGCCATTATGTGAAGTTGTGACTTTTGGACCGACATGCTCACACTTTTGAATCATGACATCTTTCCATCGAGTAGCGGAAGCCTTCTTTGGTTCATGATATTTGCGCAGTGAACGAAGCATAGTATGAAATATCGATCCGAGTTATGTAGATATGCACCGGTCATGATTTCTTCAAATTAAGTGTGGATCTGTGAGCATGCGGCTTTGGATTGACTCCTCAATTACGATCCGCAACCGTCCAAATGTACCGCAAACAACAGTTAGCAATAAAGCGCACGCAAGTGTCTTTGATCACTTTTGTTGAATTGAGGTACACGCCCACGGTTCCCGTTGATCGATACAAATCTTCGCTGTGATCGGTAGGATTCTAAGAATCTCCTTGACGGGGTTTCATAACTGTTCTAGTTGTTCTCAAACCGGAATGTCTCAAAGAAGACAACACGGAGTGAGTGAACCAAATAATTAAGATTCACCGATTGATGAAAATGATTTGAAAAACAATCGCGTATTGCTTGAAGAAAGAGTTTTGCAATACGACGAAGGTTTTATGAGAAAGATCAATTTTCAATCAAAATACTTTTTGTATTAGAGAATGAGTACACATTCGACGTGCTAGCGAAAAGAAGAGATTCGCACATCGAACGGTTTTTCTAAAAGTATTTTTCAATCAGAGATACTTTTTGAATTTGAAAACATAAGTACACATTCAACGTGCTAGAGAAAAGAAGGTTTGCACATCGAATGGTTTTTCCAAAAGTATTCGTCAATACCATTCCTGGACCAAGATTGATTCAAGATTGAATCTCCCCATTGTTTCTGTCCAGTTGTCACAAGTTTGATCTTACGAGAAGATTTCACATGTCACCCACCAAGAGCTTGTTTGATGTTGGCTCTAGAAGGATTTCCATCTTCATCGTGAATGTTTTTACATATCACTCAGATGTTCTGGCAATACCACAAGGATAATGCGTAGGACTCTTAAATATATTCTCACTTTCCACTATGTGTGAAACAGTGAGTCTTCATTAATTGTGACCTAATGAGATATTGTGGATGATCTCTTGGCTCTAGACTCAATAGTGCACATTTGGTTCCTGTGTCGGAGACTAGGGAGAGGGTCTCCTTCTTCAATATCAACAATCTCTAAGAGAAAGTCGATAGATTATGTCGGTTCCCAGTGAGAATGAAACAAGCCCTTTTAAGAGGAACTTGAGTGGTTTGGGAAGTTGTAGTGCGGTCGTCCTTGGGTCCATGACGTTTGTCTTCAATACCGATGTTACCTTAGTAAGCACCGGTAGCATATGTATTGAACCCGTTCACGCCCTAAGGTTGAATTATTGGAGGCTATTTCTTTTCACCCTTTTCACATTCAATTCTTTTCATTCTTCAACCCCTTCTGCTTACCGAGACTTCATTACTAGAACCTTGTTGGGTTTATTCCAAGACTAGCTCGTCTCGATCCGCACTCTTCCCATTTCTCATTTTCTCCTTTTTCAATATTCCTAAGGACTCTACACTATCTAGTGGATTATCCTGGGAAGATCCTCCGGTTCGGCGGATCGTGGGAACAAATACCTAACCTAACTATCCTTATAACACCATGCATAAAGTAAATTTGGTCGGTCTTTTGGTATTGTTCATTCCTTCTCGAAACCAATTGAAAATCATTTGGAAAACCAATCAAGGTACTTGTGATACGAGATCAAAGCATTTTGTACCTTAATAGTTTTGATCATTTAGAAAATTTGGGGAAAGACGTGGCAAGATTCAATTTTGAAAGATGATGATAAGGACCATTTTAAGACATTAAAGATTGTTAGTGTCGGTATGATAGTTTTAAGAGATCTTTAAGTAAAACAAAACAATTTCACAATCAAACAAGAATGTAAAAATTTCATTTTGAAAGACCTTGATTCTCAAGAAAAATCATACCATGACATAACATTAAATCTTTAGATCACCACTTATATTGTACAATCCGGACTTTTATGAAGCAATATTGATTGAAAATAATTTATTTTAAACCACTCTCCCCTCAATCGATGACCGAAGTCGATAATTGAGTGACTTAAGTTTTGATAAAATGAAATCCGGTGATTTTCAAAATTTAGTCCAATATATTTTCAAAACAACATTTTCCATTTTCAAAACAATTTAATTCAATTTACTCAAAATTGTTTAAAATGGTATCTGCACAAAGATTCGTTAGGTGGTTGAGCCGCTTTTGTTGTTGTTCTTTGTAGGGTTTGGAAGAAAACCATCTGCGATGCGGTGAGACTTCTTCTTACGTTGCATTTTGAATGCCAACTTAGGTCAAATTAAGCTCCGTTTCTTCAATCACTTAGAAGAAAACCATCTGCTGATGCAGTGAGACCTCTTACGTTGCATTTATGCCAACTCTCCATAGAAGTCCAATTAAGCTCCGTTTCTTCATTTGTCAACCCAAGAAATAGTTACCCTTTCCTTTTGGCATCCAATCATCTTTAATAGTGGGATCCGGATCGGGAACATTCTTATATACAAATATACCTGCATACATTAGTGAACACACATACAAATATATGGTGGTCGACATCACCCATAACAGCAATCGACTAATTAAAGTCAATTCAACATAACAATCAGATCATATAAGGCATGGGGTTTATGTGTTAATCAAACTCTAATTATCTAAACCTAACAATCATATCCTAAATTCCTAGTCCTTCGACACAGGCAAATATCATTTTTAATTAAGCACGTAGGATAATTAAGAAAGCTCGTTAGATGATATAGATTTGAAAACATTCTCCCCTCAATCAATGACTTAATTTCAAGAGATTAAAAGCTGAAGTCATTGATTGAGTTTTCAATTTTTACGAAAAACTCGGCGATTGGTTTTGCAACTCATTTACCACCATTTTGAACACAACAAATATTTTTCGAAGAATTATAGACGGAAAAACATTTGTGTAGGAACAACAGATCCTTGACATACTTTCCTCATTTTGTTTTTAGGATAAGTGCACGAAATATTTGAAAATTGGTTTAGCAAAGACTTTCCTTTCTTGAAGAACGGGTTGCTATCTCGAAATAATAGCAAGCCATAGTTTAAGCACGGGTTGCGATCAGTAGTAATCGCAAGCCATAATTTGACGCTGGGTTACTGATGCGAAATAATCGTAAGCCATATTTAGAGACGTGTTTTGGAAAGAAATATTTACACCTCCTGCTCGAACTTCATCTATGGTCCCGTGCCATTATTGAATGACATTTCTAAGACCGTAGATGTTATCGATACGAAGACATGTCTAGGAAAACATATTTTTGGTATTTTTGAAATTTTACGATTTTTATGGGTTTTTTTAAGGTTTTATATTTTCTATTTTCTTTGTTGGTTTTATATTTTGTATTCTGCTTTTGTTGGTTTTATATTTTGTATTTTGTTTTTCGGATAAATATATACAAAGATAGAGAAGATGATATAGTTAAAGAAGGCGTCGATCTGAGTACCGAGATAAGGATATCGAAAAGACGTCGAGAAGATAGAAGTCATCAACTCTTAAACATTCACTACCAAAGCTTCTGTGGCTCTTGAATCAAGAAAGAAATTGAACCATCCGAAAGTGAGACTTTGGCGACTTCCCCAAACCGAAAATCCTTTAGTGAAGCAGATTCAAGCTCTATTTCAAGCTTGCCTTAGCCGGTGCACATACAAGCACACCATTATCATAAATCCATTGCTCCTTTCAAGAATAATCACGGTGATTCTTCGCTCGAGGTTATATCATCAACAAGAACAACAATGTATCATCCCACGTATAAATAATCTTCTCAAATTTCTTTTTCCCATCAAGTCCAAGCGATCCATTCCAAAAGGTGTCAAGAGAACACTTCCCCACGTAGTTGAATTGATGCGGTCGGTCTCTTTGTATAATGCTCAAGAACTCTCCCAAATACACATCATGAGGGAATGAAAACACCTTCCCATGTTCACATTTTTCTTCTCGGATGATCGTGTATGAAGCTCAAGAACCAAGTACACCAATACCCAAGAGCTCTCCGAATACACATCATGAGGGAATGAAAACACCTCCCATGTTCACATTTTTCTTCCCCGATGATCGTGTATGAAGCTCAAGTATTCAAGTATACCAATACCCAAGGAAGGAAAAGCGATAACATTGAAGAAGCAAGCCAAGTCATCGATTATCTGCGGATGACAATCTCTGCGGATGTCAACTCCAAATAAGTGATTATATCTACGAATCACCGATTAAGCCCTCAAGTGAAACAATGAGCATTCCCAATGTACACAATCTCTCTCCCCGATCATTGCGATACCATTGAAATCACCACACACTAGTGTACCTCTTTTATCTTCAGAAACTTTCTCTAACATCACTTCCCCCACGTAGAAAGAATACTAACACTAAACGCCTTGATGAGTAAAACCTTGAGTTTCTCTGCGGTCATGACATTTGTTTTCCCGGGATTTCTTCAATCACTTAGAAGAATTAAGTTCATCAAGTTTACTCGTCATGAGTCAAACCTTAAGTTTCTCTGCGGTAATAACATTTGTCTTCCCGGGGTATCTTCAATTACTTAGAAGTATTAAGTTCATCAAGTTTACTCGCGTTTAGGTGCTTATCTCCTTACTCCTTGCTGGTTTTTGACACTTCAGAATCAACAACTCTTTGTAAGTCCGTATACTAGAAATGTTTTGAGAAGAACATCATTAGCTCGGATGTATCTGTGAGAGTCAACTTGCTGAAGAATAACGTGAGCAAGTCTAATTAGGGATTAAATTTGGCATTTCAAACTCCCCCAATTAGTGCTCTCCCCTAAACTGACAATTTGTTTGATAAATGCCTAGAATAAGAAGAAGTCTTTGGATAATCAAATGCAACTCATCTTTTAGTCTTCTAACATACAACAGAAAATGTAGAACCGACTATAGACTCGTCCTTCTTCAAGATTGTCCAGTTGGGGAATAAATAGTTAACATCTTCAACTCACCAAAACACAAGAACATCACCAAAAAGCATCCCAATTAACTTACATCTTGCAAATCCCCTTAATTAAGATCCCTCCTAATCAAACAAGAACAGAAAGATGTTCATCAAGGAAATTAGCAATCAGCCCGCAGCGAACACACGAAATGGTAACACCAAGCAAACAATCACATCAAACAAGAACAGAAGTTGTTCGGAATCATCATGTTGATGTGCACGTGAAGCATTAACCGGAAGCACTTTGTCAATAAACTCATATCAGCTTGTGAAGATGTCAACTAACGGCTCTTAGAAGAAACTCCATGTAAAGATGATCCGATAAGAAGAAGCTCGGTTCTTACATGAGTTAGGAGCCGTATGACCATATATTCTCATAAGTCAATCAAGCATGCAGTAATTTCACACTTCTTCTCCCCCTCAAGAATTGCATACGGAGTTGCCATTCTTGAATAAATAAGTGAAAATCATCCGAATGTTCTATTCACACTTCTCTCCCGCAAAATCAGTACATGATGTCGCCATCTTCATTATAATCGAGCAAGTGGAATGAGAAAACAATCAGTGGTAGCCCGATTCACTTGATGACTGAAGCGCATGGAAAAAGTATGAAGCATGTTGATGAGAATGGTCATATTAAGAAGATTTCTCTTCGGAAGATAAAGCGCATCGACACGTACACTTTTCTTTTCTTTAGAGAACGAGGCTTGAGCTGTTGTGTTCAAACGTCATAAGAAGATTTCTCTTCTTGGAAGATAATCGCATCAAACGCATACATTTCTTTTCTTTAGAGTACGAGGCATGAACCGATGTGTTCATACGTCATTATCTCTCTCTTTTCAATCTCTTGGCAAAACATGTAATCAATCACCATTATCATTCAAGAGGCTCTTTGGAGTGACGGTGATGGAGAAAACCAATATGATGAATTTGACCTCAAGTAAACTAACCCAAACTCGTGACTTAAACTTGCACATATGTAACAAAGAGCGGTGCCGAGAATTCATGCTCCATTGAATCTCTTAAGTACTCTATACTCTTCAACCAACCAACCATCAAGTATAAGACGTACATTACCTCTTGAAAATCCACAATTGAATGTGACACTGAGCACTACAACGTAACTCCTTTAAGTGATAGTTATTTCGTGGTGGTAAGAGCCCAATTCCCCCAAGTGGTAAAAGAAAAGGTAAAAGACACCCAACAATAACTAGATTTTCAAGTCTTCGTTTTTGATAATAAGCATCGAACAAGGATCATGAAGAATCTTCATCCAACCATCCCCGATACCTTCAGATACTAAGTACACTCGCCCGTGATATTTCACTTCAACCTCAAATAAATAATAGCGAATTAACTCCGTTGTCACATCTTCTGGTTCAAAGCTTAATTCTAGCCTCCTTTGACGTTTAAAGTGAACTATGATAATGGTTTTCATCCCGACCATGGTTAAAAGCACATAACCCCATAAAACCAAGTAATAACCAAACTGCCATCAAGACAACCCAAACACACACCCAATTCATGAAGTACACCCTTTTATCCTTCTTCAAGCGTAAAGCGTAGCACCAAAGATCGATAAGATCTCGAAATACACTTTCCTTTTCTCCGGATGGTTCCATCATTACGGATTTTACAACTCTATGGTTTAAAGCGAAAATAGATTCTTTCGCGAGATTTTACAAAACCAAGAATAAACCGTAAGATAGATCCGGAAATGCACCTTACTATTATCAGGATGTTTCCATTGTTACGAGATTTTACAAGTCTATGATTTAAACCGAGAAATAGGTTCTTTCGCGGGATTTTACAAAATCAAGACAAAACCGTAAACAATTTCAGCTTGAATGTATTATAGCCATTTTGGTTTCGGTGAATATCTGTTTTAGGGGAACATGCAGCGGTTTATCAACGATTCATTTACCAACATCAACACCATCATCAACCATCCAATTAAACACTTTGGTAAATACATCAATCACGCATTCAGTCGGCTAATGTAGTGACCACATGGAGAAATAGACCCGATATGCCAAACTTGAACAAGACGTAACATTCCCTGGATTTGTTACTTAAGCTTGCACTAATCCTCGTGAAAAAGAAACGGTGTACCCAATGTACAAAACCTCTTGACGTATCCTCAACTGCGTGAGACACCGAAGTGATAGCTACGTTGTGGGTTAAGTAAGAAAGAATCACAAACGCAACTAAATAGCCAAGTCTTTATCATACTCAATAAACGCCCAGACAAGTCATCTTCGCGGAAGGGAAGAAAGAAAGAAGACGAAATAAGTAAACGTGCCCGAAAAAATCTCACTTTACATCCAAATAAGAAATATCATGTAAACAATCCCGTAGTCAACCTTGATCACATATCAATTCAAGCCGTGATAAAATATATTCCGTGAAAATGTATAAGCCAAAGTATCAACCCCATAACACAACAGATCTCATCATCATACTCAATCTTATTATCAAATCATATAAACAAATCTCACATTATCCAACTCTTGAGAAGCCCGGTTCATGAAAATCAATTGAATCATCCAAGTTATCACATAAAATCAAGTACTTATGAAACACAGATAAACTCGTTCAAGCCCATAGACAATATGATCAACACCCGATCCAATCATGTGTATGACCCAAATTTGGTTACTTGAATAATTGAGGCTCGGTCAATGAAAAATGATCCAAGTAACGAGGTCAAAGCCCATGATCATCCAAATCCAAACTACCCATATTCAATACAATCCTTGTCCAAATAATTCATACAAAGTTAATCGAACAATTGTATCCAATATTTTGAAAATACATATGGATAACATGATTTGAGAAATGTGAGACTTTAGTAATAAGTGAAATCCTGTCCAAACACACATGTGATATCCGAATCCAACACAGCAGCATACATACCGTTTTTTCTAATGATAGCCCATAAACAAAAATTGGCCCATGAGTGAGATAACAAAATACAGCCCAAACCATTACAAACTACACCAGCAATCCATGTGATATCAGCACCGTGTGACTAAGTCAAATCCAGTTTCCACAAACCCTACGTTTGTGAGTATATAACACACACTATCACACATTAAACCTAATCTCAACTTAACCACGCCTCTTACTCTAACACACAAACCAAATCAAACCCTAAATATTCTCACCAAGTAAACGCCTCCCCTTCAATTAAAATCCGAACCTTAAATAACAGTGTTCTCCTAATCTCCATCATAACGACTGCATCACAAAACATCCAAAAGAAATCCCATGAATCCAAACTCCAAAACCAATTATTCTCACAAACATACAATCGAACATTATCACAAGGACCATCTTGCTCGCCACAGGGATAGCTTAACTGAAACAAAGATGCCACAGGGTTGGGTTTCAGTTGCGAATCATGTATGCCACAGAGATGGTAACGTATTTAACGAATGGCTTCAAGGTAGGTATTACTTTTACCCATTTGTTTGAGTTTTCGAATAAGTTTCACTATGAACGAACCAGTGAAAAAGATGTAACATAATTGTTAAAATCTTTTTCATGAATCGTATATATTTTAAACCAAATGATCAGTGATGATGAAGTTTTGTGAGATAAACCTTTGATGGTTTTGTTTTGACCTTGAATAATCACAAAACCGTTCTGAGATAATTGTTGAATTTTTGTTATTATCCATTTAATCCGAACCAGAATTAAAAAGATGAAATCTTTTATGGTTTTACTCTTGATTCAACGAGGTTCGTATATTTTGACAAACGAATAAGATCAATGATGATTTATTATGGGTTGATTGGATCTTGATACACCTTTACATCCATAAGAATATGAGATCTTGTATCTCATTTGAGTTCTTGATCTATGATGATATACTCTTTTGTGTGATATGACCATCCAAGGTTAGATTATTCAAAGAACCACAAAGAGTAAGCTGAGATCTGGTATATTAAGTATGAGTCTTAATTATAAGAATAGGAATAGGTGATAAGAGTTGATTGAGGTGTGGCTTTGTAAACTTCTGTTGTTGAATAAAATTATGGACTGACGATGTTGTATACCAACTGAGGTCATGAATGTTGGTATCTGGTATGTAGTTTTGTGGTCTTGTCGTGTGGTTGTTTCTTCTTCATCCTTTCTGTTAAGTTGCTAGCCAAATGAGTCAAGTCGCTAGGATTTGTGTCAAGTCGCTATCATTTTCTTAAGCAAGTCGCTAGCCATATTGACCAAGTCGCTAGCATATCTTGTTAACCAAGTCGCTACATCTTCTTTTCATCAGCAAGTCGCTAGCTATCTTGTTAACCAAGTCGTTCACAAATAACAAGTCGCTACTGCAGAATAGACCAACTCGCCAACAAGAATATTTGAACATTTACTTTTTCCGGCGAGTATTCCGACCAAGAGAACCGTTCAGCTTCAAAAACCCAGAAATAGTGACATAAAAATGCATTCTTTTAGACCTGTTTTGACCAGAAGAGCAGCATAAAGACATCAAGAAATACCCTTTTTGACCATGTTAACCTTCACAGAATGGAAC
Source organism: Chrysanthemum lavandulifolium (assembly GCA_022545495.1). NCBI lineage: Eukaryota > Viridiplantae > Streptophyta > Magnoliopsida > Asterales > Asteraceae > Chrysanthemum > Chrysanthemum lavandulifolium. The sequence continues at coordinate 131,946,628 of CM040244.1, read as the reverse complement.
CAAAAGACTCAAAAAGTTATTATAAAAAATAGTTTGGACATAAAAATGATACTAGAGGCAAATGTATACTGATTTAGCAAGCAAAACTTTTGACCATTTGATACCAATCATGTAAAGAGACTATTAACAAAAAGATAAAACAGATGTTTTTGCTCTGAAAAATATGTTAAACCAGCTTCAAAAACATGATACTAGACCACATAAATCAACAACACACAACATAACCTTGGCTCTGGTACCAATTGTAGGATCGTTATTTTATTGTGTTGATGATTCGGGTGGTCTTGGATGATCAAAATACATGATAGCCATTAGAGAGAGAAAGTTAGAGAGTTGGGTGTTTTCTTGGTAGAGAGTTACTTCACAAATTGTAGAATATTAGATTGAAAAGCACCACCCCTTCCATGGATGGAAGGGGTATTTATAATTCTGCATACAACGACCTCCTATCGGCTGTGGATCGGTATCTGATGGGTAAAGACCGTCCTTCCTCCACGGTGTTACGCTACGCTAAACTAAACTAATAACTAACTAATAAACTGATAAATAACGTAAATACCGACACGTCTACGAGCTAACATATGCTAGACCTTAACTGGGGTGACCGACACTTTATCATGGAATTTCTAATTCCTAACATGATGACTTCTTGATGTTTTGACCTCCAAATGATGACTTCTTAGTCCTCCAAAGTTTCCTGGAACTTTATGGATGAATTTTAGGCTTTGAGGGAGAGTAGTGGTAAGGTGTGAGAGAAGTTCTCTCAAGTTGGGATGCCTAGAAATGGTTGCAAAGGCCTCTATTTATACTCATTCCAAGCCTAGGGGTTATAAATGCATTTCTTTGTCACCAAGGACCTTGGAAGGGACTAGAATAAATGTAGAAAGGACCTAGAATCATTTGGAACAAGTTTGGAGTCTTAGTGATGAAGAATTGGCTGTCCAGGGCTTCCCAGCCGATCGGTTTGGGCTCCAGCCGATCGGCTTGTCTTCTCGACTGCCCTCCATCCGAATCGGTTGCGGGGCCCGACCGATCGGCTAGAGCAAATTGATAGAAAATAATAAACACCAAAGTTGTAGATCTTTCTCTTAGCTTTCCGTGGCCGCTTGAATCACCTAAATCAGAGTTCGTATGCTCAAGATATGGCTAAAATGGTGAAGGTGTGTCGGGAACAACGAGTCTTCTAATATTTCTTTGTTTTAGCTTCTTTTATTCATTTCTTTCTCGTTTTCCTTCTTGAACTTTATTCTTGAGCCTTTGGACCACCATCTTGATGACTTTATCTTCTCGAATATACTCCACAAGTCTTGCTTTTGACGGGAATTTTTCGTACGTGGATAAATCTTCGATTTTTACTTCTTTTTCCGTCTTTTTCTCCACTTTCCTGTACTTGGCTACAAATGAACTAGCATACACACTTTGATACGATTAAGAAATAAAAGCATATGATTATAACCAAATAACATACAAAAAAGCTCGGATAACGCTACAAAAACATGCACAATTTGAGCGTTATCATCTGCCCAAGTCAGTCTCACATCCCTATGTGTTTTCCTTACTCTTTGGTCTGGACCTTGGGGCTTGTTCAGGACTTGGTACGTTTCCTCGGCTGTAGTTCTCCATTGCTCATTTAGCTAGGGTGATTCGGCTTAAATTGTTTGACTGTTATGATGTTTGTTTGTTCGGCGTGGGTCGTTCGGCCATATACGCCAACATGTCCCCCCCCCCAGTATCATATTATTAGATATACTAATGATGTTATACCATATCATTTTTTTCTTCCTTTTTATTTTTCCGGAGCACTTGGCTCATTGGGCCTTAATGGGCTTGGTATTATGTACAAAATGACCATAATCATAATTACTTGGTGGTTAAAATCCACCGCCTTTTTTACCTCGATATTTAGGATCACGAAACGTATGTACACTCGTTCCATCTTATGGCTCACAATGTGCCACGTATGCACCTGACATGAAGGGACGTTTTGCACTATCTATATTTTCCCTACAAATAGCCCCTTCTTCCTTTATTTTACCACTGTAAATTTTCACACACTTTTTCCAAAGGATTTTTCTCTTGTCTGCCTTTCGTCCTCAGGTATTTTTCTAGTTTCCATTTTTCTTGTTATTGGGTTATACCTTTCTCTGCGGCATCCGATATGTCGACATCTTCTGTAATGGAACATGTGGAAGAGGAAGTTTTGGAAGAAGTGATCGAAACAGTCAAACCCAAATTTGACATACTTATATATATACTTCAAGAATGAATTAAGGAGAGTTAACGTGGTCAGTTAATACTTTTGGTATTCCGTTAGACTTACATCCCCGACTTCCTCTGATGGACCTGACTATGAATAATCTTTCGGCAGATACTATAGGTTTATATTATGAGTACTTCGTACAGGGAGGCCTTAGAGTGCCCTTTTCTTTGTTTCTTTTAGATGTTGTTAGTTATTACAAGGTACATATTTCACAAATGGTCCCCTTAGGGTTGAACCCGACCACTCTTTTTGAAGTTTACTGTCGAAGCTTACAAATTACCCCTACCATTCCTCTTTTCCAAGCTTTCTATAAGTTAAGCAAACAAGGTCACTAGTTTTCTTTTGAAAAAAGAGATGGGGAAGATAAGAAGGTGTGTTTCAAAGAGACATTAACTGGGTTGAAGGGCTAGAAGCATGCTTTTTTCTTGATCGACCGGATAGCAATACCGTTTGTCATGCCATGGAGGCATCATGATTCAGATATTTCGGATCCAGCAGCCCATGGTGAGTACAATCTTTCAGATGCGGCTAAGTTAGAAGCTAACGTCATTCCTCTCATAAAAGTTCTAAGTGAGGTTTTATATGTTGTTGGGTTAACCAGCAAATGGAAGTATCCTGGATTAGAGCTTCTTTACAGGATGTCAAAGGGAATGGTATAAACAAAGTTTCATGTTTTTGTGTATTTTATTTTTTATATATGTTCTTTCCTTTTTATGTTGAAAAGAAAAATTATTTTTATCTTTGCAGCACCCGCCATGTCAGAGTATTTGGTTCATTCAAAGTTCAAAGGGGCGACCATGGTCAAGGAATGGGCAGTCGCATCCCTTACATGTCACGGTTCCGGCTGATCCTAATGCTACCATTCCAGACAAGACCGAAGAGAAGAAAAAGTTTGAGGTCGCCAACAAGAAGGTTTTAGCTGATTAGGAGAAGAAGAGAAAACAATCTGAAGCGAAACCTGCTACAAAAGATATTTTGAAAATTAGGGCTTAAGTTAAATGCCCCGCTGCAGATGGGAGTTCTTCCTGACCAAGTAAAAGGAAGAAACAACAGGAGAAAGCTTCAAAAGCACATCTTGAATCTTCAGAGCATGTTTCTCAAGCATCTCCTTTGAATATTATTTTTCCGACTCCGATACATGAGGAGGTAAACAAATAAAATACTGAGGATGGGGGAGCAATCATTTAGATGGTCATAATGATGGTGGTGTTGAAGGTGTTGATGAAGCGGGAAAGAAAGCTGAGGTTGGTGGTTCAAATGCAGGGATGGGTGACCAAGAGGATGATGGGTCTCATCTTGTCGTCGATCGAATCTCTAAAGAGTGGGACGGCAAATCTTCCCCTCATGGAGAAACCTCCAAAACTATAGATATTTAAAGTGAGTATCTTTAAGTATTTTTTTATATAGGTTGTTTGGTCTTTAAGTTAAAAAATTTCTTCCGTTGTCTTTGCATGGACCCCCTCCCCTGCGGTTTCCGGTGGAGATAAAGGGAAAGGAGTTCAAGAGGAGGCATGTGATGATATCCCGAAGGTGTACTATGCACCTCGGTGTGCTGTGAAGAAGAATAAAAGATTGAACACTTATCCCATTTTCCGTGACGTGATGATGCATCTTTCTACTCCTGTCGAGGATCGGTATTTAGGAGTTCTAACTGATGAATATATTGTTCAAAGGGCATGGTTAGATTTGGGAAAGAGTGCTACTGCTCAGGCTGATATATTTGCGTTTTGAAACTATCAGTTGTAACACCCCCAAAATATCAAAGTGGAAGATTGTGTCACTGGGTTTTACTGTTTAGTTCACAGAACAAGTTACATAAAATGAACTCTAAATCAGACGTTTTGAAAAAGTACCATTCGATGAATAATATCGGAGTTATAAAAAGAGGTCTCAAAGTATAGTATTACATAGATGTTTTATAAAAATAATATTGAATGGTAAAGTATAATGCATCCACGTCTTCAAATAATGTCATGAGACTCTAATGCTCTAAGCCAATGCTAATGCCTTACGAACCTGAGATAAACATGTTTAAAGTGTTAACACAAAGGTTGAATGAATTCATAGGTTTAAGTATGTAAAAGTAGTGATCACAAGATTTCGGTGTTTAATATATCATGGTTTACGTTGTTATACACCTATAATTCGAAAATAGTTTTATAATTTCAAGCACATAACCCCAAGTACATAATTTCAAGTATCAATAATAATATTGATATAGCACATAATTTCATGTACACATTTTCAAGTATCAATAAAGATACATATATAGCACATAGTTTCAAGCACATAATTCTAAGTACGTAATTTCAAGTATGAATAAAAATTGATATAGCACATAGTTTCAAGCACATAATTTCAAGTACGTAATTCCAAGTATCAATAAAAATTGATATATCTCATAATTCCAAGTATCAATAATAATATTGATATAATACATTATACAGTTTTCAAGCAATTGTGATTATAGAAAAATTAATATGCATCTCACCCCCAAGTAGTTTATACAACACTTAAAATGAGTAAAAGTGGGGCTATGAACTCACCGTAAGTAAATGATGACAAGTGTATAACGAAAACGATGGATATGCCGAGAAAAACCTCTACGAGCAACCTAAAATATTATGTCGAGTCTTAGGTTCTATAATAACATTTGTATTTATACTAATATGATTTTATATAGTTATTATATTAATTATGCTTGGGTACATATCGTTTGTAAAGTAAAACAAGTATTTGAGTTTAGTTTTTACAATTTAAAAACTAGTTACCTTTTCTAATTTACAAGTTATTCAGCAATTAAGTTTTATGTCATTTTTATGTGTCCATATGTCCGAATTTGTCATCTCGGGGTCAATTAGTTTACGAAAAGGTCAAACAAGTACGTTTTTCTAATAGTGGGTCCTACCACTTCGGTTTGTAAGAAAAAGTGGTCAAGATACTAAACGTTAGGTTTAGAGTTTTTATTTATTTTAGTTTTCCCGTCTTAATTTACACGTTATTTCTAAACCGTAAATGGTTATGATTTGGTTCTTATGTCGTCGGAAAGGTTTTTAAATGTACTTTATAGATTTTTAGGTCTCACGGTCTTAATAGTTACTTAGCTAATGTGAAATTACTAATTTTTCCTTAAATATACATGCTGATTTCAATCCACAGCTTACAGTCTCACGGTTTTGGCCATTACTTGAGTTATACAACTCCATTTTACGCCTGTTTTTCGGCTACGTTCAAGTTATGGTGTTAGATAAAACATTTCTATTTTGGCCAATAGATGGTTATATGATAGTTTTATTAGTTTTACCCATTTCAAAATTGTTACTCAGATTTTAACACTTCTCGCTAAAACATTTCTATTTAATTCATCATGTATCGTTATTAGGTGTTTTAATCATCAAAACAACCGCAAGACATAGACCTAACTCCTTATATTTTTAGCTAAGGTCCAAGGTCACTAATTTTACCCAGTAATTATGTGTATACCCTCCTGTTCAGAACCTGGTTTGCAAACAAGGTCCTTTCGATGTTTCTAGTGGTTTAGTCCAATTTACCAAGCATAATCAAGTATAATAAGCATAAAAAAACATATAAAATACATGAAATACAAATATTTACAGTAGTAAATTGAAAATATAGAAGTTTCCTTACAATACTTGTGAAGAACAAATCACGAAACAAGGACTAGAACACTAACTTAAATCCTTTCAACAAAACCCTAGCTTCCAATAATTCAACCCTTCTTGATTAAACCCTTAGTAACCTCATGCTAAGAACCCAAGAACAATCTTTAAATTCATCCCTAATCACCTTGTGTATCTTCCAAACTAACCAAAGAATCACCAAACAACACAAGTTTCATGTAGAGATCACTAGAGCCTTCAACTTTGATGTGTTATATGAAGTATGAAAATCAAGGAAGGATGGTGTTGTGGTGGTGGTTATGGGGTAGCAAAGGAAGAGGAGGAAGGGAGAATGAGATGAGTTTTTGGTCTAAATCTAGTTATAATGAGTGGTAAATGTAACACCCCCAAATCTCGGTACAACGGAAGACTTAATCAAGTTTTCGGGGCGTTACCACTGGATTGGTATCGCACACAAGTATAGCGAAAAGATAGTCATTTAACATTCAAAACCAATCCCAAATTTAGTTAATCCAAAAGAGTAAATATTAGGCCCAAAACATAGTTTAACAAAATAGGTCCCCATAGTTTATCAGAGTCAGAAATGATCCTTAAACCTCGCCTTCTTGCCAAGCTTCCACCGATCAAGTAATCCAACATCTCTCAAATACCTGAGAAATCATGCTAAAAGGTTAGCTTACGCTGGTGAGTTCATAGGTTTAAGTTCAACAAAATCATAGTGGACATGTAGGAGTTGATTTGCTATGCAAGACCTAAGATAGATAAATATCGTTTCACACACTGATCCTATCCGGATCTCCAATAATATCCCGCATCCAGGGATTACTCGGGCCCCGCGACTTTAGTCCAGCACTGTCGTGGCAAAATCTAGAACAATTGCCAACCCCGGACTAGGTTGATGAAGAAGTCTATTCTTAGCTAGGCACGGTTAAACCTAGACTAAGGCAACAACTACCGCACATCTATCTAAACAGTCGAGCATATAAGCAAATCCAAATAGTTTTAACGGTCCAAAAATAGTAGCATGATTCTCACCCCAAAATAGTTCAAAACGTAGTTAAAACGTATATAAAAGTGGGGCTATGAAACTCACCTCAAGCAATCAACGCAAGCAATCAACGCACAAATAAACACTAGCAGAAGATAACGGTATCACAGCACAGCAACTATCGACTCGGCACAACCTATTAATGTAGACCAACTTTAATATATATATTCCTCAAAATCAATGTTATCTACCCCAATATGTTCCATTTCTTTATTTCCAAAACGTCTCATTTCACCATTTAATCCTAGTGTTTGGTATTCCTCGTGTGGGTGTATCGACTCAATATGATGCTATGAATGCATTCAAACAACCAATATATAACTCAATGCGACACAATGAGACCTCTAAACGATAAGCTCCATAGTCCAATAAGTTTCGGAATAAATAGTAGACCTTATCGAATTTGTCAACTCGATAAACTCATTTATTTACTCGTGTCGCTTATTATCCCATAAATCAATCGTATCTTAAAGAGTCATAAGGATAATTCACCCATTAATAGGGTTACCCAACGTACCTAGCGGGCTTTTATTAGATTCGTCAACCTAATAAGTCCGCTACTCACGTGGATCAACACTATTAATGCTAGGTTATCCGTAACCCATGCACACAACGTAAGCAATCAAATACTTAAACTAGTATTAAATGTCTACAAACGACATTTATTGATAATCGTGTACTCGAAACATTAATTGCTTATTCATTACAAAACATTTCCAAATTAGTCGTTAGTTTCCGTTTAAAAATAGTAAATAACAAGATAAGACTTGTTATCGACATTTTTGGTACAAAAGCCCGTTTATTATTTTTATTTCATAGTTTATTAGCATTTTCGTATATATACATATTTCGTCAAATTCCATTATTAATCTCATATCGTTATTCGTTTCGAGTCCACAAGCACGAGTCATAACTTCTCGGCTTTTAATCAATCAATAGTCCAAATTATACTAAAGTCCATGTTACGGCTTTGTCGGAGTCAACTATTGACCAAAAAGTCAAAGTAACGCCGACGTAGCTCAAAGTCAACAATATATATATCAACTCCAATGTAAAAGTCACAATATCGCAATTCAATCCCAAACCAACTCAAAACAATCTCGCCAACCAATCAATCAACCAAATATACTCGAAACCAATGTTATGACCCTAATGGTCATGACACGGTCGCGGTTAAGACCACGTGAACCAAAAAAGCTCTAGAAGCTTTTCGGCTCCACGCGTCTCATCCAAACCTCAACTACATCAACCAACAAGCTACCAAATTGACCGGACCCGTGGCCCAAGTGGGTCACGTACACCAACCATGAGCCACGTATGTGGCCTTGGTGATTCGTACATCCCATGTTTCACAACCAAATCAATTCCACAACACCCAAATCCAATCATTCAAGCTTCAATCACTAACCAAACACAAAACCCATCATCTATCTTAACCAAAAATATGAACCTAAACCTAAAATGCATAAACCCATCAAATTGATACACCACACATTTACCAAACACTAATTACTTGTTTATTTAGTCACTAATTAGACTTAATTTCAAGTTCCACCCAAAATCCCCAAATTTCATCCTTAGGTCGAAACCCTAGAATTCAATTCGTGGCTTATTATTGCCCAAACAAGCTCAAAACTTGTTCCATTTACCTTATTCAATCACCAATTGCAAAACCTACTTGAAACCCTAAAAGTACGATTCTTGATTTGAAGATTTGAAGGTGTTATTGAAGTCCAAATGGAGCGTGTAATATATGGTTGGAAAGAGGAGAAAGATAACTTCAATATGGTGGTGTAGGTGTATGGTGACGCGCCGCCGGTGGGCCGTGGTGGCCGGAACAGTGGCCGGATAATCAAAGGGGGCGGCTAGGGTTTTTAGAGAGAGAAGGGGAGAGAGAGAAAGTGTTAGTGTGTGTGTTTTAGAGAGAGAAATAAAGAGGTGAAATGGGGAATTGATGGGGTATATATACTAGGCCACTAGGGACCTCAAAATAAATATTTTGGAGGAGGGGGCGCCGGCCATAGTAAGAAATGGGGGGTCGGAGTTGTAACTTTTCATAACTATCCCGTTTACCCATTCCCGAGCTCACATATTGTCCCCCGAGTGTCTCACAACGTTTATTTAACTTTCTAACATCGTTATTTACGTTTTTCCACGAGTTTTGACTATTTATTTGTCAATTTTCGAGTTACGGTCTAAAAGTTACAATAATTCTTATTTTAGGCTTTTCTAGTGCCGAATCGAATAGTCCCTACCAAATAGAGTTAAAACTCATACGATAACTCATTTAATAATGAAATAAACCATAAAAACCAATAGACGATATAAAATCAAGTCATGGTTTATAAAAATAGTGCTAAAGGCAAAAGCTCTGTTTAGTTTAGCGTAATGCAGTTACCTAAAATAGACTCCCTAAATTGCCAGTTGTCACAGTAAATAAATATCTAACTAAGGTAAGACTTATTCATTAAGTAAAGATAACATGTGTTTATATCTTAGGCTAGATACATTCTCACCAAGCTACATGGCTTGGTGAATCATAGATGGTAGTTATAAGTGGTAGCTTAATGGATAAGATATGCTAGATATTTATTTTATAGAGTGTATTTTGATCCCGGTAATTATTAATGTTAAATCCTTAATTCACAAAACTTAAAATCGGGTATTGTAAAAATATAAAAATATTAAAACTTATCAATATACTCTATGTTAATATATTAAATGAGTGATGAGTTTAACGGAGGCTTAAACGTTGTTAAAACCTAAATACGTAGGTTTAATATGAGTAAAACGTAAAACGTACAAGGTTTACGTGAAAATGGTAAAATAGTAATAGTTCATATAAAATATAACTATAAGGGAAAATAAAATGTATAGAACACCTAGACTGGTCATAGTCTAGTGTTAGTTACGAGATAAGCATACGCGATTGAACTTTCTTGATTATACGTGAAAGTATTTACTTAAAAAAATGAAGTAATAATAAATAAAAGTATATAGTTAAATAGTGACCTAAAATGTACGAGTTGCTACATCAGTAAGGAATACTCCAATTTACACGCTGCTCATCAGACCTGTGAAAAAAGTGTTTGGGATAACTTTCGGATTTTGAAACAATTTGTCATCTAAGTTTAAGGATTTAGAAGTGGTGCATTTGGCATGTGCCGCTAGAGAGACGAGTTTAAGAGATTGGGTTCATGAGATGGAAAAAGAAAAAGAAGAGTGAAGGAAGGTTTCGGGTGGGCAGGCTATGCAGATAAAAAAGATAGAAGAAGAGTTGCACAAAAAGGATGCCTTGCTGGCTGTTGAGGAGGTTGATAATGTTGTTTTAAGGAAAGATAGAGAGGAATTGGCTATGCAGCTTGATCAGGATGAAATGGCGAGAATGAAGACTATGAAAGAGCTTATTTCTGTGATCGTAAGCCTTCTCCTTGCAAATTATGAGAATAAGACAAGCTTGGCTATTCCTTTTAGTCATTCTTTTACTGTTAGTTGGCTTGGTGGTATGAGTTTGAACCGTTTAGAGGAGTACTTGGGGCGAACCTCAAAAATGTGAGGTCATATAACTCACATTTTAATTCCTATAGATCTAGGGGTGGAATGCTTTAATTCCTATAGATCTAGGGGCGAACCTCACATTTTTGGGGTGGAATTTGAGTGGTAAACGGTTTTTGTGCTAGTCATATAACTCCTATCCATGAGACACTTTATTAAGACTAAAGTCTCACTCGTACATGTCATGAAAAAATTTAAATTTGGTGCTAAAATTGCCCTAACAAATATTTCTCATAGGTTATTACACAAATGAAATAGGACAAGACAAATAATCAAGGATAAGCATAGTTTCAAAGTTCCCGTTTTATTCTCCCTCCCTACACTTAAACTGAACATTGTCCCCAATGTTCCCCAAAAGTATCAAAGTTATGATAACGGAAGGTAATTAAAAGAGAAAGAAACTAGTACTCCCCTGATTAGCTCAGTAGGATCCGTGTGAAGTAGTGGTTAAATTCTTTCCAAAGAAGAATGTATGCTTGATAAGCTCCATCCAATATTATGTTTCTTCTTCTTGATAAATAAAACCTGCACACTTTAAGAAAATAGACGAAACCTTCGCCTAAAATCGGCGGTAAAATTATATATGACTCAACTACACTAGGATATAATGCTTGTGGAATGGATGTTTGTATATTTTCTGGAAAATTAAGACCTGGGAATTTCCAAAAATTTATAATTAGCACAGAAAACGAAAAGAATTTTATAAGCTGTTTCTGCTTCTCCTGACGTCGTCAGGTTCTAATCTGACATGTCAAAGTTATCCCGATGTAAACCGGTGCGCTCCGTTTTCGAAAAATTACACCTTTAAAATGTGGAAAAATTCTTGCAAAACATCCATTATGACTCGATACAAGCATTTGACTCTAACAAACACATATATATATCAATTTCAATAATCGTAGTTCTCATATTTACGTTCTTTTAAAAACGTGTGTAATATTCCCTACACTTACCCTTTTTGTAAAATACCTTTATATGTACATAAGACGAGGTTAAAGAAAAAATAAAGCATTTTCACAAATTCAAACATGAGAACATACAATAATGAAAAGATATATGACACACAAGCAAACAATTAAGCATGGGTTGCCTCCCACGAAGCGCTTTTCTTTATTTATGAGTCGTGTAGCTAGACTCGAAGTCGTGCTCCTACTTTCCTCTTATCTTAGATGCCCATTCGATTTCCTTAACTCTTCTTTCATCACGAATATATTCAGGGCCTAACTCTAGACAAGCGGTGTAGTAAACCTTATTCTCCCAATCTACTTCAAAAGCCAGAATGTTGTCTACATCTAAATCATCAATAACCTCAAACTTTTTATTTTTGTGGGACATTATATATTTAACACATTCGGTCCCATTTGAGAAATTGGCTATTCCTTCCTCTTGATCATAAACCATCATAGATTCCTCAATAAATGGTCTCCCAAGTATCACATCTCCTAAAAATCCATCAATGATGCCCTTAACATTTTCCAAGATCATAAAATCACACCTATATGTGAAATTACATACGAAGACATGCAATCCTCTAACCCTCCCAACATAGTTACTCACTTTCCTAGGGTAAAAGGGGACCCTCATAGGTCCTAACTTTTCGCTCATGATCCAATTGTAATAGAGCCTAGACATTATGTTCATGGGTGCCTTATAGTCTATATAAGTGTGATCCCTATATGAGTACCCAATCATGCACGGTATCTTAATGTTTTTAGGGTCACCCCTTTTTATGCATGGCTCGAAAGGTGGTCGCGGGTAGTTAACTACGTTATAGTGATAGGCGGTTTCCTTCCCGTTAGGGTATGAATCAAAATACTCCCTAAGTTCCTCCTCCTCCTTACTACCCTCCATAATTTCCAATACCTTATAATCCCCTTCTTCTATTTCATCCTCTGAATCATCGCTTGTGGTCGAATCACTATCTAAAGTACTAGTGGATTCCTCAAGGGCTTTTTCAAGTGCACTTTCAATTATCCTATTCAATTTCTTAAGTTCTCCAATTTCACTAACAATACGAGCTCGAAGTTGGTTGGCAAAAGTTGGATCGAGTAGTGGGTATTTGTTTGATGGTAGGTTGTTGTTTGGTGGGTTATCACCTTCCATGATGAAAAGTGATGGGGCTACGAACAATTTCACTAAGAAGGGGGATAGACTACAAGGAAGCTAAAAATGAGAAAAAAATCTTACTTGATAGGAATCAAGCAATGGAACCTAAACGAGATAGAAATCTAACTAGCTATTCTATTCCCGCCGCGCCTAAAACTTGATGCGCGCACAAGGCGCGCTCGGGGTCAAAGGAACTTCCTTTTAAATCGAGAAAGTTTTCAACACCCTAGGCGTTAACCTAATCGTTGTAGTGTAGTATAGGGTAAGCCTAGGGTATTGATATCATTCTCTAGGGGAATAGGAATGCTAGTGAGAAGTGTACTACGCTAAGTTTGAGGTTGAGGAAGATTATTTTTATCTTTTTATATTTTTTGAAAGCTAAGGGTACAATCTCGGGGTTTGGATTTGGGGGTTGGTACTTCTACCAATTACTTCTACTATCTAATTATCTAAACTATGGGTAGTCTATGTCTTTTTTATGTGTGCTCGTATGATGATTAAAAATGTGTTTACCTAGATACTATTACTCCCTAGTTATCTTTTATGGGTGGTTAAATTGTCACGTCCTTATTCTTAACACGTTGTGTTTTCTAAGGTCGTAGGATGTGCCTTTTTCCCTAACTCTTTGAGATTACCTTAAGGTTATTGCCTACAAAATTCTCTAAGATTCATAAACTAACTTTAAGGGTTATCTTTGGATGTTTAGCCACAAAATCCGCTAAGTGATTTATAAACTAAGGTTCACAAAGATTACTCAAGCATTTAAACACAACGATGGTCTAATCGCACTCCTAAGCCAATTACAATTAAGATAAGAGACAACCAATCAATAATTAATAACTAGGTTTCATAGATCTAATCAAACACACAAGAAAGTTAGCCGGACATGTTAAACACGCAAGCATACACACATTCAATCGAAGACATAATTAAATCAATGAAGTAAAACACTTATCTTGATGTAAAATAGGGTATGAGAACCCTAAGATACTGTCCAAGTCGGACTACAAACGTTTTGGGTTTTTACTCCACATGTTTACCTCCTCAAATTCTGAAAATTCGATTTCTATATATAATTTTACACTTGCGACGGCATCGCCTTATAGGTGGGACGCCGTCAGATCGGCGTCATTAGGGTTTCGTCTTGGCCAAGTAATAGTTGGGACGGCGTCACGTTGTAGTTGTGACGTCATCGGGCTTCAGCAGTGACATTGTCTGATTATGGATCTAGGCCGTCTGGGATGAAAAGTTTTTGTGACGCCCTTCCTCTTCAAAGCCTGACGCCGTCAGGTGTATTTTAGCAAAAATTATACTGAGCCATCAGAGATTTAATTACGTATAAAGGGATGGCGTCGCCCTTTGTTTGGGATACCGTCAGGTTCAATTCCAGCAGCTTAAGTGTCTTCGATCTTGACTTAGCCATTTTCTTCATATATTCACTCATTTTCGTCCAAATATGCATCATTCCAGCATTTTGCTTCTAAGAGACCTAAAAAGTGAAAAGGAATGAAATTAAGCAGTAACGGATATAAAAGTGGGTGATTAAGGGCTTAAATGACCCTTTAAAAGTGTATGTTTTAAATCCTTATCATTTATATAGCTCAACCTCCGGGCTGTGTCGATTTCAAAAAACCTAATAACATGTACAAACTAAAGAAAACTCTCTATGGTCTTAAGCAAGCCCCAAAAGCTTGGTATGATAGACTCAAATTATTTTTAATCAAAAACAACTATACCATGGGGTTAGTTGAAAATACACTTTTTACAAAGAAAAAGGAGACACAAATAATTAATATTCAAATATACGTGGACGATATTATATTCGGATTGACTTGTCAAGACATGTGTGATGATTTCTCAAGAATCATGCATCATGAGTTTGAAATGAGTATGATGGGAGAATTAAGGTTCTTTCTGGGTCTACAAATCAAACAACTAGAAGATGGTATCTTTTTTAATCAATCCAAATATATAAAAGAAATGCTAAAGAAATTTGGATTAGAAGAATCAAAACCAATAAGAACACCAATGTCATCCGATCCCAAACTCACCAAAGATGAAGACAGTGAATCCATTGATAACACCAAATACCATGGCATGATTGGTATATCTTTGTGCTAGGTTTCAATAAGACCCTAAAACTTCACATCTAGAAGCCATCAAAAGAATATTTAGATATACTAAGGGTACAACTCAATTGGGATTATGGTATCCCAAGGGGACGGGGGTAGAAATTATTGTATATGCGGATTCTGACCATGCAGGTGATTATGTTGACCTAAAAAGTACAAGTGGTGTTTGCAATTTCATGGGGTGTTGTTTAACATCTTGGTTCACAAAGAAGCAGACGACATTAGCCATTTCAACAACCAAAGTCGAATAAAGCACTATGGATGAAACAAGCGTTAGTTGACTACGACATTCATCTAAGTGACATTGTCATTTTATGCGACAACAAAGGTGCTATTGATCTTAGCAAAAATCCGATGTTGCATTCTCGTACCAAGCATATAGAGATCCGTCATCACTTCTTAAGAGACAATGTTCAAAAAGGGAACATTTCAATTGAGAAAGTGTCATCCGAAGACAACATAGCCGACGTCCTCACCAAATCGTTGAAGCGGGAGCAATTCAACTTGCTTCGTCTAGGTCTTGATCTTATGGAACAATTGTCTTGAAATACTTTCATTCTACAAGATACGTAAACATTTTCCTTGCCTCTCTTTTGAATCTAGGATCTCTATTTCACATAACTCACAAACAATATGGGGATTTATTTTCAAAACTCAAGATATTTTCTATACAAGAAACTCTTCAAAATATTTTCTAAAAGATATTTCTCCCCGTATCATTTTCCTTAAATCTCTCACATCTAGGACAAACATTTTTTTTCATTAATACAAAGTAAAAACCTTTTTCATTGCATCTCATGTCTTTTGAATGCTAAAGGGAATACATAACTAATATGTGTTTTCGGGTACATTCAATCAAGCAAAAGTGAATTGAGGAGTACTCGGGTTATCTCATGTAAATATATACATATGTACGTTTTTCACTTCTATGTTTATTTTTTTCTTTAAAAGAGTCGAGATAACCGCAACTCCATATGGTTTTCATATAGGCACACACAAGGCACTATTGTTTCCAAAAACAAATATTTCAGCTGCCTAAGAACACCAGTTCCACGGATCCCAGCATTTACGCTGGACGGATCCCTGAAGGATCGGATCCGTGGGAACCGTGTCACAGTAGCCAGTTTTATCTCTTATTTTCGCTTGAAACTTTCAAATTTTCAACATTTTATCTTTAACACTAATGAATATGTTACTTAATACTTGTGATTTCATGATCACTTGTCTTAAATTCATATCTAATCATTAGATTATAGTCCATATTTTGGTTTTAGCATTCATTGCAATGCATTGTTTGTTCTATAAATAAGGTTCCAAAATGCTTGCATATGCATCACTTTCAACCTCACAAACAATCATCATCATGTCACCCAAAAGATCTTCAAACATTGATGAACCATCTAGTGAAAACAACCCTTTTCAAGAAATCCAAAACTTCATCCTACCACCTTCCGTAATACCACCACCACCCAAAACTAGGAAAACCACACGAATTAGCATCCGGCCTTGTTGCTTAGCTAAAACCTTGTCAAATAGCCCATAACTAACTACTCATTCTCCACCAAATGACTAAAATATAGCACTTCCATCATCTCCTGAAAACTCACCACCACATTCACCAACCGATTCTCAACTTGACACTCAAATCACCTTAACGAAACTCCTTAAGACTCCGAAAACAATTCCACTACCCTTATCTAGTCCACTACCCGCTCCATCCCAACCATCAAAATCTACCCAACTAGCCTCAAACATAAACCCAAAAGAGCTAGTCTTTTTAACACCTCCAATATCTCCAAATACATTCTTCAAAGAGCTTGAAACATCACCACCTTTACCACCCATCACCTTACAAGAACATCTAAGCTCTTATCCACCACCAATCACCAACATCATGGACTTTGATCCATACTTACCAACATTTCCACCACCTATTCCGCACTCCAAAAATCAAACCTACCCGAAGACCATCCACCCACACCTCCCTCACTATCTCTTTTGCGAACATTGTTAATCCACTAGGGATCTCGCAATGAAAATAAGGGATGAGATGCGGTTCATTCTCAACCATATCCTTGATCGCATCAACATTATCACTCACCAAAACTTCCATAATTAACTCCTACGCAAGCATGGAAGGAATGATAATAATATTTTCTCTATTTTTTTCTTTTGGGTCATTTTAAAGAACAAACGCTTGTTCTTAGTTTTACATTTGTATGAGGCATATATACCACCACATTTTGATATTTAATTAAAAGACTTTGTTTACGTACCTTGGCTTTCTATCTTGTTTCTCGTCTTATGACAAGATTATATTACATGTTATTACTAACATTTCTTTTGTAGGTATTATATTTTCTCACTTGACACCCTATTCTAGGGGGAGCTACCGTCAAGGGGAAGTTAGTGCTTTGTGGATCATTTTTTTCCACCATTTATCTCTTTACTCGGCTCACTTTTTGTTTCAACAAAAAGGGGAAGAAGAAGTAAAACTCACATATACTCTCAAAACGTACATCTAATCTTAAGTTTTACTCACCATAACTTTATGGTTTGTCAGCAACAAAAAAGGGGAGATTGTTAATACAAATAAACCGTAAAAACGTTTGTTTATATTTAGCGATCTCGTTATGTTTTGTTGATAATAAATATAAAGTTATCATAAGTAAACTTATAAGAATACATGTTGTTTTTGCAAAGTATATACATTTGGTCATTTACATAAAATGTTGTAATAAATAAATTGTTGTAATATAATATGTAATAGGATGGGTAATATCCAAGATCCATGACCCATACCCATGGAGCTAATCCATAACCCATGACCCATTGCATGACATCATGCATGAAATCATTTTGGGTATTATCCATGACCCATGACCCAATGTCCATGACCCATAACCCATTGTCTAGATACATTGTATCTTGTTGGGTACCGATGACCCAAAGTCCATGACCCATGGCTCATACCCATAACCCATAACCCGGTTTGCAACCCAAAATCCGACTATCCCGACCTGCATCGCCGGATCCTCGGTTTTGCCATGGCCGGATCCCCAGGGTGAGGATCCGCCGAATCAGAGGATGTAAGGCTTTTGTGCCTATAAATAGTGAGCCATTTCTTCATTGTTACTCACCCCTTCTTCTTACAATTCTCTCATATATTATCTCACTCTCCTAACCTCTGATCATTTGATCATTCTAGTAGTTCTTCTATCATTTGTTGTGATTCTCATATAGGTCCTTCACAAAGGCGAGATCACGCTATACTACAAGTCATCCAAGCAAAGGATCCTTGATTGATTTGTCCATCCACAAGATTTCTGTAGCAAGATCTTGTAATTCATATTTCAAATAGTTGTTGTGTAATAGTTCTGTAAATGTTTAGTTATACCTCGTGGAAGAACTCGGTATTTAGCTTTGTACCGGAAAAAAGTGTAAGCGACGTTGTGAGGCTTCTCCTCCAAGTTGAAGGAGCTTGTTGACATAATGGTTGAACTCTCGAGTGGGGTACTCGGGTAGTGGAGTAGGGCAAGGAAAGTGTCCTTGTAGCCAAACCACTATAAATCAATTGTGTCGCTACTTTCTATCATTTTACTTTACTTGCTTTCATTACTTACTTTATTTATTGTCTCATACTATCTATCCATCCATACGAATTCACATAAGATCGAATCTAAATCTTTGAAACTTAAATTAAAATTGGTAAAACTATTCAACCCCCATTTTAGTTTTCCACAGTAATCTTTCTGACAAGAAGAGTTTCTATTTTTAAAATCTATGCACATCCTCTTGCTGCCATCTGGCATTTTCATCAAGACCCCTGGCCGGATGATTCTGGCTTTAAGCCATTCCTCTACCTCTTTTGGCAACAACTTGCTTCTTCTATGATGACAATGTTCGCTTCTTTTGGGCTATTGGTCTATCATTAATATTGGTATTCAATGTGTGTTCTATGATCCCGGGTACTCCAGTCTTATCAGAGGGTTGCCATGCAAACACATCTTTGTTGTCTTTCAACAACGTCATCAGTTGTCTTCTGCATTATTTAGAGAAGTTTTTTTCGATAGTGACTAGTTTTTTCCAGGAAATCTGCATTGAACATGATTTCTTCGATTCCATTCCTATCTTTGTCTTCTGAAGGTTCTTTTATCTCTGCGTTTTGTGGCTCATCCGTCTTTGCCTCTTCCAACATCTGCTTCTTTTTCAGCCTTCGACATTCTGATATGATAAAAGATCTCATAACTAGGCTAGCTATGCCCCTCGGGGTAGGAAATTTCATCATTGAGTGAATTGTTGAAGGAATAGCAAGGAGCTTATTTGTTCTCGAAGGACACAGTATGAAATTGTAAGGCATAGAGATCTTACGACCAAAAAATTTATTGTTGTCCTATTGAACATTCCTTTACTCCTGAAGAATACGTCTAACGCTATCTTCCCCAGTGGCTTGATTGATTCCTTTGAAAATCCTACTAAGGGTGTGTTGGTTTCCTTTAACTTGGCTTTGATGAATGGATTCAAATTTTCAAAACAATGTTCATACATTACTTCTACCGACGTGCCCGTATAGACATAGATTCTTCATACCTAATAGCCATTTATCTCTGCTTTCGCTATTAATGGTTTATCAGAAACATCTCCTGGTAGGATCGGCGGGAACGATATATGAACATTCATCTATTCCTCTTCTTGAACCATCGACTTTTGTTTTCAGTCATTCTCTTCTTACCACATTAATAATTTTTCCCTTATCTGCGTTGTTTCCTCTGGGGGTACCCTACCCTTTTGTCTAACATCCTTCAAAGATGATCCAGCTTTCCTGTTTAAAGTTTTGTCTTCAGTTGCTCTCTCAAATGGAAGCAATTGTTTGTAAGATGCCCCTTTTCCCCATGATAGTCACAATATTTGTCCATATTTTCCCTTCGAGGGGTTCCTCTCAACGGTGGTGGTGGTGGTAATTTTAATTGGAGTTCATTTGTTAGGATTTCCATCCGTAGTTTGGTTAGGGAGCTCAAATCAAGTCGGTGTCCTTCATATTTGTTGCCACCATTGCGGCAGTAGTTATTCCCGCATTGATTATCATTTCTTGGTGCTACATAGGGGGAGTATTGATCTCGCGGCTTGTAATCATTGCGACGGTCATGTCTGCGGCGATCTTCACCATATTGTACTCTTGGAGGTCTATCATTACGAGATATGGGGTGGTGTCCTCTCCAGTAAGTTTCTGCCATTTCACCTGATGGAAGATTTGTGGTGTTATATGCTTCTTCTGAAAGGACAAAGTTATCCAACCTTATCATCATTTCTTTCAATGTACGGGGAACCCCTATCGAAGAATCATTTATCCGATACAGGAAACTTGCTGCCATTTATAAAAGACGATATTTGCATAACTCATAGGATACCTGTAATGTAACTGGATTCGTCTGTCCATCGCTCTTTGAAAGCGGGCAACATTTCATTTGCTTTCCAAATAATTTTAGTAATCTCCATTGGGTCTTTTAGACATTTCTTTTGGAGCCAAACCTTGTTAAGAACTGCTCTCGAAGAGTTTCCAATCATCAATATTGTTGTTAGGCAGTCGTTCGAATCATCCTCTGGCCGAACCATATAATGTTTGCTGGAACATCCTGCACCATACTGGCATCTGCGATTCTCCTTGGTTGGATGGTCCGGAAAATTTGGTGATATGGTCATCCGAATCCATGGATCTATCCTAGAGTTTTATGTTTGTAGGCATGACATGCATCGGTCTTGGAAACTCTCTGATTCTCCTGTTGAATGGGCATCTCAACGCTTCTCTATATGGCTTTTTCAAATCTTTTTCGGGTTCTTTTCTGGCATCGTCATTCTTGGGTTCCTTATCTGCTTAGTCTATCAGTATTGGCTTGAGTGGGCTTCCGCCTTTTGTGTTATGTTCATTTATTAAAGCTTTCAGTGAGGTTATGTAACTTAAGATTTGTTCTTCTAGGCTGGGTGGGTTATTATTATTTTTATCGTCTTTTCCACTCCCTTCGGCTTGGTCTCGCGGAGTTTCAAAGGAAGGAACTGTCATTCTCTAGTTCTTGTAGATTGAATAACGGGTCCCACGGATGCGCCAATTTGTTGAAGTAAAAATATGTACCTTACTCCAACCAAGATAGAGACTCCTCTAGACGATCTAGTGTCTAGTCCTTTGGATACCTACACAAGAAAAACACGCGTTAGCCTCGCCTTTGGTTTTATCCCAAGACCAAGCTCCAGTGTGAGAATAAGTTTCTAGAGAGAAAGTGTATGTGAGTTTAGTGAGAGAAAATCATATCCTGAGAATAGTTAATGTTCCTCCTTTTATAGGTAGACTCTTCTTGTCCATATCTAGTAGTCACATGTGGTAACCATGAAGTTTTTGGGCGGCAACCTGTAATATTTTCCTTTATGGGATCTGCCCAAGTCAGCCTCACATCCCTATGTGTTTTCCTTACTCTTTTGGTCCGGACCTTGGGGCTTGTTCAGGACTTGGTATGTTTCCTCGGTTGTGGTTCGCCATGGATCATTTGGCTAGGGTGATTCAGCTTAAATCGTTTGACCGTTATGATGTTTGTTTGTTCGGCGTGGGTCGTTCGGCAATATACGCCAACATGCCCCCCCCCCACAATATCATATTATTAGATATACTAATGATGTGATACCATATCGTTTTTTCTTCCTTTTTATTTTTCCGGAGCACTTGGCCCATTAGGCATTAATGGGCTTGGTATTATGTACAAAATGACCATAATCATAATTACTTGGCGGTTAAAAACCGCTGCCTTTTTTACCTCGGGATTTAGGATCATGACACGTGTGTACACTCGTTCCATCTTATGGCTCACAATGTGCCACGTACACACCTGACATGAAGGGACATTTCGCACTATCTATATTTTCCCTATAAATAGCCCCATTTGTTTAATTATATAATATTTACTTAGCGGATTGTAAAATTGAAAAATCTTAAAACGTAGATCGAGATCTTAAAATCTATACCTCCATTTGTTTAAGTATATAATTTTTACCCTAGTTACCTTTATATTTAATATTGTTTACTTTAGATTTAGCAAAAATTACGACCATAGTTGTATTTAGTAGAGTATTTAATTCCGTTGTTTGTTGAAGTAAAACTCTGTACCTTACTCCAAACAAGATACAGAATCCTCCGGACGATCTAGTGTCTAGTCCTTTGGATACCTACATAAGAAAAACACGTGTTAGCCTCGCCTTGGGTTTTATCCCAAGAAAAAGTTCTAACGTGAGAATAAGTTTCTAGAAAGAGAAAGTTTGTGAGAGTTTACTGAGAGAAAACCATACCTTGAAAATAGTAAATGTTCATCCTTTTATAGGTGGACTTTTCTTTTCCATATCTGGTAGTCACATGTGGTGACCACGACATTTTTTGGCGACAACCTGTAATATTTTCCTTTCTGGGATCTGCCCAAGTCAGTCTCACATCCCTATGTGTTATTCCTTACTCCTTTGGTTCGGACCTCGTGGCTTGTTCCGGACTTGGTATGTTTACACGGTGCAGCTTATTATACTCACGTTATAGGGTAATTTCAGTACCTGATGCTGATATATTGCATTATGAGGTGCGTTATAGGTACGTCCTTATGGCTATAACAACCGTTCTCGTGTGTGTTTTGCTTTTTTTATTATTCAAATATTCAAATGCAACGGCTATAAAACAACTAAAATTATTAAATAGTCCATTTTAACAACCAAAAACACTTCACTTTTCCCCCACTCCATATACTTTCACATATACACTTTCTATATAAGTTATTCCAGCGAAGAACGCACCGAGAAATTGTTAAGGTTGTACGATTACCATGAACATCATTATCTTTTGATGATGACGAAGCGACCAGTTGAAACACTCGGCAGAGTGTACCTTAGAGTTATGAAGGTGTCGAGCAACATTTTTTGGAAGACTATTTTGGCGATAACCCAAAATACTCTGAAAGGAATTTTAGGCGATGATTCTGATTGAGCTCAATACTATTTTTAGAAAAAGTTAAAGGTATAACTAACTATTATGTTGAACCTACTCCTGAGCACTTTCTATTTTTTAGGTCACGGCTTAATTCACCCCTTAGAATAAGTATTAGTCGTATAATGAAATGCATGTCCGTCATATGCCAATTTGTGTACGGGATAACCTCCGATGCTTTGATGAATATTTACAAATCGAGGAACATTGTAGCCGTGATAGTTTGAACAATTTTACTAAATATATGTGAGAATTATACTTGGAGTATTTAAGAAACCATTCCCTAATGACATTTTGAGTATATATGAAGAAAAAAAATGAAAACTATCATGGATTCTCGGGTATGCTTTGTAGTATAGATTGTATGCATTGGAATAGAGGAATTTCCCGAGCAATTACAAAAGGTAATTCAAAAGAGGGGGAGGGGGGAGATTACAAGTACCCAACAATAATGCTTGAAGTTGTTACATCACAAGATTTGTGGATTTGACATGCTTTTTTGGTATATTGAGGGCAAATGATGACCTTAACATTCTATATTGTTCAGACTTTTTTGATGACCTCATTAACAATATCGCTCCCGAGGTTCCATACACGGTGAACGGTAAATCATACACCAACAGGTGTGTACCTAGCTGACGTTACTTATCCTACTTGCGCTACTTTTGTTAAAACATATACTGTTGTACGAGACCAGCTTGGTTTGAATTTTAAGAGGGCTCAAGAAGTGCAAGAAAAAGATGTGGAACGAGCTTTTGCAGTTGAGGAATTATAGCACAATCGACACGTGCTTACCAAGTGAACAAGATACGTATAATTATTTATTGTTACATCATATTGCATAACATGATACCAAGAGATCAAAATTCCAAATAAAATGAATTTAACGAAGTATATGTTAGTCTCGCAGCCAATATGCAGCGTACACAGGTCGAGAGATACAAAATACATCAAAGGAAACAAAATGAATTACGTGACAAAGATGTGCATAACAACCTTCGACATGACCTTGTGAATCATATTAGACAACGATATCTGAAGCACGACAGCATGTAGTTTGATTTATGTATTATAATTTAATCATTCACGAAATGTAGATTTTTATGAGTTGTAATTTAAATTTTAGTGTAATGAAATGTGTTTATTTTAAAGATAATGAAAAAAGTAAATAGAATTGTGACTCACGTATATCTATGACTTGAGTTATATTAAAGAGAAAGTTCTTTAGGTTTTGTGTTATAAAAATGTTATAAGATAAAAACTGAAGTGACATCGCAGATAACCGCGCTACACGCGCACACTGACAATTGAGGGGGCTAAATGTCAGATTATGGGCCGACGTCATAAACCATATCCATATGTTGCCATCAGGCTCAAATTTGGAATTTGCTTTGCATTTTCAGCAATAGAACAACCCAACAAGGAATCTCACTAAACCAAAATTAATCATATATTAGTCAATCAAAGTGTAAACCAAGAAGCGCATAATAGGTTTACGATTACTATCGAAATTGGTTTGTGTTTGCGGAAGGATAAAAGCAATGACGGCCTAGTAAAGTCACAATGCAAATACAAATTTCACTAACAAAAAAGTGGCGTTAACGAATAATATTGTATCGTGCTTTATAGACAGTGGTTCGGGCAAGTAGGTTCGAACACCATGCTCGATCCTATCTAAAGTTTCTTTGTTTTTGGCTCTGAGCTCTTTGATGCACATCTTGTGTAAAAGAGAAAAAGCCTTGTGAAGTCGATCATATTTTAAACATTTTATATTTCGAGTTGAATTTAGAGGCAGGAGCTATGATGTTCTTCTACCTACTCATTTTGATGTCTCATTAATAGTCTTAGTTGTGTACACGTTGATAAATTAATAAAATTTGTTTCATTAAGGTGATTTCTTAGAGCAGAAGGTATCATTACTAGTTATTGGTATTTTGTATGTTACCTCATCGTCACATCATTCCCTCCTAATAATATATCAATAACTAAAACACATCTCTTTCATAACACACCAATAACATCATTTGTAAGTGCCATAAAATACCTCACAAAATATACTTACTCGCTCACAATAAAAAAAAAAAAAAAAAAAAAAAGCAAATAACGTGAGCCATTGCATTGGCTCAATTCATTTGACACAAATTTGACATGATGCTCTAATACCATGGCACAAATTTGACACGACGCAAAAGGAACGGATGGCGTGTTATTTGACACCATACCGTGCCTCTAAAGATGTCATACAACACACCGAAAACACGTGACTATCTTTGTACATTCCCTATTTGTTGTGGGTTATGTAGTGACAAGGGTGAAACACCCAAAAATTTTCTCTATTTTTCTTTTACACCATAGATCCTCCAAACGCCCCAAAGCTTGATCTTACCTATACTTTACTTCATCATGAATACTTACATAAAACGTATAAAATAGCAACGTAAGCATACAACTTAGTGAGTAAATATAAGTACTAAAATATGACGTAAACATGATATAATCACAGTCACAAAGTGAACAATATCTAGGTACCGTTTGGTTTGTTGTCATAAAATACAATGAAAATGGGTTTGAAATAGGAATAGAATGACAATAAATATGACTAAAAGTGTATCATTTCATAGTTATTGTTTGAATTGAAAAAACTGGTATAGATATACACATAAGATGCAAAATAGTTTCACCCATTATTCATTTAAAAATTTATGAGACCCACAAAATGAGTGTCTAAAATGAAAAAGTCATATAAGACCCACATGAATAGTTGCTCAAATACACTTTGTCTCTATGGAATTGGTTTATGGGTAGGGGTGAAAACGAGTCGAGCCTGCCAGAGCTCGAGCTCGGCTCGTTTAAGTTTAAAAAGCTCGAGTTCGAGCTCGGCTCGTTTCGAGCCTTAAATTTTAAGCTCGAGCTCGGCTTGTGGTTTGTTATATAGGCTTGGGCTCGGCTCGAGCTCGGCTCGTTTATACAAATCGACAAAGAAAAGTTAAAGCTTGTCTCGAGCTCGAGCTCGGCCCGTAATATATCTTATTTGAGCTCATTAATAAGCTCGAGCCCGGCTCGTATATATGTTTAATACTTAAACTATTATAATGTCGTTTAGGCTCGCGAGCCCAAACGAGCTTTGTATGTAAAGCTCGGGCTCGGGCTCGATTAATAAACGAGCTGCAACTTAGGCTCGAGCTCGGGCTCGAGCTCGTTTAGGCTCGGCTCGTTCGAGTTTTTTACCGATCCGATCCCGAGCTTTTCACGAGCAGCTCGGCTCATTTCCACCCCTATTTATGAGTATAGAATAATAGCTTTAGTATTATTTAATTTTAAAGCTTCAACCAAACAATAACAATGATTGTCATTCATTCCATGTGGTCTAAACCATTAAACCAAACGCATCCCCAATTAGTTCCCCTTCTGAATATACGATATCCATTCGGATTTGCTACAATGAATCATTGGATATCGAATCACGCATACTACTAGCTATCAAATGTCTACCCATCAACCAAAGTCTAATCGCGTACCTTTCTAACCAAAGTATAATCTAATGTTTGCTAGAACATTGTGAAAACGTAGAGGGGGTGAATACGTTTCCGTTTCAAACTTAAAACTTTTGTATCAAATATAGTATAAACCATTGCATTTGCTAATCTCGACGCAAGGATGCATTTAACGCATTCTGACATGTAAGGCCAACCCTTAATATCACATAAGATTCCATAAGATTAATGGTTCATTATAAATCAAGTTTCACCATTATTAGTCCGGTTGCTTTTTCTTGATCAAGCGTGTCATAATATGTAAAGTGTTAAATATAGTTTATGACTATATGAAATACCAAGTATGCATCACAAACATAGACATCAACCACATAGAAAATAAACAATGTAATGCAAGAATAAACGTAAATCGATAAGTAAAAGGATAGACAAACCAACACGAGGATTTATAGTGGTTTCTTACAAGGACACCTTCCTTGCCTACTCCACTCCCGAGTCACCTACTCGAGTTCGTAATCACTACACGACACCAACTCCTTATGGCGGAGAAGCCTTCACAACGTCGCCTACTCTTTTTCCGGTACTAGGCTAACCACCGGGTTCTTTACACCAAGGTGAACCAAACCTACCACAACGTCGCCTACCCTTTATCCGGTACTAGGCTAAGTACCGAGTTCCATTACAATAGAGGAACTACTACGCAACACTACATAACACCTAATCCCAAAGGAGACCCACTCCTTATTACAACATCATCAAGGATATCAATATCCTTGGATCCAATACTACTATATCTTGTACATCGAAACACACCATATCGAATGTACACCCTAGGCATCTTTCACTAATGCCATTGACACGATCCTTCAGCACCTTTCACTAATGCCTTCAACACGGATCTTCGGCACTCTTCACTAATGCCTTTGACACATCTATGACACCCGTTATGTTTTGTGGCCCAACATAACAAACCTTGTGTTTTATGGCACAAACACATAAACCATCTAGTCTAGTCATAGATATATAACACATCTATGATACCCATTATGTTTTGTGGCCCAACATAACAAACCTTGTGTTTTATGGCACAAATACATGAACCATCTAGTCTAGTCATAGATACAAGAATATGATACTAGACATTATCCAAGACAATGTGTCTAATGGATATGAAATCCTAAACTAAACATCAAGAACACAAAGCATGATGTAGTTAGTCTTCTATGAATGAAGATGACAAGTTTCCCAAGCTTGTTGTAGAAGATCTTCATGTTCTTGTATCTTATGATGGGTGATCACTTCAGTAGGTAAGGATGCAAGATCTCTAAGCTTGCTTTGGAGGATCACTTCGGGAGTATGCTTATAACAAATGAAAGTTAGAAGCATTATAATCATATGAGATGAGGGTGGTTTACATGTTTCCTAATGATCTAAATATCCTAGAAATGGTGGAGAGAAACTATGTGTGAAGGTGTGAAGAAATGGTAAGAAGTGGCTTGCTATTTATAGGCAAAAAGACCAAAACCATGTTATGCCCCAAGGATCCCTCCTGGAGGGATCCGGCCCTTGTAATTCCAAGGGATCCGTGGGTCATTTGAGGGATCCGTGCACACTCCTCTTTACCCATAGTTTATGGGTTGAAACCATGGGCTATGGGTTATGGTTTTGAGTGCCCACCAAGGTACAATGTATCTAGACATTGGGTATGGGTCTTGGGTCTTGGGTCATGGGTCATGGATTTTACCCAACACATTTACTTATGTTAAGTGTTTTATAAACTATTTAACTAAACATGTTTAATGGTTTGTTAGGGGTTTGATCATAACGCAACATAACAAACATGTACGAACCTGTGTTGTAGCATACAAGGACTTGAGTTGTCGAGAGGTGTTGAGAGTATGTTGAGAAAAAATCTAATTACAAGTAACTTGTACATTTTACGTTATGTATTACAAGTTACATGTTTGTCATCAACAAAACAAATGAGAATGTATAGATTAAATATCGTAATATTTGCACTAACAATCCTGCACCATACTGGCATCTGCCGTTCTCCTTGGTTGGATCGTCCGGAAAATCTAGTGATATGGTCATCCGGATCCATGGATCCATCGTAGAGTTTTATGTTTGTCGGCATGTGATTCGTCTTTTTGTGAGTGGTGAAAAACACAATATCAATATATATCAAATTAACCGTAAAATTCGACAAATTAACCCTTTAGGAAAAAGGTCAACGTATCAAAGCTTACGGGTGTGATAAAAGTGATACCGGAAAAGTGATTTCCCGGGTCGTGTCCCAACGAGGTGTGAATGGAAGGAATCGTTGAGTTTCGTGATTTGAACTTGAATTGGTTTTGATGATTTGTTTGGTTTGAATTACGTTTTCTACAAATTAATTAACGGGAAGGTAATTAAGGCAAGGGAACCCTAATAAACTACAAATTAACTACTACTAAGCCTAAGAAATGATAAAACGAGGCTAAACTAAGTCCTAGGGTGCTAAAACGTAAAAACGACCCTAGCCATAAACGTGAAAATTTTGCAAATTAAGGGCTACGGGTGCGAAATCAATTTTCTTACGTTCTATTTGACTACAAATAATTTTAGAAAAAAGCCGGGAATTTTTTCGACTTTTAAAATAATTACTACGAATTAAACACTATTAAACACTAATTAAATGATTAAAAATATTAAACTAATTTTGAAAAATCTGAAAAATTCACAGAAACTACTTTCATTAATTTTGGACCTAAGAAAAATAAGAAAACAGGTTCTTGTTTGGGAAAATAAGCTGTGAATAAGCTCAAAA
Source organism: Chrysanthemum lavandulifolium (assembly GCA_022545495.1). Lineage (NCBI taxonomy): Eukaryota > Viridiplantae > Streptophyta > Magnoliopsida > Asterales > Asteraceae > Chrysanthemum > Chrysanthemum lavandulifolium. Next base: position 131,917,575 of record CM040244.1, on the reverse strand, counting down.
GAGCTTATAGGTAAAACTGGATTTATGGGTTAAATGGTTTGTTTGTGTAAATACCAACGAGACAAGACCCAAGGGCGCGATGGTAAGATGTGCGTGTGGTGAGCTGGGTGGCCAGGGTTCGAATCCCAGCAGTTGCAAACTTTTGAAAACTTTTTTTTTTAATTTTCTTTTACAACTTTGAAGACACAATCGTAAAACGACCCTAGCCATAAACGTGAAAATTTTGCAAATTAAGGGCTACGGTGCGAAATCAATTTTCTTACGCTCTATTTGACTACAAATAATTTTAGAAAAAGCGGGAATTTTTCGACTTTTAAAATAATTACTACGAATTAAACACTATTAAACACTAATTAAATGATTAAAAATATTAAACTAATTTTGAAAAATCGAAAAATTCACGAAACTACTTTCATTAATTTTGGACCTAAGAAAAATAAGAAAATGTGTTCTTGTTTGGGAAAATAAGGCGTGAATAAGCTCAAAAGAGCTTATAGGTAAAACTGGATTTATGGGTTAAATGGTTTGTTTGTGTAAATACCAACGAGACAAGACCCAAGGGCGCGATGGTAAGATGTGCGTGTGGTGAGCTGGGTGGCGTGGTTCGAATCCCATAGATTGCAAACTTTGAAAACTTTTTTAATTTTCTTTTACAACTTTGAAGACACAATCAAAACAAAAGATTTCTGTTAAAACGTTTCTTTTAAAACCAGTGCAATAAGCTGTTATGACAGCTTATTGGTATCTGTTTTGGACAGCAACAGAAACAAACACCCTTTTACAACAGATGAGCTCAAATAAAGCAATGACAAGCAGTTGTATTTAGCAATCAAGAGATGAATAAGCAATGATGAAAGCTAAATCAAAAAGAAAATAAGCTGCAAGATGGGGAGATCAGTTGGCTTAATAAACTAATCTAGGGGAGACATAAGCAGTTTGGAATAAGCTAACTAATAGGGGTTCCTAAACGTAAAAACGACCCTAGCCATAAACGTGAAAATTTTGCAAATTAAGGGCTACGGGTGCGAAATCAATTTTCTTACGTTCTATTTGACTACAAATAATTTTAGAAAAAAGCCGGGAATTTTTTCGACTTTTAAAATAATTACTACGAATTAAACACTATTAAACACTAATTAAATGATTAAAAATATTAAACTAATTTTGAAAAATCTGAAAAATTCACAGAAACTACTTTCATTAATTTTGGACCTAAGAAAAATAAGAAAACAGGTTCTTGTTTGGGAAAATAAGCTGTGAATAAGCTCAAAAGAGCTTATAGGTAATACTGGATTTATGGGTTAAATGGTTTGTTTGTGTAAATACCAACGAGACAAGACCCAAGGGCGCGATGGTAAGATGTGCGTGTGGTGAGTGGGTGGCTGTGGTTGAATCCCAATGATTTGCAAACTTTGAAAACTTTTTTTAATTTTCTTTACAACTTTGAAGACACAATCAAAACAAAAGATTTCTGTTAAAACGTTTCTTTTAAAACCAGTGCAATAAGCTGTTATGACAGCTTATTGGTATCTGTTTTGGACAGCAACAGAAACAAACACCCTTTTACAACAGATGAGCTCAAATAAAGCAATGACAAGCAGTTGTATTTAGCAATCAAGAGATGAATAAGCAATGATGAAAGCTAAATCAAAAAGAAAATAAGCTGCAAGATGGGAGATCGGTTGGCTTAATAAACTAATCTAGGGAGACATAAGCGGTTTGGAATAAGCTAACTAATAGGGGTTCCTAACGTAAAACGACCCTAGCCATAAACGTGAAAATTTTGCAAATTAAGGGCTACGGTGCGAAATCAATTTTCTTACGTTCTATTTGACTACAAATAATTTTAGAAAAAGCGGGAATTTTTCGACTTTTAAAATAATTACTACGAATTAAACACTATTAAACACTAATTAAATGATTAAAAATATTAAACTAATTTTGAAAAATCGAAAATTCACGTAAACTACTTTCATTAATTTTGGACCTAAGAAAAATAAGAAAACAGGTTCTTGTTTGGGAAAATAAGCTGTGAATAAGCTCAAAAGAGCTTATAGGTAAAACTGGATTTATGGGTTAAATGGTTTGTTTGTGTAAATACCAACGAGACAAGACCCAAGGGCGCGATGGTAAGATGTGCGTGTGGTGAGCTGGGTGGCCAGGGTTCGAATCCCAGCAGTTGCAAACTTTTGAAAACTTTTTTTTTTAAAAATTTTCTTTTACAACTTTGAAGACACAATCAAAACAAAAGATTTCTGTTAAAACTTTTCTTTTAAAACCAGTGCAATAAGTCATATGATGACTTATTGGTATCTGTTTTGGACAAAGAATGAAACAAACACCCTTTACAACAGATGAGCTCAAATAAAGCAATGACAAGCGGTTGTATTTAGCAATCAAGAGATGAATAAGCAATGATGAAAGCTAAATCAAAAGAAAATAAGTCGCAAGATGGGAGATCGGTTGGCTTAATAAACTAATCTAGGGAGACATAAGCGTTTGGAATAAGCTAACTAATAGGGGTTCCTAACGTAAAACGACCCTAGCCATAAACGTAAAAATTTTGCAAATTAAGGGCTACTGGTGCGAAATCAATTTTCTTACGCTCTATTTGACTACAAATAATTTTAGAAAAAGCGGGAATTTTTCGACTTTTAAAATAATTACTACGAATTAAACACTATTAAACACTAATTAAATGATTAAAATATTAAACTAATTTTGAAAAATCGAAAATTCACGTAAACTACTTTCATTAATTTTGGACCTAAGAAAATAAGAAAATGTGTTCTTGTTTGGGAAAATAAGTCGTGAATAAGCTCAAAAGAGCTTATAGGTATCTTGGATTTATGGGTTAAATGGTTTGTTTGTGTAAATACCAACGAGACAAGACCCAAGGGCGCGATGGTAAGATGTGCGTGTGGTGAGCTGGGTGGCCAGGGTTCGAATCCCAGCAGTTGCAAACTTTTGAAAACTTTTTTTTAATTTTCTTTTACAACTTTGAAGACACAATCAAAACAAAAGATTTCTGTTAAAACTTTTCTTTTAAAACCAGTGCAATAAGCTGTTATGACAGCTTATTGGTGTTTGTTTTGGACAGCAACAGAAACAAACACCCTTTTACAACAGATGAGCTCAAATAAAGCAATGACAAGCAGTTGTATTTAGCAATCAAGAGATGAATAAGCAATGACGAAAGCTAAATCAAAAAGAAAATAAGCTGCAAGATGGGGAGATCAGTTGGCTTAATAAACTAATCTAGGGGAGACATAAGCAGTTTGGAATAAGCTAACTAATGGGGGTTCCTACAACTAAAAGGGAGATTGGAAATCAAACACTAACTTCTATGATAAGCATTGATAAGTTATAAATTACACTAAGCTAATACTAATTAGACCACTAGTGAATTAAATCCTAAACAAGCTAAATAAGCCATCCTACCAATCCTAATAAGCTAAAAGGAAGAGAAAGAAAACAATATTGTGACTGTTGGATCGCAGTCGCAAAAAAAAGAAATGAGGAGTTGTTTAGAGCTTAATTTTAAGCTGAAAAGATGGACTTCCAGTGGTACCACAAGCTACACAATAAAAGTTAGCACAACCAACAACCCAAAAGAACTAATTGGAAGTCAACTTTGACATCGAAACAAATTTTGAAAACAAGTCGCTATCGTGTCACTTGGTCGCTCGAGATCGCTTAAAAGGGATAAAGGACAGATTTCAAGTGCAAAATAAACTAAGCAAGAGTAATCCTAACTGCATACAAGGTAAAAGCACATGAAGTTGGGTGTACAAAGACTTAATGAAAAACATTTTTTGAAACTTTTGTGTGGAAATAAACTGTGAAATAAGCTGAGAACAGTAGTGATCACTGCTGTACTGTGTGGCGAAAGTAAACTGTTCTTCAAAGCAAAATCTTACAAGAGCTTATCAAACAAACTTTAAACTTGTAAAATGGACTAATAAACTCAAGAGAAGTTTGACTTCAAAAGTCAAACGGGTAAAAACCAATTTTTTGACTACTTAATGCCCTGACCCAAACACTCTTTTAAAACAGTTTCAGATTCAGAACTTAAAAACTCTTTTGATGAAAGCTGAAATGCAACTTAATCCACACTTGTTTGGAGATTTAAATTCTACTGAATGCACAAAAGAAAAACTTGTAACAGTTAAATAAAAAGGAGATGCTTTCATTAATTAAAAAGTAACATTACAATAGAGATTGAAAAACATAAAACTGATTTTGAAAACTAAGAAAAGGGTGTCTTATACTTTGGCTACAACATCTATTTATACTAAACTAAGATAGGGTCTTCAATTTCTTTTGTTGTGCTTCTTCTGTGAGAGCAGCAAGCCAAGCTTCACTTTGTGCTTCTTGAATTCAATCCAGGCCATCCAAGAATTAGGTACACGTGAGAGAAAATCTGAACCATCCCTTAGTGTCTTTTTGACATGGATTGCCATGGTGGCAATTATGGAAATGAGGGAAGGTTTAGTAGTGGGTTCGGGAGTTGGGGTTAACTGGGTAAAGAGGGTGAGAGGGTTTCCTGGGGATGTGGTGATTTGGGTAAAAAGGAGAGACAAGGGGTTGAGTGTTTTGGTAACAGGGAAAGGGGAAAGAGTGTAGACAAGGTGTGAAAAGGAGGAGGGAAACATGGGTCGTGGGGTTAAGGTTTTGACCGGTTGGGTTTGGGTTGACCGGGTAAGGTTTTGGACCTTGGATTGTTTTTGGGGCCAATGTGTATTGGTATTAATAACAAGGACCAAACTGCAATTCCACAAAACCAAGGGACCGAAACTGTAATTATCCAATATTCATCATAGGGACCAATTATGACAAGTTTAATTTTCCCAAGGACCAAAAATAATAATTGTCAAATTAAAATGTCCCGGTAATTTCATCAATCTTTGAAATTTCGGGGACTAAAGTTGCCATTTTACAAAATTGAATTTTATAAGGCTAATTTTGACAACTTGAAAATCCTCGAGGGCCTTTTATGAAAAATTAACTTGTTTTGAATAACTGTGGACTAGATTTGACAATTTATGCATAAAATACAGTCTAAATATTTTTTCTGTCTTTTCAAGACTTTTCAAAGTGTTTTTGACTGTTTTTGCAGTGTAGAAGGAACAAAAATGATGATTATTTACACACTCATCAGCATGACATGCATCGGTCTTGAAAACTCTCTGATTCTCCTGCTGAATGGGCATCTCAACGCTTCTCTGTATGGCTTTTTCAAATCTTCTTCGGGTTCTTTTCTGGCATCGTCATTCTTGGGTTCCTTATCTGCTTAGTCTATCAGTATTGGCTTGAGTGGGCTTCCGCCTTTTGTGTTATGTTCATTTATTAAAGCTTTCAGTGAGGTTATGTAACTTAAGATTTGTTCTTCTAAGCTGGGTGGGTTATTATTGTTGTTATCGTCTTTTCCAATCCCTTCAGCTTGGCGCCAAATTCTGATCGGTCCTAAACTAGTCATCTTTATATTAGTCAATCACTTGTGAATGGTCAACCATAAAAGTCAAACTAATCTAGGACCAAATACAATTAAAATCCATGGGAGTATAGTGTTATATCCCCGGGTCGTTAAGTCCCAACGAGGTGTGTAAACTGTAATAAGACGACTGTGTGTGCTGAAATGATATAGAATATATAAAAACAGGAATCTGATTGACTAACACTAGGAATGTGAATAGTAATAGCTCATCACGCCTATGTCGTTAAAAACGTGCAATCGAAACCTAAAAACGTAAAAGATATACAAACGTACGTTTAACTTTAATTAAACGTAAACGTATAAAAATAAAACGATTATAACTATAGTAGGGATTTGCATGTCTTAGCGACTTAAATGCAAATTAAACAAACTTAAAATATTTATCTATAATTTACAAATTTATATAAAAGTTAAGAAAACCTAAAAAACTAAAATGTGTACGTGTACATAGCAATTACATAAATGTAACAAAATAAAAAGTGAATTCAATCCAATATAAGTCCCACAAATGTGAAAATCATACTTTTGGAATCCTAAAAAGATAAGAAAATTATTGAAAAATTAAAATAAATTTTTACACTATTAAATTAATTAATATAAATTAAAAATGAATTAAATGTATTTAATAATGAATTAAATAATAAGAAAATCTAAAATTAACTTAAATAAATGAAATAAAGAATCTGAAAAATCTAAAATATTATAAAATGAATTTTAAAACTGAAAATGTATTTTTTTACACAATTATTTTATTTATTATGAATTATTTACTATTATTAAGTATTAAAAACTATTATTGATTATTAAAAATAATAAATGAATAAAGAAAAATCTGAAACTTTTTACATAATTATTAAATAAATAAATGAACCTAAGAAAAATATAAAAATTATATGTACTTAATGAAAATAAGCTAATAAGCAAATAAGCTTCTAAGTAGAAGCTATCACTTAGCTTTAAAGTGGATCTTTTTTGGCTTTTCTTTTTCTGAAACTAAATATATACTGATATTATACAAGTTTAATGAAAACAAAACTATACAAACCTAAAAATAAGCACTTCATGAGCTTATGAGTCAAGACAGTCAAGCATAAGCTTGACTGTTGAGACTTAAGCTTAGAATAAGCTTGGAAAAAGCTATAAACATGAAACAAAAGATAAAATAAGATAAACACAAGTCCAATAGATAAATATAAACAAGAAAATGGACTGTGGTAGTGTGAGCTTATGGTTTAGACAGTTAAGCTTTTTGAGTCTAACTTGGATGGAGTGAAAGCTTGTAAAAGCTTGGTATAAGCTCCACACTGGAAAACAAAAGAAAAATAATATGTGTACAAGTGATATGATAAAATATAAACAAGCATGTGTACTGGATTTCATCAAATAAGCTTGTAATAAGCTAATAAGCAATTCCAAATCCAAAGCATCTTGAACCTTAGCAAGGTATCACGACTGATTGGCAAATTAAGCTAAAAGAATAAGCTCACAAGTACCAACTAAGTATGGGAGTAGCAAGTCGGGTTGGTTGGCTTTCCAAAAAACCTAAACTCAACTTGTGGGAATCACAGATGAGCTTTTGAGAAGCTTATGAAAATCCTCCCAAATGACTGAGTGCTCAGTGTATGCTGATACACTCAAGATGTAATTAAAACGGACAAGTTATAAGTTACTTGCATTACTAGCAAATAAGTCGCTAGGGAAAATTAAGCATAGGATCTTAAAGTTGGGTGGATAAGCTTCACAAAAAACTAAACCACACAAACTTATGACCACAAATGAGCTTTTAAGAGCTGTTGGTAATGGTGTAAGTTCAATGAACTGTTGTGAGTGGGCAAACAACAAACTCCTATAGGACTTATCAAATAAGCTCATGAGAGCTCAACAAGCACTGAAACACTGAGTATGATAGATTAGCCTCACATAAGGCCAAAAATCACAAGCTCAAGCTCAATGAGGAACTTTTCATGAGCTTGGAAAACAACTCAACCACACAGGTTTGTACATGTGGTGAGTAAGACGGGACAAAAGGGTGGTTGATTAAGCTAATCGAATAAGCTACAAACCGAAAACAAGCATACACATAATAAAAAGGCCACAAGGGCTACACAAAGAAGCCAAATGCACTGGATAGGGCCAACTCCACAAGCTTTTGCAAGCTCATGGTTTTAATAGCCTAACCATGGTGCAGGGCAAAAATGGGCACAAAGAAGCTATAGAATAAGCACTTAAACATTAAAAACAAAAATAAACAAAAATACAATAAGTAAGATTAGCAACAAAACTACAATACCCTAAAAGCATTTAGACAGAAACTAAATAGCAAAGACACACTGAAATTATTAAGTTTATTCAAAAACGACTAAATTGAAAATTTGACTTTTTACAAGAACATAAAAAGTTGACTAAACTGAATTTAGAACTTAATCTACTGACTTAATATGTTATTATAAGCTATAAGAACATGAAATAAACACAGGTAAACAACATTTAAACACTTAAGCAAGATTATAGGATCCAACAATCTAACAGTGCTCATAATGAGATCATCAAGTGTCAAATTGACTTTCTACCATGCTACACCACTTGATTAAGGTTTCACTGAGTTACTAAGATCATATAAAGAGTATATCAAACAAGAACAACCATTAACACAACCTTAAACACAGATTCACTATCAGATCCAAACAACCTTTAAAATGGCTCAAAATGAGGTTTTCATGGCATAAGACTGCATAAACTTATTTCATCAAATCCAGAGGAACCAAAGTGTCAAAATGGACCTTTTTAAGCATAAACAAGTAGTCACTCAAGTCTAAACCTAGAATTGTCAAAAACTAGCATATGGCAGTCCAAATACAAAATCAAACCACAATCAAATCCAAACTATAACAACATAATATAAAGCTCTAATATCATAAACAAACATCAAAGGAACACAGAAACATGAAAATTAAAGCATCTAAAGCACTAAAACAGTAAAATGCAAAAATGGTAAAAATTGAGCTTACAAGTGAATCCAAGCTGAAAATGAGAACCATGGTCACAGAACACATCCTAAGGCTTTCCACAAAGCTTCTAAACCCAAGGCAATCCACAATTAACCTTGCTCCATGCAGTTTCACCAAGATCACATGATTATTTTTGGATTTTCATTGTTTTTCTTGATTTTAGAGTTTTCTGAATTTTAAATACTAAACTTGTTTTAAGGTCTCTAAAAGCTTTAAAGGTTTGTCAGGAGCTTATGTGAGCTTATTGAGTCCTTTAAACAACTACTTAACAAGAAATTAAAGTGACTGAAATTTAAAGGTAATTAAGCAAAAGCTTGAAACTGAAAGATACTTGAAATTAAACTGGAAATAAAGGTTCATTACACTAATTTGATGAGAATACAACATTAAAAGCAATAAAATGACTTGAAATTAAAGAAAGCAGTAAACTTAATTAACTATGTGACCTAGGCTAATCCAAAGGTGTCTTCTTCTCTTCCTTCTCCTTTCTTTTATAGCATTCTGAGTTCCCACTAGCTTCCTGGTCAAATCCCACTTGCAATCTTGACCATTGATTGAGCAGAGATGATCCTAGCCATTTAAAGTACTTTTGGCGCCAAATATCTCTTTAGCAGGTTTTCTCAATTAATGAAGTTTGGGATATTGTGAAGGTGGAAGGGAGTGGGTAAACAACTGGGAAGACAGGTGGAAAGGTAGTAGGAGCAAGTGGGATGAAACCATGGTGGTTTGATGGGTCACTGGTTTTGGCGGGTATATGTGAGAGGGATGTACAGTGACCATGGTATTTGACTTATTTTGACCGGGGGATACTAGTAACGTGGGAGTTCATTTGGGGTATTGGCAGGGTTCAAATGGGTTTTGGACTGGGGTTAATAATACACAAAGGGTCAGTTTGGTTTAAGCTTATATACAAGGACCTTTTATGTAATTTCTGAATCTTTGAGGGACTGAAATTGGAATTTCTCCAAAGTTAACACAAGGACCAAACTTGCCATATATGAATAGTACAAGGACCACTTTTGATTATTTTCCATTTTTATAAATCCAAGGACTATTTTTGACACTTTTTAAACTTGAGGGACCTTTTCTGCCATTTGACCAAAGATTTATTCAAGGACCATTTTTGACAATTTAGAATATTTCAGGGACCTTGAATGATAAAACTCCATATTTTTGGATTCCAGGGACTAGATTTGACAACTTTTGAAACTTGGGGACTAAAGCGCCAATTATGCAAACTTGATACGCTTTTTCTTCCGATTTTGATATTTTGCATTTAAAACACATAAAACACTTATTTGTGATATTTTTATCATTTTGATACATTTCTGAGTGTTTTCAGATGTTTTTGCAGTTTAAATGGTATAAAAATGATGAGTATTTAGACACTCATCACTTGGTCTCGCGGAGTTTCAAATGAAGGAACTGTCATTCTCTAGTTCTTGTAGATTGAATAACAGGTCTCACGGATGCGCCAATTTGTTGAAGTAAAAATATGTACCTTACTCCAAACAAGATAGAGACTCCTCCAGATGATCTAGTGTCTAGTCCTTTGGATACCTACACAAGAAAAACACGCGTTAGCCTCGCCTTGGGTTTTATCTCAAGACCAAGCTCCAGCGTGAGAATAAGTTTCTAGAGAGAGAAAGTGCATATGAGTTTAGTGAGAGAAAATCATATCCTGATAATAGTTAATGTTCCTCCTTTTATAGGTTGACTCTTCTTGTCCATGTCTGGTAGTCACAAGTGGTAACCACGACGTTTTTTGGTGGCAACCTGTAATATTTTCCTTTATAGGATCTTCCCAAGTCAGTCTCACATCCCTATGTGTTTTCCTTACTCTTTTGGTCCGGACCTTGGGGCTTGTTCAGGACTTGGTATGTTTCCTCGGCTATGGTTCGCCATGGCTCATTTGGCTAGGGTGATTCTGCTTAAATCGTTTGAGCGTTATGATGTTTGTTTATTCGGCGTGGGTCGTTCGACAATATACGCCAACATGTCCCCCCCCCCCCAATATCATATTATTAGATATACTAATGATGTGATACCATATCGTTTTCTTCTTCCTTTTTGTTATTCCAGAGCACTTGGCCCATTGGGCCTTAATGGGCTTGGTATTATGTACAAAATGACCATAATCATAATTACTTGGCAGTTAAAAACAACTGCCTTTTTTACCTCGAGATTTAGGATCATGACATATGTGTACACTCGTTCCATCTTATGGCTCACAATGTGCCACGTATGCACCTGACATGAAGGGACGTTTCGCACTATCTATATTTTCGCTATAAATAGCCTCATTTGTTTAATTATATAATTTTTACTTAACGGGATTGTAAAATCAAAAAATCTTAAAAGGTAGATCGATCTTAAAAGTTACCTCCATTTGTTTAATTATACAATTTTTACCTTAGATACCTTTATATTTAATATTGTTTAATTTAGATTTAGAAAAATTTACGACCATAGTTGTATTTAGTAGAGTATTTAATTCCGCCGTTTGTTGAAGTAAAACTATGTACCTTACTCCAAGCAAGATACAAAATCCTCTGGACGATCTAGTGTCTAGTCTTTTGGATACCTACACAAGAAAAACACGTGTTAGCCTCGCCTTGGGTTTTATCCCAAGAACAAGTTCCGATGTGAGAATAAGTTTCTAGAGAGAGAAAGTGTATGAGAGTTTACTAAGAGAAAATCATACCTTGAGAATAGTAAATGTTCCTCCTTTTGTAGGTGGACTCTTCTTGTCCATATCTGGTAGTCACATGTGGTGACCATGACATTTTTGGGGGACAACCTATAATATTATCCTTTCTGGGATCTGCCCAAGTCAGTCTCATATCCCTATGTGTTATTTCTTACTCTTTTGGTTCAGACCTCGGGGCTTGTTCCGGACTTGGTATGTTTACACGGTGCAGCTTATTATATGCACGTTATAGGGCAATTTCAGTACCTAACGCCGATATATTGCATTATGAGGTGCGTTATAGGTACGTCATTATGGCTATAACAACCGTTTTCGTGTATGTTTTTCTTTTTTTATTATTCAAATATTCAAATGCAACGGATATAAAAGAGCTAAAATTATTAAATACTCCATTTTAACAACCAAAAACATTTCACTTTTCCCCCACTCCATATACTTTCACATATACACTTTCGATATGAGTTATTCCGGCGAAGAACGCACCGAGAAATTGTTAAGGTTGTATGATTACCATGAACATCATTATCTTTTGAAGACGACGAAGCGACTAGTTCAAACACTTGGAAGATTGTACCTCAGAGTTATGAAGGTGTCGAGCAACATTTTTGGAAGACTATTTTGCGATAACCCAAAATACTCTGAATTAGGCGATGATTCTGAATGAGCTCAATACTATTTTTAGAAAAAATTGAAGGTATAACTAACTATTATGTTGAACCTACTCCTGAGCACTTTTTATTTTTTAGGTCACAGCTTAATTCACCCCTTAGAATAAGTATTAGTCGTATAATGAAATGCATGTCCGCCATATGCCAATTTGCGTACGGGATAACCTTCGATGCTTTGATGAATATTTACAAATTGAGGAACATTGTATTCGTGATAGTTTGAACAATTTTACTAAATATATGTGAGATTTATACTTGGAGTATTTAAGAAACCATTCCCTAATGACATTTTGAGTATAATATGAAGAAAAAAAAGAAAACTATCATGGATTCTCAGGTATGCTTTTGTAGTATAGATTGTATGCATTGGAATAGAGGAATTTCCCGAGAAATTACAAAAGGTAATTCAAAAGAGCCGGGGGATTACAAATACCCAACAATAATGCTTGAAGTTGTTACATCACAAGATTTGTGGATTTGACATGCTTTTTTTGGTATATTGAGGGCAAATGATGACCTTAACGTTCTATATTGTTCAGAATTTTTTGATGACCTCATTAACAATGTTGCTCCCGAGGTTCCATACAGGGTGAACGGTAAATCATACACCAACAGGTGTGTACCTAGCTGACGGTACTTATCCTACTTGCGCTACTTTTGTTAAAACATATACGGTTGTACGAGACCAACCTGGTTTGAATTTTAAGAGGGCTCAAGAAGTGCAAGAAAAATATGTGGAACGAGCTTTTGCAGTTGAGGAATTATAGCACAATCGACACGTGCTTGTCAAGTGAACAAGATACGTATAATTATTTATTGTTGCATCATATTGCATAACATGATACCAAGAGATCAAAATTCCAAATAAATGAATTTAACGAGGTATATGTTAGTCCCGCAACCAATATGCAGCGTACATGGGTCGAGAGATACAAAATACATCAAAGGAAACAAAATGAATTACGTGACAAAGATGTGCATAACGACCTTCGACGAAACCTTGTGGATAATATCAAACAACGACATCTGAAGCACCACGGAATGTAGTTTGATTTATGTATTATAATTTAATTATTCACGAAATGTAGTTTTTTATGAATTGTAATAATCATTCATGAAATGTAATTTTTATGAATTGAAATTTGAATTTTAGTGTAATGAAATGTGTTTGTTTTAAAGATAACGAAAATAGTAAATAGAATTATGACTCACGTATACCTATAACTTGAGTTATATTAGAGAAAAAGTTTTCAGATTTTGTGTTATAAGAATGTTATAAGATAAAAACTGAGATGATACTACGGATAACCACACTACATGCGCACACCGACAATTGAGGGGACTAAATGTCAGATTATGGGCCGACGTCATAAATCATATCCATATGTTGCCATCAGGCTCAAATTTAGAATTTGCTTTGCATTTTCAGCAATAGAACAACCCAACAAGGAATCTCACTAAATCAAAATTAATCATATATTAAGTCAGTCAAAGTGTAAACCAAGAAGGGCTCGGGTATATTTAGCAGCAAAGATTATGAAATATTATTGAGGCTTAAAATTATTTTTCTTTTAAATAAATTATTTAAAAAATAATCTTTGTTTGACAGAACTTATAAGAGATCATTAAAAAATAATCTTTATAATCTCGAAAATAAAAGATTATTTCACGTAATTTTATAAAATAATCTCTTTTATAATCTTTTTCAAAGACCAAAGATCAAGATCGTAATGCGCCAAAGATCAAGATCAAGACAATCTATTTTTGCCAAACATACATTACTATCGAAATTGGTTTGTGTTTGCGGAAGGATAAAAGCAATGACGGCCTAGTAAAGTCACAATGCAAATACAAATTTCACTAACAAAAAAGTGGCGTTAACGAATAATATTGTATCGTGCTTTATAGACAGTGGTTCGGGCAAGTAGGTTCGAACACCATGCTCGATCCTATCTAAAGTTTCTTTGTTTTTGGCTCTGAGCTCTTTGATGCACATCTTCGAGTTGAATTAAGAGGCAGGAGCTATGATGTTCTACCTATTCGTTTTGATGTCTAATTAATATTTTTCATTGGGTACACGTTGAGAAATTAATAAAATTAGTTTCATTAAGGTGATTTCTAAAGATGTCATACAACAATAACGAAAACATGTGACTTTCTTTGTGCATTCCTATTTGTTGTGGGTTATGTAACAAGGGTGAAACACCAAAATTTTTTCTCTCTTTTTCTTTTACAATTTTCAGATTTACTGAAAACTAGTAATTTTTTGCATTTAATTTTCGGAAAACCACGATGTAATCACATTCACTAAAGTGAACAATATCTAATTAGTTCCCCTACTAATTATCCGATATCGAATCGAGCATACTACAAACTATCAAATGTCTACCCATCAACCAAAGTCTAATCGGGTACCTTTCTAACCTTCCGATTCTAATCGAGTTATGCTTACTAGCTTTCTGATATCTAGAGGGTTTTGCTATTAACCTTCCAACTAATAGGACTTGCTACTAACTATAGGAATTCCCCTTTCTAGGCTGCGAGTATTCATTTGCGGTCTTTACCCTCATGCACAGATGTATTCTGGCGTTTAGTTACTACATATGAGCCTACTATGCTATTCTTAACGATAAACTCCACATGACGGATACCCTTTTGATCTCGTATGAGTACTTTCTATATTATTACTATTACGGGAGTTCCTGTATTTCTATTGACGCAGCTATTAACTTTCTTCTATAGAGTAAGAGCATCCATTAAACTTTTTTCTTTTGGTTATACATACAATAATTTTCTGCATTATTCATTTCCAACCAATATTGAGACCATGTACAACGACCCATGATACTCTCAGATCTTTACACACACCCATATCCAAGAAGATAATGATACGATTTTCCTACTACAAAAACAAAGCAGCATTCATGCTGATACTAGTGTCAGCGTGTGAACCTCTTCAATTTTTTGTCATTGTTCATTGATCTCTACTGATGTAATGCTTGCCCATACATCTAAAATATCAGAGTTGACTTTCTTGACCATTTTATTTTTCTATCAAAGTATGCCTTAAAAAGTTAGTGAAATTAAGAAATATTCATCTAGTATAAAATAAGACGGTTATTGAACACAATACGTATGCCGCAAATAACCAAAAGTTCGGAAACGGGCAAGCGAGGTAAGGTTCCAACCAAAAATCTTGAAATACATACTCTCTAGAAAGAGATATACTTGAGGTATATCTTCAATAATCGACCCCAAGACAAGTTACTTGGCTTTACATATTTCGTACTATACATTAGACACCTGATGGCTCTTTGGTACATGGAAAGCTCACGTTCATCATGCCACAACAGGGCTGGGCCTCGGGCTCAGGCCAGGACTCATCATCTTCCTTCCATTTGTTGATGAGCTACGGCTGGAAATCAGACTTGGAAAACAATTCTGCACAGTCCTCCCGAACCTCTCCCTTTTAGTCTTTAAACCATGCACACCGTTTGCTGCCACTCCACCACCATTAACAAGAGGGCTTGCCACCTTTGAGTTCACCCCATTTTTGTTGGCTGGTACACCATCGTCTTCAGATTCAGAATTGTAGTTGCCTCTTTGGCTATCATTGAAAAGGTCAGAAAGTCTCATTTTCTTTTCTGTGCCAGTTGGAGATGGTTGGTATGGGGAAACAGGAGGTTTGTTGTTGCCTGCAGAGAAGTTATGGTGGACCGGAGTATTGCCTCTTGATGGGGTAAATTCTGCATCAATATTAATAGTTAGAGGCAAGTTTGACCCACTAACTTATAAATGGGTTGATTTTGGTTGTGTTTTACACTTTTACTTCAAACAGGTCAATCAAAAAGTTCATAAGACGGAACTAGTCAACTGGTTTTACTGCATACATCTTAAAATCATTGTATCCAAAGATTTCAATTACTATTGTAATAATGTTGTTTTTATAGAAGATTTCAATTAAGACATCAAGTATTCCACAAAAAGATTTAGATTGGTGGGAACACCCTGACCCCGGGTGCCTTTTGGCACCAGCCATTGTCCACCTCACAAGGAATAGCTCCGGCAACCCAACCTGTCCAAATTTTTAAAATTGTACCCATTTCCCACGTTTTAATCCGTTAACCAACCTGCCCAACCCACCCATTGTGCCACCTCTATGAAATATGTATCTTACCACCATTAACACTCATGAAATCATCATCACAATCCGAATCCAACCATGCTTGTGAATCAAAAAACGTCTCCTCTTTACTACCTGCAATTTGAAATAACACATGTATATCAAGATTCCAAATCACACATAAAAGAAAAAAGAAAACGAAATTCTTCTAGCAAATTACTCGTGTCATCTTTATCTATCTTATAAAAACATCATAAGCAACAAAATAAAGCGGATTAAGGAAACCATCATTTCATTGGTGGTTATTAAATGTACATCAAGCTAGAAGAATTAGTATATCTAAGATTAAGTGCATTAGTATTGTTACTATCGCTCTTATAATAATTCGTTGCAAACTAACCATAGTATTTGATAAATGATAACATATAAAATATAAAATAAATCTTTGCTAATATACATTGATGCACCCAAGATTATGCTATAAATTCCTATAATCATATACAAGTATATTCTTCCATTGTAAAGGTTAAAAAAGATGGCCAAAGATAACTTGTTACAAGCAATCATTGTTGACGGCAACATGTTCTGTGGGACATTCTTCCCATATTCCACCAATCTATATTCTAGTTTTTGTTTTCTAGTCAATTATTTAACACAACCAAAACGAACCACCAAAGCATAATAGATGTACTAATGATATACTGATATGATATATACCAAATAAGAAAAACAGCATTTGAGAATGGAACAGTTAATGTCGAAACTACAAAGTTCTATTCAGACAATGAGTTGAACCAGACCCTACCACGTACCATTTGGGGCATTGTTAAACATTTAGAGTACAATATGTTTAATCGTAAGAATGAGGATATAAAAGAAGCACTCAATTAATCAATAATATAATCGTGTATCCACAACTTGTACATATCTTCGGAGGAACTCAAAGTAAGACTAGAGAACACTTTTTTTGCCCTTTACAAAGACAAGTAAAGAACATAAATATTCTATATAGAATTTGCAAAACTATCAAATCATAGCATACTAAATAAAAGTAATTGGATCCTCAAATTTGAACTGCAATATATCAACTAACTTAATCACTGAATTCCGTAGATTATACAATAACTCGGGCTATCGAGTACCCACAAATCAAACTAAGCTACAAATGAAAGAATATAACCTATAATGTATAAAACAAAAATAAGCAATCCCACATATTAAAGAAAGTTCACAATGATCATGTAACTCAAATAACCAAAACTCACATAATAAGCATGACCAGTAGGAGTGGTGGTTGGGCATGTTCTTATGAAAACTATACTTTCATTATTTATTTTAAACCAAAAAAATCAGCACAAATATTGTTTACAGTATTATAAAACTGATTATCAAACCAAAGAATATATATATTTGTTTATATATTCAATAAAATAAAAATTTGTCAGATAATTATTACCATCAAAAGTGACTCCAGTTCTTGTTATTTAACTAATTTTAACTAAATTACACACCCAAACATCCCTAAAGTCAAACATATAAATTATTAACCTTTACTCACATTAGTATAAAAATGAAAATCTAAAAAATACCAAACATAACCCATGAAAAAACAAGATCATAGTACTAAAAAAAACATACCAAAATCTTGAAAAGAAGGTAGAGATGTTTTAGCAGCATCAGCATTAACAACATGAGTTTGTTTAACATCATTAGACCCATAAAACATATCCACCTTCATTGCAGCAGCAGAAGATTGTTTCTGATGGGATGAAACACAACTACCCATGTGATCCAAATAACTGAAAAACAAAACACACAACTACTTGTTTCTTGGTTTTTGTTTTTGTTTTTTCAAAGTACAAGTGAGAGTAAAGTATAGGAAATAAAAATGAATGGGTGCGATTTAGCGTTACGCTTAAGATAAGATTAAAGAAAAAAACAGTTGTGAAAAAATGACAAAATCAAGAGGGATGTGAAATTATGATATGATGATGACTGATATAAAAGGAAGTTATTTGTAATAAAACAAGGGGCATTGGGGGTCCTTTACATTCATGTGAGTTTTAAAGTTTTCTATTTTTGTTTCTTAGTCTTTGATTTTGACTTTTTATACACAAAAGATTTTTTCTAGTCACTATAACTATTGCTTTGATGGCTTTTTTCAAGGAAAAGAAAAGTAAATTTTGGTCTTCATTTTTACCTTTATGTAAAAGTAAGGAAATATACACGATGAAAATATGAGAACCAGGATTTTTTTTTTTTTTTTTTTTTTGGTTCATGGTATTTTAGACTATATTTATCAACAATTTATCACACCCGATGATTTAAAAATATTATTTTCTTATTTTTTTTACTTATACAACAGATGCATACAACCAATCTCAACTTTTTTTACCATTTATCAACAACCCATCTTAACATATAATATTTTTTTTTTATCACCGATTAGATATTTACATTACTTCTTTCTGATTTTTTGGTAGCAAATCAGGTTTTTTTCATATGTCACTATAGATGTGACACTATTTATTTATGTCGATGATATTATTTTGATAGGATTGTCTCAATTGTGTTATTTTCGTCTCTTTTATGAGTTTTCATGACATGTGTTGCGAATATATCTTATTAGAATGGCGTTGTTGCTACTTTCTCGTCGCTCGGTCTATTTTTTCTTCGGTTGTCATGTGCAATCACTGCACCACTCCGTTAAAAGCCCAAAATATCTTTTTTTAATATCTCACTTGTATGTGATCAAATTCATTACAGAAAATGTTTTGTAATATCTTATATTTACGCGCCTTGACATTCCTTAAGCGGTTCAAAAGTATGCCCTTTAGGCATGACCGGCTTAAACCTCATAGACTTGCATTAAAACGTAATTTGAACCATTTCCAATAGACTTTGTCTTTGAACCTTTTCGTTCGTCCATTCTTGATGAATCGTTTGGTCCCTTGTATTGATGTTGGCTAGGCAAGATATCCATAGACAAGGAGATCTAAGTCTGAGATATGTTTTTTTAGTTGATAAACTTGTATCTTATTCTTCTCGAAAACAATATGTTGTGTTCTAACATTGAAGCTAGAGATAGGGGTGTTGCTAACGTTGTCATAAGGTATGTAAATCGGTTTAGAGATGGGATGTGAATGGTTTTGTTGTTTGGTTTCCCGTGTTGAACGGTAAGGAGCCGATGAGATTGATGTAGATCAAGAAGCTCGCGTAACACTTAAACAAGAACAATGTTGCACTGATGTGAGGCAGTATTTGCCCAAGTATGTGAAAACTTATTTGATTGTGAGAGGCTTGTAGGGTTTAGAGATAAACCCTTTGCTGATGATCAACGGTTGCTAGAGAGTCAGATGTTGATCATCCGGGAGCATACAAGGTAGACAAATGACATTCATCCTTTAGCTCGTATGTAGTGGTGCTTGTCGTGCGTCCCCACTGTGTGGTGTCAGATGATACATCTTAACCGCTAGTGACAATTGGGGAGCAGTAGCTAGGGGTGTTCACGGATTGGGTAATATCCACAGTAACCGAAAACTGAAACCGAACCGAACCGAAAATAACTGAACCGAATTTGTGACCGAACCGAATTGGTCAAAACCGAACCGAACCGAACTAAATATTTGGTTATCGGGTTGGATATGGTTTTGGCAATGAAAACCGAAAACCGAACCGAAAATCGAATTCATATAAAATATATATTTTTTCTATGTATATATATGAAAAAAAATCACTAAAACTCTTTTTTAGTATAAATATAACATGATTTAAGCTTGAAAAAAATATTTTGTGCTAAAAATATATGTAATTAAATAAAAATAATAATTAAAATTATGTAATTCGGGTTATTCGGTTCAATTTTCGGTTATAGGGGTTCGGTTTTCGGTTATTCGGTTCGGTTTTCGGTTCGGTTGAATCAAATTTAATTTCGGTTCGGTTCGGTTCGGTTCGGTTATACCCAGAAAAAAAAATTAACCGAACTAACCGAACCAAATAAACCGAATAACCCGATAACCGAACCGATGAACACCTCTAGCAGTAGCATTTGTCTTTGCTCAGTCAGGCCTGAGAGGTCTTTCTAGGCTCTACGTGGCCTAGAACTTAAGTCCTTTTATCAAGTGTTGATGGACTTTGATAATGGGCTTGATTCGAACGTGTAATTAATAGACTTGGGTCATTAATATTGATACGCTATCAGTTGCCAAAGCAATTTGGTATCGTTTACTTTTGCTTGATCTATCTTGTCCTCTTACCCTTGCCACGATTGTATTTTGTGATAATGCTACGTTGTGTATTTAGTATATAATATTGTACAACTAATGTACTAAATATGTAGAAAAGGTTTACATATTGCTACAAAATGTAGTACTCAGGGACACTTGTGTGTTATATGTTCCACTTCAGTCTTCATTGAAATTTTTAGTTTGTTGCATTACGTGTAGTTAGCATTGTAGTTGAGTTAAGAATCTCTGGTTACGTATTTGTAATTTGCACTTCAAACATTGTTGGAATTTCATATTATCTATACAAATTATGTTTGCCAAAAGAGAAAAAAAACATCAACTTGTAAATATTAATACTAAAAACTTACCTTTTTTAGTTATATCTCGATTTAAGTAGAGCATGATCATTCATATCTTCTCCTTGGAGTTTTTTAGTTGACTATAGTGTTTTGAAAAAATAATTAACAAAGTAGGTACTTTTGGAACTAGTTAACATACTACGTAGTATTCATTCACAGCACTATTCTTTTTACTTTCTATTTCTTTTTCTAAAATAAAAATCTCCACTTGAAGGAACTTTATGAGTTCTGTGTTGAGTCAAAACCAATATGAAACACAATAACATTGCTTAGAGAAATTTTATATTCTTTTGATGAATTCAACGTCAACAAAACAAAGTACCTTACCTTACCAAAACGAAACCTAATATCATAACAACAACTGAACAATGTGAAAACCATAATTATCACAAGTTCATGCGAAAGTAATCTATATTCAATTGATCCGCCAATTAAATGCATCAGAAATGCTATGAATATATGAGAAGGATTGAATCGAATCAACGTTGAACGATGACAGTATTTGCGGCAATCACACATGTCAAATCCAAATCTTTTCTTTAAACAATAACTTGTTATTTTAAAACAATATCAACTTGAGAAATGTATTTTGGACGTTGAAGAAGATGTGGAAAATGATATCGACATCGAACGATGATGGTATTTGCGGCAATCACACACCGTCTCGTCAAATATCAACTTGAGAAGTGTATGAAGACGTAAAAGAAATTGCGGACAATGAGATTTTTTGTTTTAAAAAAGAAAATAGAGAAACTAGTACTATAAAATATGAATACTACGTAGTATGTTAATTACTTTTAAAGCTACGTACTTTGTTAATTATTTTTTTAAAACACTATGGTCAGATTAAAAACTCCTTCTCCTTGGACTCCCCTTGTGTTAAAAAGACTTAAGATTTTTAGAAATTAATTTCCTTACATTGGTGCATGGTTTATGGCCCTTTATGTAATGTTGTAATGCTTGATATGTTTCAATGAGAAGCCATGTCACGCCAATAGTTCTTCAGTTTACTTTGTAACAAAGACAAATGTTTCTTTAATTAACTTAATTTTTATATAAAACATGAATAATTTTTGTAGACATCATAAATTTAAAAAAATCACTAATATCAACGAAGATAAAAATATGATAATTTGAGTCCATTTAACGCCTTTTAACCTCAACCACCGTGACACAAGTTAGAAATTCCTAATATTATTAATATTTTTATAGAGGGAATTTATGCTGGTGCAATGAAGGTGGATATAAATTATTAATCTTCTGCTGGTGCAATGAAGGTGGATATGTTTTATGGGTCTAATGATGTTAAACAAACTCATGTTGGTAATGGTGATGCTGCTAAAACATCTCTACCTTCTTTCCAAGATTTTGGTATGTTTTTCTTAGTACTATGATCTTGTTTTTTCATGGGTTATTTTTTGTTTTTTTTCTTGTTTTCTTTTTTATAGTAAGAGAAATGATACATAGGCCTATAGGCGGACTTAAAAACACTTGGCGGCAAGATCTTGACGGGTTATAAAATAAGGAGGACGATAATGCTCTTAATAATATAATTGTGATACATGAATTTTACTGATTTTCTCTATCTTCAAATAGTCCGATAATGCTTTTGACATATACTTTTAGAAGGTAATTAGAAATGTATTTAAAAGGCTATAGTGCCACTTTTTCTAAAGATATAGTAATGGTATTTGAAAACGCTAAATGTAACCCTAAAGGTTACATTTAATTTGTTAAAACATGCATAATTTATTGTACCATACAAAGCAATTGTTCAGCCTTACTAATAACTACCCCAACCAACTAAATATACAACTACTAATGTATGTTTTTCTCTTAACTTTTTCTTTTAGGGCAACGGATAGCAAATCTCATCCTATTTTTAGAACTTTTAAAATCCTAACGTTGTTAGTAGTATAGTATAGCGGATTATAGATTCCTTTCATCAGGAGTTTGCTATGTTTGATTTGGGACCGCCTTAACTATTTTTTGAGTATTTATATTGCTCGTTGTGCTTCTGGGATGTTCTTTCTTAGAAGATTTATGCTTTTGAGGTCCTGGAACGTGCTGATATGCTTGACTGTAATCCATGTCGGACTCCAATTGGCACAAATCTTAACTTAGTGGCTGATGGTAATCCGGTTTCTGACCCTACTTTGTATCGTAGTCTTGCTGGGTCTCTTCAGTACCTTACATTTACTATACCTGATAACTCCTATGTAGTTCAGCAATAATGTCTTTTCATGCATGATCCACGTGAGCCGCAGTTTTCCGCTCTCAAGCAGATTTTATGCTATATTCAGGCATTTTAAATTACGAGCTTCAATTATTCTCAAGCGGATTTTTCGATCTTAAGATGATTGGGTTGGTTGCCCTGTTACTTGTCGGTCTATTTCTGGTTACAGTGTATTTATTGGCAACAATCTTCTATCATGGTCCTCTAAGCATCAGGCTACTCTTTCACGGTCCAGTGTGGATACATAATTATGAGATATGCAAGATGCACAATTAACAAATGTAACTTCCTGGATCGGGGAGACATGTGTTGAGGCCTTACGGTGCCATATGAACACAATTAATTCTAAGAATTTGACTCTTACTTGATTTTGATTAAAGTTTGATTAGACATGAGTTTGACATTGCCTAGCTATTTTTTCCCAAAAAATTAGGTTAAAAAAAAAAAAAAAAAAAAAAAAACGTTTCTCCAACGATGGATGGTGTTGTTAATATTATATGTTCAAGATTTGTCGATATCGAACACGGTTTAGTCGTTGAACATGGTTGCTCTTTCTTTTTTTTAAAAATGGTTAAAAGATATTTCGTAAATGTAAAAAAAAATAAGGGTAAGAGTATAATCGTCATTTTATATATCAATTGTATTAGACATTTTTTTTCTATTAAATATGTTTAAAATTATCATTTGGGTATATTTGACAATTTTAAGGTTTTGAAAAGATATATATGCAATTATGAGTTTTTATTTGATATAAATGCAATTATGAGACTTTGGAGAAATATATATATGCAACTCCCCTAATGACCAAATTGCCCTCGCGTAAACACAGGGGACGGATCTAGCATGTGGGTGGGGGGGGCGCTACCTAATACAAAGAAAAAGTTGATATTTTAGTGTAATTTTTATTTAATTTTGATCTTTTTTCGAAAGTGACCCCACCAAAAAGTCAAATTGCCCCCACTCACAAACTAATATTCAATAATTAACTCTTTAAAGTCTTATAAATCTTTCATTTCTAAGTAAAAATACTCGATTTATCACTATGTTTCTAGATTTTTCTTTCGCATTTTGTTGCTATCGTAAATAAAAAATAAAAAAATAAAAAAATAAATAAAAATAATTGCCCCTCATATCCTATTTTTCTGGGTCCGTTACTGGTAAACACCTCAACCAAATTATAAATATATCTGAATATCTATGTATGTAGAAAAATTATATATATATTAAGTGGTAATTAACTTTACATGAACCAATAACAAGTCGTTATATTATAACAAATTTACAAGTTTAATATGGTAGAATGATAATTAAACTGGCTGGTTTACTAACTCGAAAATTGAGAAAAGTAAGTTAAGTAAATGGAATTAACTCTCTTACTTACTAACAGTATTCGATTTTTTTGTAAAATCAGAGATTGAATTCTCTCCTAACTTTGTTCAAAAAAAAATATATAATAATAAAATAAAAAATCCCTGCACTTGTTTTTATTTTATGCTAAAAGTATAATAAGTGACATGGTGATGATTGATGAGCAAGGTTATAAATAACGTGAGACTGATGAGCAAGTTATAAATAACGTGAGACGTGGCGTTGTTGCATGATCAAACTTCACGTTTTAGGGGTCAAAACGAAGTTTTTTCGTTTATAAAACGTGGCATAAGGCGACATAAAATATAAAAATATTTATATATTTCAATTATATTTTATATATAATGAATTTACAAAAAAAACGTGACATAAAACAGCATAACACGTAACGTGACAGCATGATTAAGTCTCAAGCTTTTGCAAAGCTTTTACGAACATTTTAAAACTACGCTGATGAGTGATAATTTTGTAGCATTTGACAATGACAAAAAAGATCATGGAGTTTTAACATATTAAAATCTAAATTACTCCTATATGTTAGTGGACGGTCAATCTCAATGTTAATAATAGTGGGTCACGGCGAATTAATATATTCTAGAGAGTTGTAATGTTGAGGCATGTGATATAAGTGAACCTAGCCAATTGCCATGTGAGGGCCGCGTCTTAGCCGGGTCTAAACCGTGGACACATGCTCTAATTCCCCAATTTATATATTCTAAATCAAACTTACCATTTGCCATGGAAAACATTTTTTTTTATATTTTTTTAACGGCAAATTATTTAAAAAAAAAAAAAAAAAAAAAAAAAAAAAAAACAACAACTAAAAGGGTAGATTCTAAAAGAAATAAGATAAGGATTTTTGTACCAATCATTCCAAAGAAACGACGCTTACATCTAAACTTACACCAAGTAAAAGAACTAGATATAACATTGTCAAAATAACCGCCTTCGTGGGAATCCTATCATTAAAGAGAAGCCTATTACGATAATTCCACACATACCACCATAACGAGTACCAAATACCCTCGAACATATGTTTGAGCTTAGAATCCATGCGACAAGACACAATCCACCTTTTCCATTCATCATACGAGTTCACCTCTTCAAAGATAATGTTCCACCATCGGGCAATCTTTTTGCCTATCTCTCGAACCATATTACATTTAATAAACAAATGATCCGAAGTCTCAGCACCGTGATCACATATGGGGCAAGAAATTGATTGAATATCAATACCTCTTCGAGAGATGTATAAAGTTTCAGCTTCCACTTAGAAAGTCGACTTTATCTATCGGGAGATGTTGAAGTCTGAAAATTGACATATGGAAAATAGGTATAGACCCTAATACAGACTTCAACAACGTTAAATGGCCTCCGATAGATAAAGTTTTCAGCTTCCACTTAGAAAGTCGACTTTTTACTTTATCAACTATCACCTTCCATTCTTCAACACGCGACATAGCTCCTCCCACTTTAGTACCAAGATAAAGAAAATGACTATTAAGCACTAGGCATCCCAGCTTAGATGCCGCTTGGTGCACAATCGTGTCATCCACATACAGCCCCATGATCTTACTTTTGCTCATATTGATCTTAAGACCTGAAACATAATGAAAACAATCCACCACATGCATCAAAATATTAATATTTCCATCACTCCATTATTTAGTTCATTTGGTTATTAATTTTTCTCTTTTTCGGTTCTTTTGTTTTTCTTAACAAATAGTACTCAATTATTTAGTTCACCAACAAAATTTAAGCTTGGAGTTCTATTCAAGAATGGTAATAATAAAGTGCATTTCAAAGTTCAAAACAGGGACCGATTCACCGAACTTAATGAGATCAGAAGGGGTTGTGCTTTCCAAAAGAAATTTAGCCACAAGTACTGTTTTAACTTTTACATTTTGTTAAAAGAGTAAACTGCAAAATACATCTATGTGATTTGATTTTCACGAGACTTACATCCGTCGAAGCTATTGACACCTTACATCTTTGTTAGTCACGTTTTCAACATACATCCTAGACGAACGACGCAAAATTTTCTACGTTAGCGCTAACGGAGATAAAGGAGGCTTTTGGTCTTTTACTCATCTGAGGATGTATTTTGACTTTCTTTTTTACATATAAGAGGATGCATTTTGCAATTTACTTTTATACTTTTTTTTTTTTTTAATTCTTATTATTATTATTATTAGAGTTAACTATTTATATAAAAAAACATTTTGTTGAAAATATTATAAAAAATTCCAAAAATTTTATAAAAATTTTATAAAAAATCTGAAAATTTTATAAAAAAATTTATAAAAAAATTCCAAAAAATTTATAAAAATTTTATAAAAAATTCCGAAATTTTTTCTAAAAATTTTCGACAAATATATATATATTTTTTTTGAATACTTTTGGGCAAAATTTTATAAAAAATTCCGACAAAAAGTATTCAAAAAAGAAAAAATAATTTTTTTGTCGAAATTTTTTATAAAAAATTCCGTCAAAAAGTATTCAAAAAGAAAAAGAAATTTTTTGTCGAAATTTTTTATAAAAATTCGGAAAAAGAAAAAGTTTAAAAACAAATTTTAACAGATTTAAAACAAAAATTTTAAAAGAAATTTTTTACTGAATTTGCTTTTTATAAAAATTTATCGAATATTTTATAAAATTTTTGAATTATTAATAAAAATTTTATAAAATTTTGGAATTTTATAAAATTTTGGAATTTTTATAAAATTTTCGGAATTTTTTATAAATTTATAAATTTTTTGGAATTTTTTATAAAATTTTCAGAATTTTTATAAATTTTTTATAAAATTTTTTGAATTTTTTATAACATTTTCGACAAAATATTTTTTTATATAAATAGTTAACTCTAATAATAATAATAATAATAATAATAAGAATTAAAAAAAATAATAATAAACAAAGTATAAAAGTAAATTGCAAAATACATCTCTTATATGTAAAATAGTAAAGCGCAAAATACATTCCTCGATGAGTAAAAGACCAAAGCAACCTCGCCTATACTCCCGTTAGCGATTAACGAAGAAAATTTTGCGTCGTTAGTCTTAGGGATGTATGTTGGTAAACGTTGACTAACGAAGGATGTAAGTGCCAATAGTTTTGACAAGGGATGTAAGTGCCGAAAGTCAGAAACCACAAGGATGTATTTTACAGTTTACTCTTGTTAAAATGAAAATATAAGTTAACCCTCCTAAAACAAAAACATTACAGTTTGGCCTCTCCGATTAAACTTGTAACGTTTCGTCTATGGTTCAAACTCATACACATTTCCAATACCAAAGCAAGATTATACGTGGGAACGAGTCATAAGCATCTAACATGGTTTTAACATAGTAGTTGCAATCAGCAATAGATGGAACATGCGATATAAATGAGCAAGATGGTATATTGCAATCAGCAATAGAAAAAAAAATATTCTATTTATGATCATCTTATATATTACTGTAGAACTTCATACATCTACATAGTTCTTTGCTAGAACCCAAAACAAATTCCCCACCTCTTCTAATTTCTTTAATAAACATGATACCCAGTAAAAAGCAAGATGTAAATGGTAATTTAAATATGTGTTTTGCTAACAACAACCTTTATGGCGGTTGTCAACAATAGATTTGCGACATGTAAGCTTACTAAATATATTGTCCAAACAAAATCATAAATAAAGACCAACAATTTTCTTGATTATCTCAAACACAAATACAATACACTCTATCTCTTGATTTTCTTAGCGAAAAATATGAAGTCGGTTGGTATCCCTTGTCTAAATATTTGCAATTTGTATGAACAATGCATATTGTCTAAACTTAAATGTCAGAAATCACTTGTTAACAATGAGTTGTTGTCGGTAAAACTCTTTAAATAATTGTCTCGCTCAGAAATTTAAAGTTATATTGAAGTTACTGTTGGAAAAATAGTTTTGCAAAATGAGTTTTTGCAAATTTTGGACATTATTTAATATATGTATTTATTATATATATTCATACTTCTTGGTAGCTTTGCGTTTTCCTCGACGAGAGCTTCGCAACGAGCTAAAGTATGTCCAAAATGGAGTTAATATGAATGAGATATCGTGTCTCAAAGTGGGACACGTGAGACACAAAATTTGGGAAAATAAACACATCCCACATCGCCTAGAAAAGGAAGTGGGAGTGTGTTTATATAGAAATCTTGATATGAACCTTCAAAATGATTTGTTGGTTTTACTCCAACACCTACGTCTTGTGTGCAGGGGGGTGATTTGGGCCAAAATGGGTTCAAGCTTCGAACTCGTATGAGCTCATGCGACCATGGACACGAATGCAGCTCGAAACCTCGCATACTGCGTATCTTTTGTAAACAAGTTAGACAAGAATCCGTTTAAATAAATGGAAGATTATAAACCCGTGTTTAATAGTTATGATTTGCATATCATTTTATTATTTGGCGATATCTTTCTTGGTGACCAAGATAGGGTTAGCCTATAAATTAAACATCTCATTCGGTTTTTCACACGAAAACGCATCTTCATTCTGACGATTTCCAGATCCATTCGATCGAGATACACATAACTTCGGTGTTTTTCGAGCAAGTGAGTCTAGTCGGTACAATGTGCAGCAATTGTGTATGTTGTACCACAGGAAGCAGACGGCGAATGCATTTTAAGGGAATCATGTTCAACACGAGCCTCGTTCGATTCTCTTTATCGCTTTCATTTAAATTCGTTGAATAGTGTCCGTCTTCCGCTTCTACTCCATTCATGTCATTATTTATTTATCGTTGTTTATTTATTGTAATTATAATCGATTTTCATAAATAAAGTGTACACGCTTTCCACGTCTTAAAAGCAGATTCGGTTTAACCGAATTTATAACACTTTGTTAAAATCGGTTTGTTATTAACGTCTTTTATAAGCATTTCATCGAAACCTTGTAGAGTTTCTTTGGAAATCGTTTCTATTAAACAATTTTTAACATCTGATTTGGATTAACGGATCTATAACGTTTTTTAAGCGGTTTATTATCGGTTTAACGAAACCAAGATAGAGTTTCTATTAAAGCGATATACACGATCCATCAAAACCAAGCTAGAGTTTTGTTGAATCGATCTGGTACAAGTAGATACCATTTAAAGCAGTTTGTTTAACTGTTTGTGTTGGATTTTCGGGATGACAAACACTACTACCCTCCCGTGACTACTCCCGAGAACGCACTGTGCGCTTGATTACCAACACGGTTGCTAATCATGTTGAGAAACCGAGAGAAATTCAATGGCGAATTTCAAGAGGTGGCAAGAAGATGTTTTCTATCTCACTACTTTGAACCTTGCGCGGTTCTTAAAAGAGAACCCGCTAACGTGGAACCTCCTGCGAAGGTCAATCCTCAATCAACAGTCGTTCAAGCCTTGGAAGCATGGAAACATTCGGACTTTTTGTGTCACAACTATGTTACGAATGGTTTGGTTGATTCTTTGTACAATGTGTCTTGCAAGACCAAGGCGCCAAAGAATTATGGGAGTCATTGGAGCAAGTACAAAGCGAGGATCTTGGTACAAAGAAGTTCGTGGTAGCTCGTTTTTGGATTACAAGATGGTTGATTCAAAGAATGTGATAAGTCGGGTTCAAGATCTGCGGGTTTTGCTACACGACATTCATCTTTGAGGAATGACCTTGAGTGAAACTTTTCAAGTTCTTGCTATTATTGAAAAGTTACCTCAGTGGGTAGAATTCAAGAACTACACCAAGCATAAGCGAAAGGAGATGAGTGTTGAAGACTTGGTTGTTTGTCTTCGTATTGAAGAGGACAACAAGCTGGCTCAGAAAAACACGTATACGTCTGATTCTGCAAAGGCAAATATGGTTGAGCATGCTGAGGGAATGACCTTGAGTGAAACTTTTCATGTTTCGCAAGAATTTTGTGTCTGGTTGGCTGTTGAACAAGTTTGGTTTTCGTCTTGTTTTTTAGTCTGATAAGTTTGTTCTTTCTAAGAATCAAGTGTATGTTGGTAGGGGATATGCCCTGAATGGTATGTTTAAACTCAATGTAATGGTTGTTAAGAAAGATATCAATAAAATGAATTCTTCTGCTTACTTGATTGAGTCTTCTAATATGTGGCATGGCCGTCTTGGACATGTAAATTTTAATTCAATGCGACGTTTGATTAAATTTAATTGCATACCTAATTTCCATATTGACTCAAAATATAAATGTGAAACTTGTGTTGAAGCCAAACTTACAAGATCATCTTTCAAATCGGTTGAGCTAAAACCGAACCACTTGATATGATACACATCGACATATGTGATTTGAAATCACTACCCACAAAAGGTGGCAATAAGTACTTTATCACGTTTATTGGTGATTGTACAAAGTATTGCTACGTTTACTTCATCGAAAAGTAAAGATGAAGCTATAGACAAGTTTGTTCTATACAAAAGCGAAGTTGAGAATCAACTTAGTAAGAAAATCAAGGTGGTCCGAAGTGATAGAGGAGGTGAATATGTGTCTCCATTTGGCGACATATGTGCAAAACATGGAATTAGACACGAGTTCACCGCTCCCTATTCACCTCGGTGAGCAGTATTGCCGAAAGGAAGAACCGTACCTTGAAAGAAATGGTTAATGCCATGTTGATAAGTTACGGTCTAAGGCGGGACATGTGGGGAAGCCATTCTAACGGCTACTTATCTTTTAAATAAGATACCTCGTAAGGAAAAAGAAGAGACCCTTATGAATTATGGATGGGAAGAAAACCATCATATCGGTATTTACAGTGTGGGGTGTCTAACAAAGGTAGCTATCTGACTCCCAAGGCCCAAAAGATTGGACCTAAATCATGGATTGTATATTCATCGGATATGCTAAGAATAGCGGTGCTTATCGTTTCATTGTACATGAATCGAAAAATCCGGATATACAAAAGGGTACATTAATGGAATCAAGGAATGCTTCATTCTTTGAGACTATATTTGTAACACCCCAACCCGACAAGGGTAAAAGTGTCACATTCTGGTGTCATATCAGAACATACAAATAAAATTTTACAAGCGAAGGCATTATAAAATAAATTACCAAGTCATATAACGGATGACTTACAAAGAAAATACAAAATCCAATATGTCCAAAACGGAAATAAAATCTGAAAACAATAACTCTTCAAATTAAATCCAAAATGATAAAGTAGCTAAGGTCGGTCTACTCGACTAATCCAACTCTCAGCCCAACAAGCCCATCTTCAAACCTAAAAACCTGTCGCAGGAAAAGAAATGCGGTTGAGCTTAAAAAGCCAAGTGAATAGATATAACAAAACGAAAGCTACATAAAATCAGAAATGCGAAATGAAATAAGGAACTGATAACAAGGTCGCAACGGAAAGTAATCAATGAGTCAATGAGGATCCTGCAGAACACAATTATACCGATATCCAGAATGAACAGATAACAAAGAGAACGAAACAGGGTAAGGGATCCACGACATATACATAAACACATATAAGCAGACCGACATACAGGTACCGAAAACAAAATCAAACATATCAAACGCCGTATTCACTCAACAAGAATAGCATACAATCAATTCAGGAAAGTCAGAATATAATTAAGCCAAATGGAAAACTAAACGCAAGCGGATGCAATTAAATTAGAAAGTAAGCATGGCAATCATACAAGTCAAGTAACTACAGTTAATAACATCACAAGTATCACTAAAGCAGAAATACTATCAGTAGCCAGACATGATAACCACACGTATCAAACATGAACTCAAAAAGAACACTATAATTGAATGACTTAAGGACATAGCAGAGCAAATTGACAAGTTAACAAGCCAGACCACGTAAGTCGAACCATTTATCCAATCATACAAGAACATAAGCAAAGAATGTTCACATGGCGGATCAACAATAAGCGGGAAAAGATACTAACAGATATTCATAGACCACGAGGTTAACAAAGCGAGTTTACATGATAAGCCGTCAAAACAATCTTTTATACACTAACATGGACCGAGACGAATCAAAGAGTCACATAACAAGATGGTAAACCGTTTGTCGATTATTAGCATGTCAATAGATGAATCGAAAATCACATATTAATCATATAGTAGCAGGGCAAATGATTGTCACCTAAAACATGTAAAAGCATAATCAAATTCAATAACCATAATAATAATAACCCGATGCGTGAATGGAATGGTAGAAGAATAAGTCACATAAGTGGTATGTGGTAACGGCGGTCAATATGAATATGGTGCATTAGGGTAAGCAGATGGTACAATATAAGTATATCAACGATGTAAGGGTTGTCGAAATCTATCCCGAGCCAACGAGACAAAGTCTGAAGAATATCAAGAGTGGCAATAGCACCCCAAGAATCAATAGTAACCATCGATCCGGAGGGTGACCTCGGAATACCGGACAATAGGAGGAGACCTCGGTAACCGATTGGAGTAGCTAGCTCCCGATCGTGAGGGATGTATCGCACACACGCACCACATCACCATAACAATATATATATCGAGAATAAGATAGTACGGATCTAGGATGCATCCATCGCCCTGCAGACAAATAGTGGCCATACAATATATATCGAGCTCATAATCGATAATGAAAGGGACGGTGTGTAACATCACTCGACACACCGGAGTCATGCCATTGGTGCATCAATGACACGGTCATGGTACCTCCATGACTAGTTAATGATTTGGCTCGGGTATAAATCGAAGGGTCAAACAAAGGTCTGATGTAGCAATATATATCCGTCATCATAATCGAGGTTCAATATCAATAGGTCACAATTCAAGGTTCATAGCGATGAGTCCAATATCAAAGTCTAATATCAAATGTTCGAATGTAGATTCAATATCATAGGTTCGATGTGATGAGTTCAATAACGAGAGGTTCGAAGAATGAGGGTCAATAGAAATGGTTCAATATCAGAGGGTCAATAGCAAAGGAAATCATAGCAATGAAATATCATAAGCGAACAAAGTCAAAGGATCAGAAAGTCATGAGAAACCCCTACTGAAAATGGATAGAATATATGTACCTAATTCGAAGCAAGCAAAATAGAAAGTAGGGTCACACGATGAATCAATCTTGCCGCCCGGAACCTATGAATTAGATAATGCTTATTAAGATCAGATTACTCATTTTAAACGGCTTTCCCTTTTTTAGCAGGTTTCCACTTTAGTAACTTTCCAAAAATAGTGGGTTTCCGTATTTATCAAATTTAGTCATAGATGGTATAATCAAAGTCAAATTAGATTAAAATAGTGAAAACAAGTATTATCGTATTTTAAGGGTCATTTATGCCAAGTTTTACAAGTTTAGGGTGTAAAGTGTAATTATTGCAAGTTTACTCATTTTACGAATTTAGCCCCTTTCATTATCCATTTTAACGAATTACCCTCACGTTTTACCATTAGCCATATTAGTCCTTTTCTTTTAATAACACTAAACTCCTTTTTATGAAGACTCTAGTTTAGTCGGCATTCATTTTTTTTCCCATTTTAAACAATCGAATTCAATCCAAACAAAGATTTTAACGACCCTTCATGTGTGTTATTCTAGGTCGAGGCATACCCATTCCCATCCAATCCATTCGACAAACATACAATAAATCCAAGACTCATTTATAGATTATTATCGACACGAATTTAGCCATAACATAAACTCGTTTTATGAATCCATTTTAGTTCGATAACGATAAGACGAAACATGATTATGAGGGCCGGATATATTCAAGATGGCAGGTCATGCATATGGTCCAACACATGATTTCCCACTCGTTATATTATGTCATTATATACATGAGTTTATGCAACCCTTTATCCTATCATGTGTTTATTAAATTCGTGAACTTGCATTCAAAAAGAGACCAAAACAGATTCAAAAGTAACATGCAAATGGTTGGAATATACATGGATCAGTAGTCATTATATCATGCAGCCAATTTAGTTGTTTTATGTGAAGTTTTTTATATAACGTGAACATGAAATCAAAGGAAAGTCCAAAACAGATTCTAAGAAGATGTGTATAGGTCGCATAACTGAGTCCTTCTTTTATCATTTTATGTGTATTCGAATGGAAAATATATCACACGACATGATCGAGAAGCCATACGTGACGAAGAAGATTAGATAAAGACACAACGTGTTACCTTGTAGCGTGTACGTGACAAGGAAAATGAGAACCAAGGTTTGATAAGACCCACGCTAGCATCACCACAACAGCCTCCTTCTTTTCGTCCTAGTAACCCACGACTAAAACAAAACCAACCAGCCTCCCTTTGTCCAAGGAGCCACGACCAGGAGCAAGTAACCCCCGACCAGCAGTAGGGATCATGTCTAGCAATCCCACGTCCAAGGGACGCACCTCACGACAGAACCAACCCAAAGAAAACTCACGTCCCCAGCAGCTCCTACCCAAGACCCACGATCAAGCTATCTTTTACGAGCCAAACACGACTACAGCACCCTTGAATCAGTGATACATGATCACAACTTCCTCCTTTTTGCTTTGAATCCGAATGAGATGGGAAATAATTATCTTGCCGTCATTTTCTTGTGTAGGGAATTAGGGTTTGTAGCTTTTATTTGACTTAGTAAATATGGTAGTTATTTTGAGGAGATAAATGAGAATTAAAGGGAGTTATGGGGAAATAATTTGGGGCGTGTGATGGGGAGTGATGAGTGTCTAAATACTCATCATTTTTGTACCATTTGAACTGCAAAAACATCTGAAAACACTCAGAAATGCATCAAAATGATAAAAATATCACAAATAAGTGTTTTATGTGTTTTAAATGCAAAATATCAAAACGGTGAAAACGATCAAGTTTGCATAATTGGCGCTTTAGTCCCCAAGTTTCAAAAGTTGTCAAAAGCAGTCCATAGTAAATCAAAATAAAGAAAAATATCATTTCAAGTCCCTAAAGATTCTTGAGTTGTCAAAATTAGTCCTTGAGATTTAAAATTTCAAATTTACAACTTAGGTCCCTAAACTTTGAAATTTGGCAAAATAGTCCTTGAAAATTATAAAATGTCAAAATGGTCCTTGTACTATTGGAACTTGTCGGTTTGGTCCTTGTGACAGTTTTGAGAAATTGGCGAAATGGTCCTTCATGATTGGAGAAATTGCAAAAGTGGTCCTTGTATTCTAAACCAAATGAACCCATGACCCTTTAAACCATTGGACCCCGCCATTATCATTTTGAACCCCATCATTGCCTCATTTTGAACCCTGGTCAACCTATCCGGTCAAACCAACACCTTTGCCGCCCACTGCTTATCCCTTTCCTCCACTCGCCTCGCAACATACCTTCTCCCAACACCATCACCTCACCTTATCCCTTATTCCACTCTCAACCCTCATCATCACACCTAGCCACCCCCCTAGTTGCGTTCGAGTCCACAGAGGTCAAATTACACTTTCCGCCAAAATCATCAAAGGCCAATATGAGCAAAACTCATTCATTGGCTCAAAAAAGTGGTGGGATTTGATCAAGAGGACACGTGGAAGCTTTTTGGGTATAAAAGAGGGAAGAAGAAGCAAGAACCAGGCAGTAGTTAGTTTTTTAATTTTCCTTAATGTCGTTTTTCAAATAAATGTTTTAGTTTAAGTTAAAATGTTGTAATTTTAGTTTCTATGTATCACATTTAAGTGATAACATCATTGTAATGTGCTTTTGAGTTTCAATCCAAGTCTTTATATAAATTCCAAGTTTATTGTCCACTGTTGAAATTCTCATTCTCAAAATCCTATGTCAAAGCTCTCAGTAACCTGTTTTTAAGCTCAAACAAGCTTCAATAAGCTTGTTATAGCTTTTTATAAACTCACATTTAAATTTCATGCAACTTTGAATATTGGTCAACAAAAGTCAACTTGGAGCAAAAATGGTATGAAAAGGGGTAATGGGTGATGCGAGACATGTGTTTGGGTTGATAATGAGTTGTTTAATGGGTTGGAATAGGCTAGTGGTTACGGTTTCAATGATGGCAAGCCATAGTGGCTAGGGACCATGTGTAAGTGAATTTCAATAGTTATAGCATAACTGCTCTTGTGGTTTATAATAGTTTAACTGCTCATTAAGTATCACTTAGGTTAGTTAAACTCATTTTGATCAATAAAGATATCTTTGGTTCGAAGAGTTAACTCATTTAAATCATAAATCAGTTGGTTTAAGGTGTGTTTGGTTTTATAGCTTAATCTGTTTTAAAGGTGTATTCAGTAGTTAGAACCTGTTGGTTCATGCTTGTTTAACTCTATTATACTAATATCTGTCTTAGTTTTATGCCTGCAAATCACCAAAGTCAAAACTCCACTTAAATTGTCTCAACAGTTTAACTGTTAAAGTTTTGGAAAATCAAAGTCTTGATTTGTGTTTAAAATACTTAGAGATAGATTGTATTAGTTCCATTTCATCATATAACATCAAGATCAGTCCAAAAATTGAGCTTAAAACTCATAAAAGTCAACTGATCAAACTTTTGTCAAAAGTCAAAAACTGAAAAACCTGTTTTGAGCCAAACTGGAGTGATTTTTCATGGAGTCATTCTTGGGTCAAATTAAATGAAATTGTAGGTTTAAGAAGTTCGGTGGTCTATTTTGTTATCACCATTTTGTAGAATTTTACAAATTTTTATAAGTCGCAAAATAGCTTCTCTTTAGGTCCTATTTCCTGTTCACAAAACTCGACTTATCTTGAGTTTTCTCGATTGTCTTGAGGCTTGCATGTGGCTCATAAGAGCTTGTCTAGGGTTGGTATTTGGTTCACAAGTAGTTAGCCAGGTCTGGTTTAGGGTCCAATATTTGGTTTTTGAATTCTAGCTTATTTGAGTGCTTATTCTTTGGCTGCAACTGAGCCCCTCACAACTGTTTTTAAGCACATAAGCTAAGTTCATCAAATATGTTCAATTTGCCATTCCAGAGGTCTAAAGCAGTTGAGACTTGTTGCATTTTGGTACTTGTAGCCTATTTTAGCTTCTGCAAACAGTTGGTGCTTATTGGTTCTCATTTGCTTATTTTAAGTGCTTATTTATAAGCCCTTGGCATAGCAGTTGCAATTTCTCACACACAACACCATGTTTTTCTATTTTTCCTAGATTCCTCATATTAATTTAAGCTTTTCTTGAAATTTTCAGATTTTTCCAAGTCAGTTTGCTATTTTTCTTGATTTTAATTAGTTTTTAAGTCATTTTAATTAGCATTTAATACAAATAATTCAGAAAAGTTTCAAAAAAATAATTTTTCATTTTTCTTAAGTTTAGATAAATATAAAAAGTCAAAAAAATATTTTTCTAGATTTTTCTTAGTTAAATTTGTATTTTTAAGTAATTTAATTAGTTTTGAATAGTTTTTAATTCCTAGAAAATACAAAAATAATCGAAAAATACAAAATAGTTTTGAAAATTCTCTTTGATATTTTAGATTTTTCTAAGTCATAATTTTATTTTTCTAGCTTTATTTCATATTTTCTTGTATTTTAGGTTATTATTAAATAGTTAAAAATAGTTTTTAATTAATAATAATTAGATAAATAGTTATAAAAATAATTTTCTTTTTCTATAAATTTTCTTTTATCATTAGGATTGTAAAAATGTTATTTTCATATTTTTAGGATTTATATTGCTTTAGTTTCACATTTTCTTGTGTACGTCACGTAGTTTTTAAATTAAGTTTTATAAAAACATAAAAAATCACAAACATCATTTTGCAAATAGTGATAGCGTTTATTTAATATAGTTTATCTTTTTAATTTTCTTTAATTTGCATTTAAGCCCCTGTAGTTTATGTACTCTTTCTTTAGTTATAATCAATCACATCTCTTTTCCCGTTCAAATCTTCTCGATCACTATACGTTTGACTATTCTCGACATTCGTTGGGACTTAACGACTGGGAAACACTATACTCTCCGATCTTCATTGCATTCGTGCTTAAACTGCTTTAAGTTCCTTACGGTCGGCCATTCACAAGTGGTCGGCTTGAGTGAGAAAACTTGACGGTTTTGCACAGATCAGGGAGTTAATGGGCGCCTATTATGGCTGAATTTAGGGGGAGGGAGATCTTTGCCAAATTCAATTTATTTTATTTATCATATTTGATTTTGTGTTATTTTTGTTTAGTTAATGTGTTGGTAAAAAATGGCTCAAGTAAATTATGTTATGTGTTACATTATTTTTTTGTAGACAATAGTGTAAGTTGGTCATTAATATTTTGCATAATTCATTTACGAGTTAAGTGATAAACGTAGTTAATGGGTTTGACATATTTAACGTATTTCACAAATATTAAGCTGAGGGGTATTCTAGTCATTTTACACGTTTACGATTTTTAGAGTTTTACAACTCTTCCCCACTAAAAGAAAATTTTTCGTCCTCGAAAATTGAAGTCTCGGAGGTACCCCTAGACGTACTAGTTTAGGGCAGATGCAACAGTCCATAGTTTCATACAGATCATATTGATTTCAGTTCCAGGTGTGCAAAACTTATACGTAACAGATGTCGATGAGAATCTCTCGAAGAGGTACAAAATTTCAAACGAAAGTGAGGAGCGACAGATAACGGGTATGAGTCCTAGTCCATTCACGTACCATTCCCAGGCATTTCCCAAGACGTCGTATGACTTCAATAAGTTCGAATTATATGATCTCGGTATTATCACGTTGATCAGGCGTCATAATACTTGCATCACATAGCAAGTCCTTATTGTCATCATATTCTGCCTCGGGTCATGACAAACCACATAACCAATATCACCACAAAACAGATGCACATACAGATAGCAAGTAACATACCAAAACAGACCAAATCACATACATGCAACATATAATACATCAAACCAACTCACCATACTACAAAGGAATAAGGCCAACAACCTGCTCGAAACGGTTTCTCATGACTCATTACTGACGATTCAAAGGAAAAGCTGAGATATCACCAAAATGCTAAATGATAAAACTTCACGATTCAAACCGAGTTCTGAACAAATCAAAGAAAAGCAATACCTGTCAAAATCACTTAACAGAATATCAACCCGCCTCAAAACGCATGACAAACGAATCGGAGAAGCACAGGTCGCGCCCAAATCATATGAAGTAGATGAACCTTCTCGACCTCGGCTAAATCTCATCTCCGTCTTTGCGCTTTGGTTGATCCGCCTTGACTTCCTCCAACAAAGATCCCGGTGTCTCCAACAAGACGGCGGTCGGGTGCGGCTTCGCTACGAACCTCTCTAGCTCGTGGATCTGCAAAGAACGCAGGTCGGCACCATCATCTTCAGCTCCACGGTATTTTCCATCTAACGATCGACAACGGATGTGCGAAGACAAAATAACAAAATTCGATGCGAGAAGAGGAAGGCAAAATCAGTGAAGACAAACGAATATCAAAGTCAAATCGGAACGACAACCAAAAGGAATCGGAAGAGATCAAAACAGACGAAAGCCTAGTGTCTACCCAAGTCCTCACAGGTCAATCCTAAGGTCAACAAGACGAAACCTTTGCTCTGATACCATAATTGTAACACCCCAACCCGACAAGGGTAGAAGTGTCACATTCTTGTGTTATATCAGAACATACAAATAAAATTTCACAAGCGAAGGCATTATAAAATAAATTACCAAGTCATATAACGGATGACTTACAAAGAAAATACAAAATCCAATATGTCCAAAACGGAAATAAAATCTGAAAACAATAACTCTTCAAATTAAATCCAAAATGATAAAGTAGCTAAGGTCGGTCTACTCGACTAATCCAACTCTAAGCCCAACAAGCCCATCTTCAAACCTAAAAACCTGCCGCAGGAAAATAAATGCGGCTGAGCTTAAAAAGCCAAGTGAACAGATATAACAAAACGAAAGCTACATAAAATCAGAAATGCGAAATGAAATAAGGAACTGATAACAAGGTCGCAACGGAAAGAAATCAATGAGTCAATGAGGATCCTGCAGAACACAATTATACTGATATCCAGAATGAACAGATAACAAGGAGAACGAAACAGGGTAAGGCATCCACGACATATACATAAACACATATAAGCAGACCGACATACAGGTACCGAAAACAAAATCAAACATAGCAAACGCCGTATTCACTCAACAAGAATAGCATACAATCAATTCAGGAAAGTCAGAATATAATTAAGCCAAATAGAAAACTAAACGCAAGCGGAAGAAATTAAATTAGAAAGTGAGCATGGCAATCATACAAGTCAAGTAACTACAGTTAATAACATCACAAGTATCACTACAGCAGAAATACTATCAGTAGCCAGACATGATAACCACACGTATCAAACATGAACTCAACAAGAACACTACAACTGAATGACTTAAGGACATAGAAGAGCAAATTGACAAGTTAACAAGCCAGACCACGTAAGTCGAACCATTTATCCAATCATACAGTAACATAAACAGCAATGTTCACATGGCAGATCAACAATAAGCGGGAAAAGATACTAATGATATCATAGACCACGAGGTTAACAAAGCGAGTTTACATGATAAGCCGTCAAAACAATCTTTTATACACTAACATGGACCGGATAAATCAAAGAGTCACATAACAAGATGGTAAACCGTTTGTCGCTTATTAGCATGTCAATAGATGAATCGAACAATCACATATTAATCATATAGTAGCAGGCAAACGATTGTCACCTAAAACATGTAAAAGCATAATCAAATTCAATAACCATAATAATAATAACCCGCTACGTGAATGGAATGGTAGAAGAATAAGTCACATAAAGTGCAGTGGTAACGGCAATCAATGAGAATATGGTGCATTAGGGTAAGCAGATGGTACAATATATGTATATCAACATGTGTAAGGGTTGTCGAAATCTATCCCGAGCCAACAAGACAAAGACAAGAATATCGGTGGTGGCAATAGCGACCCAAGAATCAATAGTAACCATCGATCCGGAGGGTGACCTCGGAATACCGCATAATAGGAGGAGACCTCGGAACGATTGGAGTAGCTAGCTCCCAGATTGTGAGGGATGTATTGCACACACGCCCACATCACCATAACAAGATATATATCAAGAATGTGATATAATACGGATCTAGGATGCATCCATCGCCCGCAGACAAATAGTGGCCATACAATATATATCGAGCTCATAATCGATAATGAAAGGGACGGTGTGTAACATCACCAAACACACCTGAGTCATGCCATTGGTGCATCAATGACACGGTCATGGTACCTCCATGACTAGTTAACGATTTGGCTCGGGTATAAATCAAGGGTCAAACAAAGGTCTGATGTAGCAATATATATCCGTCATCATAATCGAGGTTCAATATCGATGAGGTCACAATTCAAGGTTCATAGCGAGAGTCCAATATCAAAGTATAATATCAAAGGTTTAGTAACAGAGGTTCAATATCATAGGTTCGATGTGATGAGTTCAATAATGAGAGGTTCAAGAATGAGAGGGTCAATAGCAATGGTTCAATATCGAGGGTCAATAGCAAAGGAAATCATAGCAATGAAATATCATAAGCGAACAAAGTCAAAGGATCAGAAAGTCATGAGAAACCCCTACTGAAAAGGGATAGAATATATGTACCTTATTCGAAGCAAGCAAATAGAAAGTAGGGTCACACGATGAATCAATCTTGCCGCCCGGAACCTATGAATTAGATAATGCTTATTAAGATCAGATTACTCATTTTAGACGGCTTTCCCTTTTTAGCAGGTTTCCACTTTAGTAACTTTCCAAAAATAGTGGGTTTCTGTATTTATCAAATTTAGTCATAGATGGTATAATCAAAGTCAAATTAGATTAAAATAGTGAAAACAAGTATTATCGTATTTTAAGGGTCATTTATGCCAAGTTTTACAAGTTTTGGGTGTAAAGTGTAATTATTGCAAGTTTACTCATTTTACGAATTTAGCCCCCTTCATTATCCATTTTAACGAATTACCCTCACGTTTTACCATTAGCCATATTAGTCCTTTTCTTTTAATAACACTAAACTCCTTTTTATGAATACTCTAGTTTAGTCGGCATTCATTTTTTTCCCATTTTAAACAATCGAATTCAATCCAAACAAAGATTTTAACGACCCTTCATGTGTGTTATTCTAGGTCGAGGCATACCCATTCCCATCCAATCCATTCGACAAACATACAATAAATCCAAGACTCATTTATAGATTATTATCGACACGAATTTAGCCATAACATAAACTCGTTTTATGAATCCATTTTAGTTCGATAACGATAAGACGAAACATGATTATGAGGGCCGGATATATTCAAGATGGCAGGTCATGCATATGGTCCAACACATGATTTCCCACTCGTTATATTATGTCATTATATAGATGAGTTTATGCAACCCTTTATCCTATCATGTGTTTATTAAATTCGTGAACTTGCATTCAAAAGGAGACCAAAACAGATTCAAAAGTAACATGCAAATGGTTGGAATATACATGGATCAGTAGTCATTATATCCTGCAGCCAATTTAGTTGTTTTATGTGAAGTTTTTTATATAACGTGAACATGAAATCAAAGGAAAGTCCAAAACAGATTCTAAGAAGATGTGTATAGGTCGCATAACTGAGTCCTTCTTTTATCATTTTATGTGTATTCTAATGGAAAATATATCACACGAC
The DNA here is from genome assembly GCA_022545495.1 of Chrysanthemum lavandulifolium. Classification (NCBI taxonomy): domain Eukaryota; kingdom Viridiplantae; phylum Streptophyta; class Magnoliopsida; order Asterales; family Asteraceae; genus Chrysanthemum; species Chrysanthemum lavandulifolium. The sequence continues at coordinate 131,874,750 of CM040244.1, read as the reverse complement.
ATGATCGAGAAGCCATACGTGACGAAGAAGATTAGATAAAGACACAACGTGTTACCTTGTAGCGTGTACGTGACAAGTAAAATGAGAACCAAGGTTTGATAAGACCCACGACAGCATCACCACAGCAGCCTCCTTCTTTTCGTCCTAGTAACCCACGACTAAAACAAAACCAACCAGCCTCCCTTTGTCCAAGGAGCCACGACCAGGAGCAAGTAACCCCCGACCAGCAGTAGGGATCATGTCTAGCAAACCCACGTCTAAGGGACGCACCTCACGACAGAACCAACCCAAAGAAAACTCACGTCCCCAGCAGCTCCTACCCAAGACCCACGATCAAGCTATCTTTACGAGCCAAACACGACTACAAAGACACCTTTGAATCGTGATACATGATCACAACTTCCTCCTTTTTGCTTTGAATCCGAATGAGATGGGAAATAATTATCTTGCCGTCATTTTCTTGTGTAGGGAATTAGGGTTTGTAGCTTTTATTTGACTTAGTAAATATGGTAGTTATTTTGAGGAGATAAATGAGAATTAAAGAGAGTTATGGGGAAATAATTTGGGGCGTGTGATAGGGAGTTAATGGGCGACTATTATGGCTGAATTTAGGGGGAGGGAGATCTTTGCCAAATTCAATTTATTTTATTTATCATATTTGATTTTGTGTTATTTTTGTTTAGTTAATGTGTTGGTAAAAAATGGCTCAAGTAACTTATGTTATGTGTTACATTATTTTTTTGTAGACAATAGTGTAAGTTGGTCATTAATATTTTGCATAATTCATTTACGAGTTAAGTGATAAACGTAGTTAACGGGTTTGACATATTTAACGTATTTCACAAATATTAAGCTGAGGGGTATTCTAGTCATTTTACACGTTTACGATTTTTAGGGTTTTACAATATTTCCTTGTTTAACGAAGGAAACTGGAAATTCATCTAGAATAGATGAAGAAGTTGTCCAAGATAAGATACATCAAGATGATAATGATCTCCAAGATGAGAGACAAGATCAAACTGAGGAAGAAGAGGTTGAACCTAGAAGAAGCAAAGTATAAGAACCAGAAATCGTTTGGACCCGATTTTGTTTCTTTTATGGTTGAAAACGAACCTACTTCATACCAAGCGGTTACTTCCTCAGAAGGGCCTCAATGAAAAGAATCCATTAAAAGTGAAATAGATTCTATTTTACAAAACCATACTTGAGAGCTTGTGGATTTACCTCCTGGTTGTAAACCACTAGGCTATAAATGGATCTTCAAAAAAAAGATGAAAGCCGATGGCACCATTGACAAGTACAAAGCAAGATTAGTAATCAAAGGATTTAGACAACGAGAAGGTCTTGATTACTTTGATACATATTCACCTGTTACGCGAATAACCTCGATTAAGATGATACTTGCTATTGCCGCTTTAAGAAATTTGGAAGTTCACCAAATGGATGTGAAAACGGCTTTTACGAACGGAGATTTAAAGAAGAAATCTACATGAACCAACCCGAGGGTTTCATGGCTCTGGACAAGAGAACAAAGTTTGTAGGCTTGTTAAGTCATTATATGGCTTAAAGCAAGCTCCCAAACAATGGCATCAAAATTTGACCACGCCATGCTAGAGTGAATTCAAAATTAATGAATGCGACAAGTGTGTTTATGTCAAAGACACAAATAGTGGATATGTAATCTTGTGTTTATATGTTGATGATATGCTTATCGTTGGCGTGAACGACAAGATGATCAAATCTGCTAAAGACATGTTGAAATCAAAGTTTGACATGAAGGATATGGGTTTGGTGATGTGATCCTTGGAATAAAGATCATACGAACTCAAAATGGACTTGTGTTAAGTCAAGCACATTATGTGGACAAAATTCTTAATACTCATAATGCGGGGATTCCGGCCTAGCTAGAACTCCAATTGACACAAGAAGCATCTATCTAAAAATAGAGGCTTAGGTGTTGCCCAATTAGAGTATTCAAGAATTATTGGCATGTTAATGTACTTAATAGCGTGTACCGGACGACTTAGCATATGTTGTTAGCGAGCTAAGTAGGTATACTAGTAACCAAGCTATGCACATTGGCGTGTATGACTAGGGTACTTCACTATTTGAGATCTGATCGCGATTATGGATCGCATTATGATCGATATCCATTTGTTATTGAAGGATACGGTGATGCAAATTGGATATCGACATAAAGGATTCTAGATCGACTAGTGGATATGTGTTTACACTAGGAGGGCGACTATATCTTGGAGGTCTTCCAAGCAAACGGTTATAGCTAAGTCCATGATGGAATCGAATTTATCGCGTTAGATAAATGCGGACAAGAGGCGGAATAGCTACGCTAATTCATAGAGGACATACCAAGGTGGCCTAAACCGTGTGACCATTAGTATACATTGTGATAGTCAATTAACAATTGGCGAGCTCATAGCATAATGTATAATGGAAAGTCCGACATATCCGTCGTCGACATAATTCGATCGACAACTACTCTCAACAGAGTTATCTCAATTGACTATGTGAAGTCAAAGGATAACATCGTGGATCCGCTTACAAAAGGCTTAAGCAGAGAGTTAGTAAGTAAGTCGTCTAGAGGAATTGGACTAAAGCCCTTGAAGGAATGAGTTTCTATGAAGGAAAACCTAACCCGCTTGTTGGAGATCCCAAGATCCGGGTTCGATAGGACAACCTAATCATAGAAATGTGGGGAAGTCACGTCAATGTGGGGAGTTACTAAATATTGTAACTTCCTAGTCCATTCCTATAACAAATGTGACTTGTTGAGAGGTTAAACATATGGCTTTAGTGATTACGGATGAAATCATAAAGCATAATGATTCAAGATGAAATCACAAAACATATGTTTTAATGATTCAAGATGAAATCACCTATGTGAGAGAAGTGGGGTCGCTTGAAGGAAATGTGGGCGCAATTCCTAAGAGCTCTTGCAGAACCAGGCTAGTATTCATGACCATAACGAATCGACTATGAGGACTTGACAGTGTCAGGGAGAGTCTTGTGTGAAGTGTAATGTCGTCTACGTAAATGGATGATGAGTTCAAGGACATCGTGTCTACTCAGATCTAGGAGACTAAGTGCATCTCACAAAGGAAGGTTCAGGGTTACACCTACCTATCCTATGCAAGACTTAACCGCAGAAATTTCACCGAAACTTTCGTGTGTTTTCGACCGATTTCCATTCATGTGGGGGATTGTTGGAAAAATAGTTTTGCAAAATGAGTTTTTGCAAATTTTGGACAATATTTAATATATGTATTTGTTATATATATTCATACTTCTTGGTAGCTTTGCGTTCTCCTCGACGAGAGCTTCGCAACGAGCTAAAGTATGTCCAAAATGGAGTTAATATGAATGAGATATCGTGTGCCAAAGTGGGACGCGTGAGGCATAAAATTTGGGAAAATAAACACATCCCACATCGCCTAGAAAAGGAAGTGGGGTGTGTTTATATAGAAATCTTGATATGAACCTTCAAAATGATTTGTTGGTTTTACTCCAACACCTACGTCTTGTGGCAGTGAAGTCTTGATTCGAGATTACGGGGCAAAATGGGTTGAAGCTTCGAACTCATGCGAGCCGCATGCGACCCATGGACACGAATCGCAGTTCAAACCTCGCATACCTGCGTATCTTTTTGCTGCAGATTTCATTGTCATTATTTCCATATTTTGTGTCCATTTATTTTTGGAACTGATTTGAACTTTGTAAACAAGTTAGACAAGAATCGGTTTAAATAAATGGAAGATTATAAACCCGTGTTTAATAGTTAACATATTTGCATATCTGTTTATTATTTGGCAGATATCTTTCTTGGTGACCAAGATAGGGTTAGCCTATAAATTAAACATCTCTCATTCAATTTTTTCACACAGAAAAACGCACTTCATTCTGAGACGATTTCAGGTCCATTCGATCGTAGATACAGAACTTCAAGTGTTTTTCGAGGCAAGTGAGTCTAGTCCCATTGCAGCAATTTGTACGTTATCTTGCAGGAAGCATTTAGCGAACTGCATTTTAAAGGAATCGTGTTCAACACCATCGCTCAATTCTCTTTATCGCTTTCATTTAAATTCGTTGAATAATGTCTCGCTGTTTCGCAACCTACTTCATTCATACTATTATTTATTTACTGTTGTTTATTTATTGTAATTATAATCTGATTTTCATAAATAAAGTGTACACAGTTTTCCACAGTTACAAATTCTACGTTTACAAATGTATTCATGAAAAAAACGACATCTTATATTAGAAAGTCATTTTCATTAGTTGTTAAAGTAATCAACATGCAAACGGCATTAATAAACCATTTTTATGCGTGGAAGCATCATAGCCAATACCTGCTGATTATAGAGCACCAATAATTAACCGGGAAGAGGTTGGTTATCAAACACAACAAAAATTTAAATATTCTATTTGATCTCTTATATTAGTAATATTTTTGAATACCAACCTTGACTCCTCACGCCAATCGAAAAGCATAATATTTTGATTTTTTATTGCATTTGTATAAAAAAAACTCATATTAACCAACGTAATAATTCTTCAACGTCAAACCATCAGTTTGACAAATCGCTATGCTAAATTCATCAGGTGATGTCGTGATGACATGTGATATTTAGACAATGACAAAATCCCAGATTAACAAATACCCCACAAACGATTTTCGCAACTTGTCCCATCATCAACTTGAGTCTCGCCACGATTCACGAATATGATCCACCATATCCTCCCTCTCTCTACCGACAACAAATCTTACTCTCACCTAGAAAGCAACATGATATAGAGGAAAGTTGAATCTAAACCCAGAGTTTATTAAAGACCCGATAAATTAATTATAGTCATCAATTTTTTCATCAAATTAAAAGAACATATTTTTATCTATTTTTTTCTTTACAAAATTAAATATTTCACAAACCGTTAATCGTTACGCAAAACAAATCATAAAATCGCGACAAGAATCAAGTTATTTTTCTATAAAGGGCACGTTTATATATTTTTGACGATTTTTTTTTCGATTTTCTTTTTCAGTTACTTTCCGAAAAATCACATGTGATTTATGAAATCACAAGTAATTTGTGATACAAATCACATGTGATTTTTTTAGACGTAACTGAAAAAAAAGTTTATCAAAAATATATCAAATTGCTCATCTACTAAAAGATAAAAAAAATATTCGTCATGATGGTGTATTTTTTTCACTTTAAGATATTTTATTTTTAAAAAAGAAGTAAAAAGTGAGTTTTTTTTCTTTTTTTTTTTATATATGAAAATGAGTATTGATCCATTGAATATTTATATAATTTTGGGTCTACATTGATATCAACTCACATGATACATCATACATATCATGTTTCTTCGCAAGCAGTAGCATATTGATAAACCTATAAGAATTAACTACATTTTTTGTCATTGTGGTTTACTAGGTATTTCACTTTTGATCTAATTTTTCAAAAAAATATCAGGTTCAGTTCAAAAGTGATACTTTCCTTCCACTTTTAGTCCATTTTGATAATGACGTTAGTTCCGTTAGTTAAGTCCAGTCGTCAGGTGGCAACGTTAGTCCTTTATACCAACGATTGCTTGCAACGTTTGCCACGCTAGTCCTTTATACTAACGATCATTTGCAACATTAGTCTTTTAGACCAACGATCGTTTGCAACGTTAGTCCTTTTTTATACGTCTTTATTTATGTTCTTATATACGCTTTTATACACATTTTTATACGCACATTTTTATACATGTTTTTATAAATGGTTTTATACATGTTTTATAGACGTCTTTATAAATGTCTTTATTTACGTTTTTATATACGTTTTTATACGCGTTTTTACGTGTTTTTATACACGGTATATACGTTTTTATACGCATTTTTATACATGGTTTTTATAGGCGGTTTTATAAAACATGTGTAAAGACGTGTATAAAACCGCATATAAAAACGTGTATAAAAACATGTATAAAACCGCGTATAAAAACTGGTATAAAAACACGTATATAAAAGTGTGTATAAAACCGTGTATAAAAACGTGTATAAAAATGCGTATAAAAGCGCGTATAAAAGGTGTATAAAATGTGTATAAAAACGTATATAAAAACATAAATAAAGATGTATATAAAAACATGTATAAAACCATTTATAAAAACATGTATAAAAATGTACGTATAAAAACACGTCTAAAAATGTGTATAAAAGTGTATAAAAACATAAATAAATACGATAATAAAAGGACTAACATTGCAAACATTGCAAACGATCGTTGGTATAAAAGACTAACGTAGCAAACGTTGCAAACGATCGTTGGTATAAAGGTCTAACGTTACAAACGATCGTTAATATAAAGGACTAACGTTGTCACTTGACGACTGGACTTAAATAACAGAATTAACGTCCTTATCAAAATAGACTGAAAGTGAAACGAAAGTATCACTTTTGGACTAAATCCAAAACTTTTTAAAAAATTGGACCAAAAGTGAAATACCTTACAAATTACAATGACAAAAAATGTAGTTAACTCAATCTATAATTTAAGTATGGGAGGTGATTTGCACACTCTCGCAAATGATTGGGAAACTCAAGTTTTGAGTGTTTGGACATTTATGTCCTCATATTATTTTTAATTATGTTTATCCTGTAAGGGTATAAATGTCCAAGCACTCAAAATTTGAGTATCTCAATCATTTATAAGAGTGTGCAAATCACCTCCCTTTAAGTATGGTGCGCGCATAAAGTCATGGTGACAAATAGATTTTCAGTGCGAAAAAGGACGTACAAAAGAGGATGTGGTGTAAGAGACCATGAAAAATGTGATTGTGTCACATTATTAAACGGTAAGAAAAATAGTGGTGGTATAAAATAGGTTTGAAGTGAAGCTTGAATAAGTTTCAAGTTTTCTTTATTTAAACAAGCTATTAGAAATCAAGAACAAAGGAGGAATCCTATGTAACTACGTACAGCTTAAAATTGTTGATAAGTGACAAACCTAACACAAATTATTAAATAATCCTAAATGTCATACCTTAGTCTATAAACAGTTCCAGATGGCCCAATGCATTCCGAGCAAGACTGTTAATCACCCTAGGCGAATAAGCCTTATTCGGATTAGGTTAATTGGATTTTGAGGAAGAAAAACATTACCCGTACCCAATCCTAATAAGGTATGTGTTATTTGGGTTGCAGGTTATTCGGGTACGAGTTATTCAGGTTACTCGGGTATGGGTTAACCCGAATAAGCCAAATAAGGTTGAAATTGTTGTTCCCTATTCACTATAGTATAAAACAGTTTAATATTGTAAACAAACTAATAGTGAATCAATGACTGAAAAGATATAAGTAAAACACAAAGAGTAATTTTCAACATCATATTCTTATTAGAAATGAATCAAAGAATCGTTACCCTAGTACTTGAACAAGACTAGGATTGAAATGACAAAGTGTTGTAACTCCTCACTAAGCTCAAAGCTAAGTCGAGCACAACTACACGGAACCACCGAGCTATCTCGGGACACAGGTTGTATTTGGAGGTGAAAGATGGCTTGTGTGTGTGTGTGTTTTACAATTCACAAGCTTAAACTTTCACTCCATCTCTTATGCTATTTATACAAGTATGAGTTTTAACTCTTCCTAAGTGACAACCGACAATTTGCGAAGACAAAACATCGATGTATTTTGTCTCATTCTAAAGACTATATTAGGTAAAGGGACCAAGTCACTTTCTTCATGTCAATCTTGATGTTGATTCTAAAAGGAAACTTTCGGGATAAGTACTCCGTCTTATTCGCTTCCAATGTAACCGCTTTATCCGCCTTTCTTGATCTTCGTCTTGATTTGGTTTGTCTTGATGTAAGTAGTTGGTGAGGAGTTTAGGGATTCGGTGAGTTATTGTCATCACCACCTTTGAATCCACCATCTTCTTCTTGACTCGATCTTCACCCTTTAAGTTCCGCCTTCGAGTGGAGAGACTTATTCTTCGTCTCTCATCGAGTATCTCGAAGATGGCTCATCGAGAGACTATGCACTCGATGACTGTTAGTGTTTAATGATATAAACACTTAGGGTATTTTCTATTCAAATCCTTGACTTAAGGGTTTGGGTATTCTTGACCCAACGGTCTCCCTATTTGGATATACAAATAGCCTAAGTGTTTGATCAGTGTAAGTGAGCAAATGGCTTCTTCTTACACTGAATGTACTACTGAACATAATAAGGAACACTGAATCTTTTAACAAAAGCATACATCGTTTATTGATCAATTACAAGGTTCCTATCACTAGTACAAAAGATAAATGATAATGATGTCAGTTAAGATGGATCCCCAGTGCTTCAAGCTTAGGTTTCTTTTTTAGGAGTGTTTCTTTGTCAGGGTGCTCTCTTATCTTGGCATTCAGGTCATCGAGTTAAGTGATCCCAAAGTCAGTGAATTTTAGGGGATCATGAACCTCGAAGTGTCTTTTATCATCCCCCCTGTAAACATTCATGGCCAGTGGTTTGGTTTTAGGGATGATTTTGACATCTGTGATTTTCTCAGACAGCCTTCTATTAGTCATTGACCAGTTGTAGTGATCAATTCTTGCCTTCCTGATGGCTGCAGACTTCTTGTTCTTTTTTTTCCAACTGTTTTCTCATTCAGCCATCTTAGCAGCCTGAGCATCCTTAAACTTTTGTCCTGCCTGACCCTTCTGAAGCTTCTTTGGATCAATTCCTAAGTTCTCAGCTTCTTCAGTGACAACTTTTATCAGTGCTTATTTGCTCTTCCTTTCCTCCTCAGCTAGTTTCTGTTTCCTTTCTTCTCTTGCTAGATAGGCGCCATTTGTTATGGTGAGCGGTATTGATGTCGCCGATCTTGTAGGGAATATTCTCAGGCTCAGGAGTTTGCATTATGCCTTTACCTTTGTCCTGGCCTGAGGAAGATGATGCTACCAGTGGTGGTGGTGTTGTTGTGATGGGTGCAACTGTCATAGCCATTGTTGTTGTTGATGATAAGGGTGTGATTGATGAAATTGGTACAGCTGGGACTGGTGGTGTTGGCTCCCCCTCAGTGTGAGAGGAAGTCTCTTCAGCGGTCTTCTCCCCCTCAACTGTTGCGGCAACGTTAGTGATAGCAAGAGTTGGCTCTGACACTAGGAGAGTTTGGGTGGCTTGACCTTTAAAGGCTTGGTAGATTTCAGTGACCATAGCCTTGATGTCAGATGTATCCTTTTGAAGACCAGTGACCTTTGTTTCCAGATTAGCTTGAGAAAGTTCCAAGGCAGTCATCGTGGCCCAAGATTCCAAGCCATTGATGAGGAAGCCTTAGCTAAATTGGTCACTGAGCATCCAAAGAGCCCAGTGTTGCTCAAGAGACCGAATCAAGATTGAAGACCCTGAACATTGGCAGACTTTAGCATAGTGATCAGTTCAGTGAAGTCTGAGGAATTCTTCAAGTAAGCCTCAGTAACCTCCAACACTTTTGAGTTGTGTGTTGCGTCTTCTTTGACCGATTCCCTGATTTCATCAATCTTGGTCCCACAACCCTGAAGATGTTTGAGAAATTTAGCCAAGTTATCATCCAATCTGTGAAGTTTCTCATACATAAGATCTCTGTGTTCATCAGTGTTTGCATTGAAGTTGAGCACATCGGATTTAAGGTCAGCATAACTGGCAGCAGCCTCAGTGTGTTGATCCCACATTTGGTCAGTGACCCCAGAGTATATCTTCCTTGAGGCTTTGGTGATCTACATGACTAGCTGTCATTCAGTGATTGGAAGAATGTTGTCATAGCGGCTAAATTCACGTAGCTGGATGATGAGGAGTCCGAGTCATTGTCTTTGAGTTGAAATGGTGACTCGGTATGCTCATGGATCGGTGAGGTTCTTGTTCGATTGAACCTCGCGTCCACTTCTTCCCCCGCGATAAAATTACATCTTCACTTTCGGCATGTTCATCATCGAAAAGAGTATCCCCTGTAACATCGACCATAGTTAACAAAGTGGGGTGATGGGTTCCGTATCGTGGTGGTTTTAATCCTCCGAGTCTTTGTCCCCTTGAACCCTCGACATCGATGGGTTTTCGATGTCTTCTCGGGAGTCGGGATTGGTGATGGGTTCCATATCGGTGGGTTGTTCCTTTCCTCCGAGTCTTTGTCCCCGAGACCCCGAGACACCGATGGGTTTTCTCGGTGCCTTTAGCGGAGTCGGTGACGGTTATATCCTTATCGGGTTGTTTAGGTCCTCCGAGTCTTTGGGATCATTCGGTGTGCCCTCGACAAAGGCCGTGATTTGCTAATGTCATCATTGGGCGATGTGGAAGGCGCTCCCTACCGGCCGGGTTGTATGTTTCCTACGGATCTGGGAGTAGTAGTTGGGACCAAGGGCACCGATTACGATTTATCGGTGTCCTTCGTTGTCACCGTGGTGGATGATGCGTGGTCTCCGGTGGGTGGCAAGTCGGTCTTGGGTTTTCTTTGCCTTTTGGCGGTGTTCCTAAAGCCTCGGGGCCCTGAGACTTGGGTTTGGTCTTAGTCCCAGTCTGAGACTTCCCCTTTCTCTTTTTAGGAGCAGGGTTAGGAGACACTGGTACCCTCTGATTGTTTACAGCAATCATATGGGCCATCAATTCAATATTAGTGACTTGGGATGAGTCTTTTTGAAAATTAGATTGACTCAGGATACCGGGTATAGCACCAAATTTTTCGTCCTGAGGGTAATTGCAACACAGTAACACTTGCAAAGCACATGAGACAAACCTAGGATACAAAATGTATTTCGTCCTAGTTTTGCTCAGTAGCTTGGTTACGAGATCACTGTAAATGATCTCCCCAATGTCGACATTGACCCCATTCATCAAACAGTAAGCCATCATCAACTGAATAGAGTTAACTTGTTCAGTTGATGAGTGGTTCCCACCGAGAACCTGAATCACAAATGTGAACAGGATCTTCCAAGCCGTGGGGAATGAATTCTTGGTGACTGGGGTCTTGTCCAAAAATTTTGGATCCAAAACTATTTGTTTAACCCATCCTTCACTGTGGAGGGTTCAGGATAGGCGACATAAACTCCCTTGTTGTAGTCTAACCCTGTTGAGGTGCAAAAAGTTTTGTAATCCAGGGTGACTGACCTTTCCCCATTAAAAAGACTAAACTTAATGAGATACTCCCTGAGAGGTCTTAGGTCTGTCTCATTAGTTGCGGGTGTCGGGTCATAGGCCACTGCAGTAGCCCAAAACTCCCTGAGGAGATTTTGGTATACAATTAAGGGACATTGAACAAAGGCCTTTTTCAGTGGGCAGTTATACAAAAATTTCATAATGTCCTTGTAGGCTGGGACAGTTTGAGGATATTCAAAATTGCCTATGACATTATTGGTTTTAAATTCAACATTGGTACGATCCCCTACCCACTGAGGTGCAAACTGGAGAGATTGTGTTCTAGTCATTTCCATTAGAAGACTTTTTAGGGTTTTGAAAGAAAGTTTGAGCTAGAACAATCAAAGAGTGTTAAATCTCTCAAGTTTGTGATGAAAAACTTTTTGTAAATGTTTACAGAGGAGGTTTTCGTAAAAGATTTGAAGAACACAAAGATTTACGGGTTTGAAAGAGATTTTGTGAGTTTTGTTAGCGTAAATCTTTTGTGTGTGTTATAAGGATTTTGTGAGGGTATTTATAGAGTGATGAGAGGGTTGTTTGTGCATACTTGTGGATTTGTAAAGTCGGTTTTGAAAACGTTTTGAATTTCCACATTTAATGCCACCTCCACTACCATGATAAAATCCGTTTTCAAGGAAAAGCGATTGCGATGTCAAGAAAAGTGCACTTTTGCAGTAATAAACTATCCATAAGATATTTCATGTGTGAGAGGGCATTTAAAGCCAAGTGTGATGAGGTAAGTATTTGAGGGACCCTTGATACGGATGACAGTAAGACAAAGAGACATATATTCCTATATTAAATTGGCATAGTTACCAACCTAGGACATTTAAGTAACTAATACTTGGAGCATTTAGTTACTCATTCAATGTTCAATATCAACTGTCAGGGTCCCTAAGTGAGTCTTACTCATTCAGTGAGATGGTTATTTTGGGGTATTGTTCAGGGAGGATGAATTATTTCAGAGAACTTACTGAGATTGGGATTGGTTTTCGTGTTCTCGACTTTCAATGTCAAGCATTCCCAATTCAAATTTTCGGTCTCTCAAGATAGGTTCATCTAAGGGTTTGGTGAAGATATCGCAAGTTGATATTCGATAGGGATGAAATGAAGCTCTATGTCTCCTTTCATTATGTGGTCCCCGATGAAATGATATCGATATCAATGTGTTTGGTTCTTTGGTGAAGAACGGGGTTGTTGGAGATTGCAATAGCAATGGTGTTATCACGGAAGATGGGTACCATTTTGTAATGGATATCATAGTCACCGAGTTGACTTTTCATCCATAAAACATTGGCACAAAGATCCTGCAGCAGACCACATATTCGCCTTCAGTGAAGACATAGCCACCGATTGTTGCTTTTTGCACTCCAACAAACTAGTTTTCCTCCAAGAAATTGACGGGACCACGAGGTACTTTTTCATCCATGTTGCACCCAAGATAATCGTAATCGAATAACCTTTGAGGTCAAACCACGAACACTTTTGATAGTAGAGTCCAAGGCTTGGAGTTCCCCTTGGTATCCGAGTATTCTTTTGGCTGCAGTGAGGTGGGATTCTTTGGGATTGGACCGATATCTTGCTATTAGGCGATCGAGAATTGTATGTCCAGTGCGAAGCGATTGGATACATCGGTGAGCCAACAATCCCTTTGAAGTGAGTTTGGTTGGTGATTTGCCGGTGAGATCGGGTCCAAGGTTGTTAGGAGGGACCATTGGTGTCTTCACCGAGGCACAATCGGATATCTCATATTTTTCAAGAGATTTCTAGTGTACTTCTCTTGGTGATGGAGATTCCTTTATCGGTTTTCGATTTGTAGTCCAAGGAAGTATGTGAGTTCACCCATCATGCTCATTTCAAACTTCTTTGTCACCGCTTTTCAAACTGTTTGCAAGAGTGTAGTTTGTTGAGCCAAAGATGATGTCATCAACATATACTGGACTAGTATCATATCTTGTTTTATCCTGTAGATAAACAATGTGTTGTCTATCTTTCCTCGACAAACTTGTTTTGAATCGGGAAGGTGAGAGAGTTTCATACCATGCCTTGGGAGATTGTTTCATCCATAAAGGGCTTTATCAAGCTTGCGAGACATAGTCAAGGAATTCACTACTCTCAAAGCACGGTGGTTCTTGAACATACACATCTTCCTTGAGTTCACCATTCAGAATGCACTTTTACATCCATCCGTAAACTTTGAAGTTCATGTAGGTAGCAAATGCAAGGAATATCCCGATGGCTTCCATTCTTGCAACAGTGCAAATGTCTCATCATAGTCAATGCCTTCTTGTTGATCAGAACCTTTGGCTACAAGTCCGGCTTTGTTTTTAATGACAAATGCTGTTTTCATCGCTTTTTTCACGAAAACCCACTTCATTCCTATGACAATGACATCCCGAGGACATTTGATCAAGGTCATGACATTGTTTTATCAAACTGTTGAAGTTCTTCTTGCATAGCCTAAACCCGGCTTGGATGTTTTAGAGCCTCAACGACACTTTTGGGTTCTATATCGATAGGTAATCGGCATATAGACATTCATTGGTCAAGCTGCAGTTAACTTAGCGACCATGCTTCTAGTGAGCATGCCTCGGTGGGTTCACCATGATGTTTACAAGCTCAATGTCCCGAGATTTTGTCCACTTACATTGTGGTCTAGGATCCGAGCTTGAAGAGGTCACTGGAGACTCGGGAATGAGTTCGGTGCATGAGCCACATAATCATTAAGAACATCCGTTGAGATGTCATGTTGAGTTGAGGTTCATGAATCACGGGTTCTGAACATTTGGTTCGATGTTACCTATCCTAGGAGGGACCGATTGATTATCAATGAATTCACCGTTAGTTGGTTGTGACAGTTGTGAGGCAAGACATAATATGAGATGTCAACATCGACTTGGTATGAGGAATTGATTTGATGTTATACTCATCGGGAGGATATCTTGATGAGTTATCAATTCCTATTTCCTATTGAGGAGTTGGTGAACCTAATGCTTTTCGAACTCTCATCAAAGGTGACATGAAAGGTTTCCTCAACTTGTTTTCTCCTTGTGTTAAATACCTCAAGGCTTTGGAGATCGGTGAGTAACCTAGAAAGTATCTATCATCGACTTTAGCATCAAACTTGCCTAGATGATCTTTGTGATTATGAATAAACACAAGACATCCAAACACATGAAAGTAGTCGATATCGTGAAGTCTACCTTTGAATATCTCATATGGGGTTTTGTTATGTCTTTTGACAATGATTGACTGTTTTGAGTGTAACAGTTGTTTGACCGCTTGATCCGTAAATGTTTTGATAGAGTTGAGCCATTTAACATAGTTCAAGCGACCTCAATGAGAGTTCATTTTTCCTTCACTACCCCATTTTGTTCAAGGGTGTAAGGAGATGAAAATTTTGGGAGATTCCTTTCATCACGAAATTCTCAAGCTCTTCATTTCGAACTCGGTACCATTGTCGATTCGATTTGTTTAATCGTAATGTCATTCGGTTTTCAATGTTCCGATGAATGACATTATAGTGTCATTGCGACTCTTTTTGGAAAGAAAGTATACCCAAGTGTATCTTGAAAACTCATCAACAATGACAAGTGTATACTTCTCATCTTTGGATTGATCTAGGACCGATTGGTCCAAAGAGATCCATATGCGAGGTGAAGGCGACTTTGATTGAGAAATTTAGTTTTGTTTTGAATGATGCTCTTTGATGTTTGATTTTTCACAGGTGAGCATGGTTTGTCTTTTGCAAAACGAGTGATGGTAAGCCAAGGACCTTGTTTTGTTTTGCCAAGTTGTTGAGATTTTGAAGTTTAAGTGAGAGAGTCTCTTATGCCACAACAGTTTGACAGTTTGGTGGCTTTGGCAAAGAGACAAGTTCCATCTTTAGAGAGTGTTGACATGTCTAAGACATAAACATCATCCCTTCTAGGAGCTATCAAAACAACTTCTTTGTTGGAATTGAAAATGGTATCTTGTTTTTCATTGAATTGCACAATGTACTTTTTATCACAAAGTTGACTGACACTGATGAGATTGTATTTTAGACCTTTGACATAAGCTATTCTAGAGAAAACTATTCCATTACAGTATACTGAACCATAACCTTTAGTGGGACATGATGAGTTATCACCAAATCCTACCTTGGGTCTTGGTTCCTTTACATATTTGTGCAGATACTCCTTAACACCAGTCATGCTTCTTGAGCATCCACTATCTAGATGCCAAATGGGCTCCCTGGCGTGTCTCTGCACAAATAGTAGACAAGATTAGTTTCTCTTGCTAACCCACATACTAGTGGGCTTGGGCTTAAAGGTCTCTTTGAATTTAGCAATTGACTCATGGTCAGTGGTTGAGTGCATTGTGCTACCACAGGTTTTGCATTTGGAGACTGAGGATGACTCAGTGATTTTGGGTTGCTTGGAACTTCTCCTTGCTTGAATGACACTGTCATGCTGAGATGTCTTATGAGCTAGATTTCCGCAAATATCACAGCATTTGTTCATGAGACAATCATCAGGATGATGATCATTAAAGCCACGAGTGTGGGCAAGGAGGAAAAGGTTTTGCTCTAAACTTTTGAAGCGAGACTAGAGGATGAAGCATACCGATGACCAACTTTGGTATAGTTTGCTTCTTGAGAGAACTTACATATTGTAAGTGATCGAAGTTCGTGATCATCCATTTTGCGATCATACAAAAGGATTCTATTGGTATAGTGGCATAGATCACATGCTTGGTTTTGTTGGTGGCTTTTGACTTTGAGGAACTAGAGAAGTCGACTTTGTCTCCTTGATTGATTCAGAACTTTTCGATGGATTCCATCTTTTCGGTTAGCTTCCTCATAAGTTCACCATTCTTGAATTTGGTCGACCGGTGGGGACAGAGGATGTGGAAGTCTCGGTGGGGGTAGATTCATGTTGAATTGTTTTGATGGTCTTTTCGGGATAGTTCTACCAAGTCCGGACTTTTCTTTTGGTGAGTGTGGATTGTATTGTAATGGAGTAAGCTCATAGTGGGAGTAGCACCATGAAGAGGTTCGAGGGGTGGAAGTGGTGCTTGAGATTGACTTCGGACTCGGAGATGTGATCGGTACTCTCGGGCACCTCGTGGAGTCCAAACATGCTTGATGAGTGTCTAAATACTCATCATTTTTATCTTGTTAAAATGCCAAAAACATCCGAAAACACTCAAGAATGCTTCAAAATGATAAAAATATCACAAACAAGTGTTTTATATGTTTTAAATGCAAAACATCAAAATCGATGAAAACGTATTAAGTTTGCATAATTGGCGCTTTAGTCCCCAAGTTACAAAAGTTGTCAAAATAGTCCTGGTAATTCAAAAACTTGCAAAATATCATTTTAGGTCCTTGAGATTCAAAAGTTGTCAAAATAAACCCTTCCAAGTTTACAAATCACAAATTGACAACTTTAGTCCTTTAACTTTGAAAATTGTCAAAATAGTCCTTGGTTAATTTAAAAGTGAAAATTATCAAGTTTTAACCTTGTTCTATTAATAAATGGCAAAATGGTCCTTATGATAAACTTTTGAGAAAATTACATAATTGGTCCCTCAAGTTTCAAACTTGACAATTTTGGTCCCTAGATTTGTAAAATGGAAATTTTCAACTATGGTCCTTGTTCTATTATCACTTGGCAGGTTTAGTCCTTATGAGAGCTTGGGAAAAGGTTCAAGTTCAGCCCTTCATCTTTGGCTAAATTGCAAATATGGTCCTTGTTGTTAAAATAAGCCAATAGGATCCCTTTATTATTCTAGCCCAAATCCAAGCCCAAACACTTGACCCGCCCATATTTTAAATTCAAAAAACCGCGGTCCTTGAGATCGCCTCTTTCAAAGCAGTATTAGCCAAAACCAGTGGTTTTAACCACTGGTTTTCTCCTTTACACCTCACCAACACCACTTGAGTATCTTCCCCCTCCACCTCCACACCAATCCAACTTCAATTAATGCTAATAACCTGCTCGTTGGAATTTTGGCGCCAAAATCGCCAAGTGGCAATTATGATGATCTGGCTCATTTCAATGGTCTAGATGTGGTGGGATATTCTCAGAGGTCGACAAGAGATGGTTGAAGTCAATAAATATCAAGAAGGAAGCAACATAGATAGCAATCTAGTGTAATTTTAATTTTCATTGTCGTTTTAACTTATTTCTTAATTCCAGTGCATTTTAAAGCTTTTAAATCTTGTATTTTATGTTATCGAGTAATATAAACCTTTTGATATCATCAATTTCACTTTTCAAGTATTATTTCAAGTTATGCAATTTTCTCATTATTCAAGAAATCTCAATCATTAAAATGATGTTAGAAATTGTTACTTTGATGAGAATCACACATAAGCTCCATATAAAGCTTATACAAGCTTTTAGATACTCTTAAAAGGTGTTATAAGAAAAATCAAAATTCACAAAAATACCACTTAATTAGTTAAAAATAAAAATCCATGGTTCAAGGTTCTAGCAGTTGAGCGGGGTATATTTTGGATTGCCTTGGGATTAGTGCTTCATGGGAAGCTTTAGGATGTGTTTTCGGACCTTGGTTCTCGTTTTCAATTGGAAGTCATTTGTAAGCGTTTTGATCAATTTGGCATTTCAATATTAAAGTTGTTCTTTACCTTAAATTCTGTTTGTTTATGTTTGTTGGTCATATTTAATCACAAATAATCAATAAAATCGGTTGTAGGTTCATTAGAAGTTGTAGTTTCTAAAAATTTTATTTCAATAATTTTATTAGCATAACTGATAATCTTAAGTTTTATGTTGCTAATTCTGTTGTTTCATACTTCTCTAGTCTTAGTATATGATAATTCAAGGGTGTGATTCAGTTTCATGATCTAAATCATTGATTTGCTTTGAAAAGTTCTAAATCAGTATCAAAAAGGGTGTTTGGTTGAATCTGTTTATCTGTACTAGAAGTTGTGCAGACCTGTGCTTGTAGTTGTTTTGTGTCAAACTTAGTCTAAAGAACTCAGTTTAACAAGAAAACCAGTCCTTAGTTGCTAAAAAGTCAAAATTACCTTAATCATCACTTAGCTTGTTAATTGTTGGATTTTAGCTTATCAAATTCACCATACTAGATTAGAATCTTATAATTTAGCTTAATCTCATCTTATTCTAGCTTAATATATCATAGTCAGTCCTTAGAATTGATTTAAAACTCAATATAGTCAACTTAGTTATTTTCTTAAAAAGTCAAATGCGCCTGTGCATGTGATTTCTAACCATTTTCATCAGCTTCTAAAAAGCTTATTAGTTGACCTAAACCAGTGATTCTTGTTTCTTTGGATAGTCAACCTGGTACTCTTTAGGTTCCAAGTTAAAAATCTCAATTTGGGGCTTATTCACTAGGTCTGCAACTGCTTATCAATCTGTCCCATAAAACTCAGCATTCACTGAGTTTTACTCAGTGAATTCTCAGATTTTGTATAAGCTTCTCAAAAGCTCATTATAGCTTGTTTGGCCATCATCTTTGGTTTATAGGTAGTCAACCAGGTCTTTTCCAAGTTCCAATCATTTCTTTTCACTTTTAGCTTATTTGGTGATCTGTGAATTAGCTTAAAGTAGTATACCAATTTCTGTTTTGCTTATTCAAGTCAAAACCTCAAATCTGTTTTAAGCTTGTAATACAGAAGTTCAAGCTTGTTGTTTTTGATTGAAATAGAGTTATTTTAGTTTAATATAGCTTCTGTGTAGGTTTGATAGCTTTTGGTTATCATTTGGCTGTTTCAAGTGCTTATTAATAAGCAGTTTACATAGCAGTAGCTTATTTCTCTACACAAGACCATGTTTTTCTATTTTTCATAGATTCAGTATATTAAAATAGTCTTTTTCTGAAATTTTCAGATTTTTCCAAGTTGTTTTGCTATTTTTCTTAATTAAAAACAGTTTTTAGGTATTTTTAAATAGCTTTAAATACAAATAAATTATAAAAAGTCCAAAAAAATGATTTTTCAATTTTCTTAGGTTAAGATAAATATAAAAGTAATAAAAAGTATTTTTCCATAATTTTCTTAGTTTAAAAAGTATTTTTTAGCATTTTTATTAGTTTTTAATAGTTTTAAATTAATAATAAATACATAATAAGTCTAAAAAATATATTTCTAGTTTTAAAATAAGTTTTATCATATTTTAGATTTTTCTAAGTTATAATTTCATTTTTCTAGGTTAATCTTGTATTTTCTTGTATTTTAGTGCAATTTAAATACTTAATAAATAGTTTTTAATTAATAATAAATAAATAAATAGTTGTAAAAATAATTTTCTTTTTCTAATAATTTTCTTTTATTATTAGGATTCCAAAAGTATAATTTTTATCTTTTTAGGCCTTTTATTTCTTTAAAACTCACTTTTTATTTTGTACGTAGACGTAATTTTATTTTAAACGTAAGTTTTAAGTTGTAGTTTTTAAACGTTCATCGCCTTTAAAAATAGTGATAGCGTTTATTTAATAGATTTTAACTTTTAATCTTTTAATTTGCATTTAAGTATTTGTTATTTGTTAATCTTTTCTTTTAGTATAATTTTCCATCGAAAACCCTACTGATTGCTATCCTTAGTGATCATTCTATCATCTGAAGTTGTTTTATAACACCAATTCATCCTCCGTGGGACTTAACGACCCAGGAATCCACTATATTCCTCTGATCTAAATTGTATTTGTGCTTAAGCGTTTTAAGTCTTTTTGACTTGTTGTTTGGACGCAATCAAATTTTGGCGCATTGCCGGGAGGTCAGAAGCGTGTTTCTAGCATTATCGGACCGCACTTGCACATATACCACAGTTTGTAAAAGTTTTACGTAAAGATAATATAAACCAAAAGTTCATTAACGCTTTTCCTAAAGTGTTAAAACCCAAAACAATATAAAACAACAAAACAATCGTAACGTTTTCATCTTGTGTTTCTTTTAAGGTGATTCTTAAAGAAATACGATTTGGTTAAACAGGACGATACCAAAATATTTTCCAAAAGTTTTAACCCCATCAAGACAAATCATTACCTACGTCTTTTCGGTGGTACTTAATTGAATACATAAAATCAACCACCAAGAAATCAAGGCGAACAGACTACCTAAGCTGGGGTGCGACCATTAATAAGTTCCCGAACATCGATTTAAAACTTGCCTTTGTGTCACTTGTGATTTGGTGTACCTTTTTCAAAAAGCCGGTTCATTTGTGATTATTGGTTAAGTTCACTTGTGTTTTGCCTCATTTGTTTTGGAAATTGATTTTTATACTTAGTGCATGCAAGACTCGTTCTTCCGATTCTACAAGTCCACTTTCCGAACTTGGAAACATTCCTCGTAAGCGTGAGGACGTTCGGCTCCTTCACCGTGATCGAGGAACGTCTACCACCACCACCACCGTCGAAATGGCGGAAGACAAACCTATGAATGAGCTTCTCCAAGCACCCATCGAGGGTTACGGAGATGCCATTGTTGTCCCAAACCATTGTGGGCGATACCTTCGAGCTCAAGACCGGGTTACTTAATCTAGTAACCCAAAGCCAATTCTATGGTCTTGGCGAGATGATCCTCATGCACACATTCGATGGTTTAACAAGATAGCATCTACCATCAAGTACAAGAATGTCCCACAAGAAGCTATCAAGCTTCTTCTTTTCCCATTTTCTCAGAGGACAAGCCGGAATGGCTCGAGAAACAACCCCTCGTTCTATAGAGACATGGGAAGATCTTGTCACCAAGTTTGTTAACGAGTTCTATCCTCCATCCCGAACCACAAGTCTTAAGAATGAGATAATGAAATTTTCTCGAGATTTGATGAATCATTCGGGGAGGCATGGGATCGTTATAAAGAATTGCTCGCAAGTGTCCACATCATGGTTTTACCGAGTTAATGCAAATGGATACTTTCTATAATGGTGCGAGACCGGTGACCAAGACTCTCTGAATGCCTCCGCGGAGGTAATTTCCTTAGCAAAACCACAAAGAAGCCTTACAAATCATTGAAAACAAGTCCCGTGTCCGTTTTACCGCACTAAGACATATCAAAATCGATCTAATCTGGGACCTTCTACTTCATCTCATATGAGTACATCTAGCACCGATGCTAAGATTGATAAACTCACCGATCTTTGTTCGGGCTTTGGTTCTTGCTAACCAAAAGAAAGTCACTTTCACTCGAGACACCATCACATGGTGAAGTGAAGAAAGTTGAAGTTTGTGTCACTTGTGGTGGTCCTCATGCATACTACAACCAGATCGCCACCGATGGTAGTCCGTTTGAAGCAAATGCTATAGCCGGTACTTCAAATCAAGGAGGTAATCAATACCGTCCTCGAATGAACCAAGCTACCGTGCTAACACTTATCGTGCACCACCGGTTTAACCGTAATCCTAACAGAATCGGAATCAACCTAGAATGAACCAAGGTTATCAAAACCAAGGTAATTTCTATCTGGACCCAATCAAGGTTTCCAACAACAAGGAACCTTCATCAAAACAATTTCAATCGTGGGAATCAATTTCATGGGAATGTGAATCCTAATCAAGGGAATTTTCAACAACAAGGTCATAATCAAAACATCCGACCTCAAAATTTCCCTCCTAATCCACCTCCCATCATTACTCCTCCGGGACCATCATCGATGAGTTCTTGAAGCGGTTTATGAAATCCCAAGATGAGATGAGCAGTTGTTGGTCGGATCGGATCGATCCGAAGAAGTCTTTAAATGATCGACCCTCGAGCTCGGTACTTTCCGAGCAACACGATCGCTAACCCGAGGGGCGATGCTAAGGCGATCACGACCAGAAGTGGTGTTTCATACAATGGACCCGCTGTTCCTACTACCTCCTCTTCTTCTCTTCCAAAGGTAGTGGAAAGTGAACCTCCAACTCATAATGGACCTACAACTCCAATGCCCCCTCCTCCTGTGGCAATGAGTCAAGTTACCAAGGAAACAACGGACAAAGTGCATTATTCAAGTCCAAGTAATACCGCACAAGTCCCACCTTCGGTAGTCCATCCTCAAGTTGTCCAGAAACCCAAGTCTAATCCAGGAGTTGTTTTTGAACCACCTGTTGCTCCCGTTGAAAATATCAAATCCAAATCTTCTATTCCATATCCATCACGTTTGAATGAGCAAAGCTCGTGAAAAGCTAGTCATCAAATGGACAAATTTTCCAAATTTTCCAAGAGTTACATTTTGACATAAGCTTGCGGATGCCATCATGCCGATGCCCAAGTTTGCATCAACTCTCAAACACATGTTAAGCAATAAGGAAAAGTTGTTTGAAATGGCTAAGACTCCTCTTAACGAGCGCTCTGCAGGTTATTACGAAAAAGCTTCGGAAAAGCTTGGAGATCTGGGAAATTTCTCTTACCTTGTGTATTCCGTGAATGGTTGAATGCTTTGCCTTGGCGATCTTGGTGCAAGCATAAACCTTATGCCATATTCAATATGGAAGAAACTTTCTTTAGGAACTTACTCCTACATGCATGACTCTCGAGCTTGCGGATCGTACAATATCCGATCCTCTTGGCATTGCCGAGGGCGTATTGAAAGTAGGAAAGTTCCATTTCCACCGACTTCGTGGTTGTTGATTTTGATGCCGATCATCGGGTTCCTCTCATTGTTGGTCGAGGATTCACGAGAACGGGCCGTGCTCTCATAGATGTATTTGAGCAAGAAATCACATTGCGTGTTGGAAATGAAGTCATCACTTTTAACCTTGATCAAACTTGAGGTACTCGCAAATTATGATTACGAATCGGTTAACCGAATAGATATCATTGATGTTGCTTCGAAGAGTACTGCAAGAAGTTCTTGGTTATGATCATAATTCTTGAGTGATAATCTCACTCATTCATCTCAACCTATCATCGCCAATTCTACTCCTTCTCTTACCCCATTTGAGGAAAGTGACTTCATCTTAGAAGAGATTGAAGCCTACTTATCCGATGATTACGTACCATGGGAAATTGATCACGCTCCCATCAACATTGAGGGGACATACTTCTCATTGAGAAGTTGCTTAATGATGATCCATCATCATCATCACTTCCTTCCGTCGAACTTCATAACAAGGAAATCAAGTCGGTTGAGAAAAGCGAAGAATTTCACGAGGTTGAGCTTAAGGACTTACCACCTCATCTCGAGTATGCATTTCTTGAAGGTGATGATAAATTACGGTCATTATTGCTAGAGATTTGAGTAAAGATGAAAAAGTCGCTCTCATAAAAATCTTGAAGTCACACAAGCAAGCAATTGCTTGGAAGCTCTCCGACATTAAGGGTATCAACCACGAGTTTTGTACACACAAAATCTTGATGGAGGATGACTTTAAGCCGCAGTTCAACATCGAGAAGAGTAAATCCAAAATCCATGATGTTATCAAACAGAGGTTATCAAACTTCTTGATGCGAGGATTGATTTACCCGATCTCGAGCAGTCCTTGGGTCATTGATTCATTGTGTTAGAAAAGGGTGGCATTATGTTATCACAAATGAAGATAACGAGTTAATTCCAACTCGATTGGTTACGGGATGGCGTGTGTGCATCGACTATCGTAAGTTGAATGACGCCACTCGTAAAGACCATTTTCCTCTACCCTTTATGGACCAAATGCTTGAGAGATTAGCGAGGAATGAATACTATTGTTTCCTTGATGGTTTCTCGGGGTACTTTGATTCCCATTGATCCAAAGGATCAAGATAAAACCACATTCACCGCCCATACGGAACTTTTGCCTATAGACGTATGCCTTTTGGCCTATGTAATGCTCCTGGCACGTTCCAACGATGTATGATGGCCATTTTCCACGACATGATCGGGGAAACAATGGAGGTGTTTATGGATGACTTCTCGGTCATTGGGGATTCGTTTCAAACATGTCTCTCCCATCTAGATAAAATGCTCAAACGGTGTGAAGACACCAATCTTTGTCTAAACTGGGAGAAAAGTCACTTTATGGTCAAAGAAGGCATAGTCCTTGGCCATAAGATTTCAAAGAACGGGATTGAGGTTGATAGAGCAAAAGTTGATGTCATTGCTAAATTACCTCATCCTACTACCGTCAAAGGTATTAGGAGTTTTTTAGGTCATGCCGGTTTCTATCGTAGATTCATTCAAGATTTTTCCAAAATCGCCCGGCCAATGACCCATCTTCTTGAAAAGGATGCTCCTTTTATCTTTTCACCCGAGTGCATCGTAGCTTTTGAAACATTGAAGAAAAAGCTTACTGAAGCACCCATTCTCGTTGCTCCGTGGGATTTACCTTTTGAGCTTATGTGCGATGCAAGTGATTTTGCTATCGGCGCGGTCTTAGGGCAACGAAGAAATAAGCATTTTCACCTATTCACTACGCAAGTAAGACTATGACCAAGCTCAAACTCATTACACCACCACGAAAAAGAGCTATTAGCCGTGGTGTATGCATTTGAGAAGTTTGACCATACTTAATCTTGACCAAATGTGTAGTGTATACGGATCACTCGGCTCTAAAATATCTCTTTGCAAAACAAGATGCAAAGCCGAGATTGCTTCGTTGGGTTCTCCTCCTCCAAGAATTTGATATTATCATACGTGATAAAAAGGAGCCGAGAACTTGTCACGATCATCTGTCGATTAGAAAACCCTCACCAAGATGTTTTCGAGAAAAGGATATAAATGAAACATTTCCTCTCGAGACACTCAATGCGGTTTCTTTTCGTGGAAACTCTTCTACCCCATGGTTTCTTGACTTTGCAAATTACCATGCGGGTAATTTCATTAATGAAAGGGATGTCGACCCAACAGAAGAATAAATTCTTCAAGGATGTTAAACACTATTTCGGGACGACCCTTTCTTATTCAAAATCTGTGCGGATCAAGTCATCCGGCGGTGTGTTTATGGACAAGAAGCTCTTGACATTCTCAAAGCTTGTCATCTTTGGACCCACCGGGGCCATCATAGTCAAACTACACCGCCAAAAGGTGTTTGATTCGGGTTCTATTGGCCCACAATCTATAAGGATGCCCATGATTATGTCAAAACTTGTGACGCTTGTCGGTATCATGGAAACATATCTCAAAGGAATGAAATGCCACAAAATGCCATTCAAGTTTGTGAGATATTTGACATATGGGGTATTGATTTTATGGGGCCATTTCCATCTTCTCGTGGTAACAAGTACATACTCGTAAATGTCGACTATTTGTCAAAATGGGTTGAAGCAAAAGCTTTACCTACAAATGATGCCCGAGTAGTTGTGAAATTTTGAAAGCTCTCTTTGCCGTGTTTGGAATTCCTCGTGCAATAATCGGTGATCGTGGTACACATTTTGTAATGACCAATTTGATCGTGTCATGCAAAAGTATGGTGTTACCACCGTCTATCTCTCGCATACCACCCCAAACAAGTGGGCGGTGGAAGTTTCAAATCGTGGTATTAAAAGAATCCTTGAAAGGACGGTGGGTGAAAACCGTGCATCACGGTCGGATAAAGCTGGATGACGCTCACGGGCTTTTCGTGCGACTTACAAAACACCAATTGGGTGTACTCCATATAAGCTAGTGTACGGAAAAGCATGTCATCTTCCGATTGAACTAGAGCACAAGGCTTCTTGGGCCTTAAAACATGCAAACTTCGATATCTGAGACGGTACCGGTGATCACGAGAAAAGTTCAAATGAATGAACTAAATGAACTTCGTGATCAAGCTTATGAGAACTCTTTGATCTACAAGCAAAAGGCGAAGAAGATTCATGACTCTAAAATCAAGAACCGCGTTTTCAACGTTGGTGATCGAGTCCTTCTTTTCAACTCTAGATTGAAGATTTTCTCGGGAAAGCTTAAGTCCATTGGTGCGGTCCATTTACTATCACAAAGGTTTATCCTTATGGCACCATTGAGTTATCTCAACCCGATGGTCCTAATTTTAAAGTGAATGGTCATCGATTAAAGCATTACTTTGGAGAGGACATTCCCCCATGGTTGTCCGGATCTACAAACATTCCCCATGAACCAATGAATGCGGGGATCGAGTCAAGCTAGTGACTCGGGAATCAAAAACATTAGCACACGCAATATGGGTTTTCACCCATGTTTACATTTCTTATCCCTTTCTATCACCCTAGTGTGGGAGTCTACCCAGCTGTTGTATATTCTCAATCTTTCTAAAAAAAAAATCCTTTCTTAATAATGGCGTAGTATTTCCCTTTACGTTCTCGGTTTCGGCATAACATGGGTACTTTGAATATTGAGGGCAATATTCATTTCTTAGTGTGGGGAATTCTCACGAATTTCATGTAATTATTTCACCCAATTCCCGTTTTGGCCAAAATTTTTTGGAGTAAGTGTTTTCACTTACTCGGCAAATGGTAATCATCCACCATGTCTAACCCACATAAGGATTGGCTAATCCAGAGCAAGCGGCTCTTGGTAAAGATATCTCAAATCCGTTTATGGCTTGCAATTTGCCTAAAATTGTATGGTGTTCAACTCACCATATCTTTAAACTAGTGAAAAGTTGGCTAGCCCGCAAGGTTATGGCTTGTGGTAAAGCGATGGAAAATCCATAATTGGTAATCGACTCACCAAAGATAATATTTATAATTTATCTAAGAGTTGGCTAGTCCGTAAGGTGCGACACGGTAAAGACAAAATCAAATCCGTTGAAAGTCGGTGGTTTGCTTAAAATCACATGGTTATCGGTGTACCATGGTTCTTACTTGAACTAAAACATTTGGCTACTCGAGTAATGGCTTTTGTAAAGAGATTAAAATCCATTATGTTTTCTCAAATCATTGCTAGGGACTAGCAATATCTTAGTATGGGGATTGATGAGTGTCTAAATACTCATCGTTTTATCTTGTTAAAATGCCAAAACATCCGAAAACACTCAATAATGCTTCAAAATGATAAAAATATCACAAACAAGTGTTTTATATGTTTTAAATGCAAAAACATCAAAATCTGATGAAAAACGTATTAAGTTTGCATAATTGGCAGTTTTAGTCCCCCAAGTTACAAAAGTTGTCAAAAATAGTCCCTGGTAATTCAAAAACTTGCAAAATATCATTTTAGGTCCTTGAGATTCAAAAGTTGTCAAAATAAACCCTTCCAAGTTTACAAATCACAAATTGACAACTTTAGTCCTTTAACTTTGAAAATTGTCAAAAATAGTCCTTGGTTAATTTAAAAAGTGAAAATTATCAAGTTTTAACCTTGTTCTATTAATAAATGGCAAAAATGGTCCTTATGATAAACTTTTGAGAAAATTACATAATTGGTCCCTCAAGTTTCAAACTTGACAATTTTGGTCCCTAGATTTGTAAAAATGGAAATTTTCAACTATGGTCCTTGTTCTATTATCACTTGGCAGGTTTAGTCCTTATGAGAGCTTGGGAAAAGGTTCAAGTTCAGCCCTTCATCTTTGGCTAAATTGCAAATATGGTCCTTGTTGTTAAAATAAGCCAAACCGGATCCCTTTATTATTCTAGCCCAAATCCAAGCCCAAACACTTGACCCGGCCCATATTTTAAATTCAAAAAAACCGCGGTCACTGTAGATCGTCTCTTCCAAAGCAGTATTAGCCAAAACCAGTGGTTTTAACCACTTGGTTTTCTCCTTACACCTCACTGACACCACTGAGTATCTTCCCTCCACCTCCACACCAATCCAACTTCAATTAATGCTAATAACACGCTCGTTGGAATTTTGGCGCCAAAATCGCCAAGTGGCAATTATGATGATCTGGCTCATTTCAATGGTCTAGATGTGGTGGGATATTCTCAGAGGTCGACAAGAGATGGTTGAAGTCAATAAATATCAAGAAGGAAGCAACATAGATAGCAATCTAGTGTAATTTTAATTTTCATTGTCGTTTTAACTTATTTCTTAATTCCAGTGCATTTTAAAGCTTTTAAATCTTGTATTTTATGTTATCAGTGTAATATAAACCTTTTGATATCATCAATTTCACTTTTCAAGTATTATTTCAAGTTATGCAATTTTCTCATTATTCAAGAAATCTCAATCATTAAAATGATGTTAGAAATTGTTACTTTGAATGAGAATCACACATAAGCTCCATATAAAGCTTATACAAGCTTTTAGATACTCTTAAAAGCAGGTTATAAGAAAAAATCAAAAATTCACAAAAATACCACTTAATTAGTTAAAAAATAAAAATCCATGGTTCAAGGTTCTAGCAAGTTGGAGCAGGGTATATTTTGGATTGCCTTGGGATTAGTGCTTCATGGGAAGCTTTAGGATGTGTTTTCAGACCTTGGTTCTCAGTTTTCAATTGGAAGTCATTTGTAAGCAGTTTTGATCAATTTGGCATTTCAATATTAAAGTTGTTCTTTACCTTAAATTCCTGTTTGTTTATGTTTGTTGGTCATATTTAATCACAAATAATCAATAAAATCAGTTGTAGGTTCATTAGAAGTTGTAGTTTCTAAAAATTTTATTTCAATAATTTTATTAGCATAACTGATAATCTTAA
Source organism: Chrysanthemum lavandulifolium (assembly GCA_022545495.1). Lineage (NCBI taxonomy): Eukaryota > Viridiplantae > Streptophyta > Magnoliopsida > Asterales > Asteraceae > Chrysanthemum > Chrysanthemum lavandulifolium. The sequence goes on along the minus strand of CM040244.1, from coordinate 131,846,137 downwards.
GTTTTATGTTGCTAATTCTGTTGTTTCATACTTCTCTAGTCTTAGTATATGATAATTCAAGGGTGTGATTCAGTTTCATGATCTAAATCATTGATTTGCTTTGAAAAGTTCTAAATCAGTATCAAAAAGGGTGTTTGGTTGAATCATTTATCGTACTAGAAGTTGTGCGAGACTGTGCTTGTAGTTGTTTTGTGTCAAACTTAGTCTAAAGAACTCGGTTTAACAAGAAAACCAGTCCTTAGTTGCTAAAAAGTCAAAATTACCTTAATCATCACTTAGCTTGTTAATTGTTGGATTTTAGCTTATCAAATTCACCATACTAGATTAGAATCTTATAATTTAGCTTAATCTCATCTTATTCTAGCTTAATATATCATAGTCAGTCCTTAGAATTGATTTAAAACTCAATATAGTCAACTTAGTTATTTTCTTAAAAAGTCAAATGTGCCCTGTGCACAGGATTTCTAACCATTTTCATCAGCTTCTAAAAAGCTTATTAGTTGACCTAAACCAGTGATTCTTGTTTCTTTGGATAGTCAACCTGGTACTCTTTAGGTTCCAAGTTAAAAATCTCAATTTGGGGCTTATTCACTAGGTGCAGAATCGCTTATCAATCATCCCATAAAACTCGGCATTCATCGAGTTTTACTCGATCAATTCTCGATTTTGTATAAGCTTCTCAAAAGCTCATTATAGCTTGTTTGGCCATCATCTTTGGTTTATAGGTAGTCAACAGGTCTTTTCCAAGTTCCAATCATTTCTTTTCACTTTTAGCTTATTTGGTGATCTGTGAATTAGCTTAAAGTAGTATACCAATTTCTGTTTTGCTTATTCAAGTCAAAACCTCAAATCTGTTTTAAGCTTGTAATACAGAAGTTCAAGCTTGTTGTTTTTGATTGAAATAGAGTTATTTTAGTTTAATATAGCTTCTGTGTAGGTTTGATAGCTTTTGGTTATCATTTGGCTGTTTCAAGTGCTTATTAATAAGCAGTTTACATAGCAGTAGCTTATTTCTCTACACAAGACCATGTTTTTCTATTTTTCATAGATTCAGTATATTAAAATAGACTTTTTCTGAAATTTTCAGATTTTTCCAAGTTGTTTTGCTATTTTTCTTAATTAAAAGCAGTTTTAGGTATTTTAAATAGCTTTAAATACAAATAAATTATAAAAAGTCCAAAAAATGATTTTCAATTTTCTTAGGTTAAGATAAATATAAAAGTAATAAAAGTATTTTTCCATAATTTTCTTAGTTTAAAAAGTATTTTTAGCATTTTATTAGTTTTTAATAGTTTTAAATTAATAATAAATACATAATAAGTCTAAAAATATATTTCTAGTTTTAAAATAAGTTTTATCATATTTTAGATTTTTCTAAGTTATAATTTCATTTTCTAGGTTAATCTTGTATTTTCTTGTATTTTAGTGCAATTTAAATACTTAATAAATAGTTTTTAATTAATAATAAATAAATAAATAGTTGTAAAATAATTTTCTTTTCTAATAATTTTCTTTTATTATTAGGATTCCAAAAGTATAATTTTTATCTTTTAGGCCTTTTATTTCTTTAAAACTCACTTTTTATTTTGTACGTAGACGTAATTTTATTTTAAACGTAAGTTTTAAGTTGTAGTTTTTAAACGTTCATCGCCTTTAAAAATAGTGATAGCGTTTATTTAATAGATTTTAACTTTTTAATCTTTTTAATTTGCATTTAAGTCGCTGTTATTTGTTAATCTTTTCTTTTAGTATAATTTTCCATCGAAAACCCTACTGATTGCTATCCTTAGTGATCATTCTATCATCTGAAGTTGTTTTATAACACCAATTCATCCTCCGTGGGACTTAACGACCCAGGAATCCACTATATTCCTCTGATCTAAATTGTATTTGTGCTTAAGCTGTTTTAAGTCTTTTTGACTTGACTGTTTGGACGCAATCAATGCTCTTTAGAGCTTGACTTTCAGGCTCTAGAATTCTTCCAGAATCAAAGTTTGGAAGCTTACTCTCATGATTAACCCGTTCAATCCAATCACTGGGCTTGGGACTAGTCAACATACTGGTAATCATGCCACCAGACACAAATGGTTTGTGACTCTGGTCTTTGTTGTGAGAGTCAGGGAGATGAGTTTCACCTATGACTCTGTCTTTGCTCTTGGGGCTCCACAACATCAAAGACCCTTGGATTCTTAGCAGTCCAACCTTCAATGATATCTTTTTCCCTTTTTAGTTCATCCTGAAGAGCTTGATTTCTTTTGACTAGTTCAGTATTTTGAATTTGTAAAGTGACAGCCTCAAGCTTAGCTTGTTTTAACAAAAGTAATTCATCTCTACATGTTAGATATTGGATTTCACAAACACTCTAAACCATGATCAAAGTATGCGTATAAGTATGTTAGAGAGAGAAAGTTATAGTGAGAGAAAGGAAGAGAGTTGGGAACTATAGTGAGAGAAAGAAAATATTATTATGAGCTCGACTCTACCTTGGGAGGTAGAGGTATTTATAGTCTTACATAAGCGCCACACAACGGGTGTGGATCGGGCATACGGTGGGTAAAGACCGTCCAGTCCTCCACGGTGTTACTAAACTAAATAATACTTAACATAAAAGAACTACGACTACGAGCTTTCTAGCGATTACATATACTTGAGGTGACCGACTCTTTAATACACGGAATTTCTAATTCCTAACAATCTCCCCACAAGGAGGTCACCTCAAACATATACTAAAATTACATTGAATACAAGCAGATATTACATTAACAATTGTTCTTGCATTCTTGATGTAGTACTTTGCTCAAGCTCGTAGTCATTGGTTCCACTCATTGCATATTTGGTTAATCCAGTGGAGGTCTTTTTCGATCCACGTGATAATAATTTCAAGCCGACTTTTGAGATCATCATTAACAAAATCTACGAGACATCCATTGTGGTGTTGGTATTATGTGATGTTGTGACTTTCGGACCGACATGCTCACATTACGGATCATGATATCTTCTCATCGAGTAACTAAGCTTTCGTTGATTCATGATATTGGCGGCGTAGCGAAGCATGGAGTGAAAATATCGAGTCATTGATGCACTTATCATGATTTCTTTTGAGATGAATGTGTAGTGTGAGCATGCGGCTATGGATTGACCGCTTCATTACGATCATTTACAAGCGTCGGGTGTACCGCATAAAGCGATTAGCAATAAAGCGCGCGAAAGTGTCTTTGATCACTTCGTTGAATTGAGTACACGCCCACGGTTCCCGTTGATCGATACAATCTTGCTGTGATCGGTATAATTCGAAGAATTTCCTTGGCGGGGTTCGCGGTGCTCTAGTTGTTCTCAAACGGAACATCTCAAAGAAGACAACACGGAGTGAGTGAACGGTAGTAGAAATTCACCGATTGATGAAAAGATATTTGAAAGACAATCGTGTATTGCTCGATAGAAATTGTTTTGCAATACAGCGAAGGTTTTAATGAAAATCAATTATCAATCATAAAATACCTTTGGATTTGAAATATTCGAACACGATCAATGTGCTAATGAAAAGAGTTTTTAAGCACAATGACCGGTTTTCAAAGGTATCCGTCGATCCATAACTCGAACCGAGATTGATTCAAAGATTGAATCGCCCCATTGTTTACATTCGGTTGTCACATGGTTGATCTATTTGATAGATCTCACATGCCACCCACCAGAGCTTGTTTGATGTTGGCTCGAGGCTTTCCATCTTCATTGTGAGTATGTTTGCATATCACTCGGATGTTACCGCAATACCACAAGGATAATCGTGGGACTCAAGATAAAATCTCTCTTTCCACATTGTGTGAAGCAGAGAGTCTTCAATGAAAGTGTCCTAATGAGATTTATTGATGATCTCGTGGCTCTAGACTCAATATGTGCATATTTGGATCTGTCTGGGAGACTAGGGAGAGGTCTCCTTCTTGATATCAACAATCTCTAAGAGAAAGTCGATAGATAATGTCGGTTCCCGTGAGAATGAAACAAGTCCTTTTAAGAGGAACTTGAGTGGTTTGGAAAGTTGAAGTGTAGTGCGTCCTTTGGGTACATGACGTCTTGTCTTCAATACCGATGTTACCATCGGTAGCATATGAATTGAACCCGGTTTACGCCTAAAGTTGAATATATGGAGGCTATTTGTTTTCACCCTTTTCTCATTCAATTCTTTTTAATTCTTCAACCCGCCGGTGCTTACCGATACTTCATAGCTAGAACCTTGTTGGGTTTATTCGGTACTAGCTCGGTCTCGATCCGCACTCTTCCCATATCTCATTTTCTCCTTTTATCATCATACCTAAGAACTCTACACTTACTAGTGGATAGTCCACAGGTTGATCCCTCCGATTCTGGCGGATCATGGGAACAAAACCTAACCTTATCATCCTTATATCACCGTACATAAAGTAAAGTTGGTGGTCTATTTGGTATTGTTCATACGCCATTTGAACCAATTGAAAACCATTTGAAAATCAATCCGGATACTTGTGATATAGTATCAAAACATTTTGTACCGAATTGTTTTGATATTTTTAGAACAAGTGCTCCCCTCAACATGTGCATCAAATGTTTGAAATCGTTTGCACACGGAGGCAAGAGGAAGAATTAACTTCTTTGATTACCATTTTAAAAATATCAATATCACTTACTAATCGAATCAAGTAGATAAAGCATTTTGGGAAGGATGAGGTTTCATGATTTTGCTCCCCTCAATATGTGCTTCTAGGTTTGAAAAGAGTTTTGCACATACTAGAGGAACACGCATGATGAGATAAGTGATCACGTATCAAATCATAGGTTTAAGATAGATGCTCCCCCTCAACATGTGCATGGAAAATTTTGAAATCGTTTGACACATGTGGGAAGGAGAGCATGTACATCCTTATAAAACCATTTACCGAATTATCAGTTTAAATCCAATTTAAATCACACATTCTCCCCCGATCACAATTATCAAGTCATTTGAGATTTGTGATCTCTTATAGATTTAAATTGATTTTGAAAGCTTTTAAGGAGAATTGTGACTTGATTATGAAAGCGTTTTAACTGATAAGGATCGGATTTTAAAACTTTAAACTCCATTGATAAAACATGCATGTATATCTTTGCCAAATAACTTTTTAATTTAATTGAAATCATTCTCCCCCTCAATCAATGACATAGATTGTTGATTGAGAGATTGATATTTTGACAAATAAGTCGAGATGATTATCAAAAATAGAGACCGAGTTATTTTTCAAAGCGTTAGTTTTCGAGATAAATATTTATATAATCGAGCATGGAATTTTGAAAAACATGATAAAGAATGGCTCTGTTCTTTCTTTGAAAAGCGGTTCTTGCTGAAATGACAATAAACCATTTTTCTCTTTCTCCCAAAAATAATTTTTGATTTTGATTTTTTTTTTTTTTTTTTTCTTTTAAATTCGAACAACATCTAAAGTCTGTGTCATTCTTTGAATGACGGCACAAAACCGTAGATATTGACGAACCAAGAAAAAGCATAACAAATTGACAATATTTTTGAAGATTTTTGAATTTTTGATTTTATGGATTTCTGGGTTTTATAATTTTGTATTTTGTTTTTCGAATAGATATATCGAGAGATAGATGAAGATAGACCTTTACTCCTCGTCTTCCTCACGAAGGCGTTTGAGTGTTCGGTTGAAGACTTTTCAAGCCAAGGCGTGGAAGAATAAACTCAAAGCGTTCTCTTGGAAGAGCTTTGGTGAAGATGTACGCTAGCGATATTCGAGACCTCACAAAATAGAGTTCCACCACACCTTTTCCACTTGTTCCACGATGAAGTGATGTCGAATGTCGATATGCTTTGCTCTTGAGTGTTGAGCGTTGTTGCATGAGAGAGCAATAGCACTTTATTATCACGATCTGAGAGGATTTTGTTGAATTCAAAGCCATAGTCGGATAATTGAGATCTCATCCATAAGATTTGAGCACAACAAGATGACATGGCTATGTATTCATGCACACATGCACACGGCGAACAAGATGTACAGTGCGCTGGTGTGAGGTACATCGAGGATCAATCATACTACGATATTTCGTTTGATCTACCATGATCCACGAGTGGTCCTCATCCGACTTGGTTCGTTCAATCATGGAGTGTCAGCAGGTCACTAGAATCAAATCCAAATTTCTTTAAAATCTCATTTGCATATTTAGATTGATTTATGAAAATGCCTCCGGGACTTTGTGAAATTTGTAATCCCAAGAAAATGACATTTGTCCCATCATTGACATTTGAAATTTTGAACCCATTTCATTAGAAAACGATCACATTCCATTGGGTCGGTCGAGGTAAAATAATATCATCAACATAAATTTGAGCGTGAATTAAGTGTTTGCACGACTTTACGGTGAGCAGTAGGATCAGCGCTCCTTTCTTTGAATCCGGTAGATAGAAGAAACTTTGACGTATCATACCATGCTCTAGGAGCTTGCTTCAAACCATATAAGACCTTTTTCAAGCGATAAACATGAGTAGGATGCTGCAATTCACAAAACCCTCTGGTGGTGGCGTAAACCACTTTTTCGGATCTCCATTAAAAATGCGGTTTCACGTCCATCGATAAACAACCATGTTCTTGCTAGCGGCATTAGCCAAGAAGATTACGATCGCCTCGATACGAGCAAGCTGGAGCAAAAGATTCCTCAAAGTCTATACCTTCTTCTTGACGATAACCTTTAGCCGCTAACCTAGCCTTATTTTTCAAAACATCACCATGCTCATCAAGCTTCACTTTGAAGATCCACTTAAGAGCAATGAGCATAGCACAATATGGGTGGTACTAATTCCCATACATCTAATCGATCAAACTCATGAATTTCATCTTGTATGGCATTGAACAAATTGTCTTCATTCATAGAGTTTAACATCTTTAGGTTCGATCTTTGAGAGTCTGAGTTAAAGAAGCACCATAAGGCATCGGTAGTGTTGTTTACAGTGGATACCGGACGAGAAGGATTTCCAATGATGTTGTCTAATGGATGATCGTGAGTCCATTTTACGAGGTGTTCATGTGGTAGTTGTTGAGGGACCGAAGTAGAGTCGATGTCTCTGAAGAAGATGGTTACGATGAAGATTCGAGGAGCAAATATGTTTTCAAATGGAGCATCTTGAGAGTAGCAAAGGATTAACTTCATCATTGATGCGAAACATTTCCATGATGTACATTTGAAGAATGATGATTTGTTGATGAGATCGAAGGATCGCCAGCAGCGCTTCTTGACTTAAAGATATTGAGGCGAGGATTGACTTCATTCACGGGAATATGAGTAGCCTCTGTTGTAGGAATCGACACCTCATTAGTACTTGGATCATAAAGTTCATCAAACATAGGATCAAACAATTTCTTTAAATCATCTTGGATGGAGGTACATATGGAGTTTCTTGAGAAGAGTTTGGAACAAGGATGAACCAATGGACTGTTTTGAAGTGCGGGTCTGGCTGGATTGTCCAGAGCCATTTGACGGTCGACTCATCAAGCGTAACGTGAATTGTTTCCATGATATTTCGGGTTCTTTTGTTGTAGATTCGGTATCCCTTTTGTTTGGTGAATACCTACAAAAACTCAATGTCTGCTTTAGCTCTAAGTTTTCCTAAGTCTTGACCCTCATTAGTTGGATAACACAATGCACCAAACACACGAAGGAAAGAGATTGGGTTTTCATGTGGACAAGTTCATATGGAGTTTTTCCATGAGCGGTGTGAATCGAGGAGCGATTTTGTGTGTAGCATGCGATGGCAATAGCTTGACCCGGAGAAACATTGGAACCTTTGAGTAAACCGGCATTGTTCTAGCGGCTTCTACAAGAGTTCGATTTCGTCTTTCAACTACACCGTTACATTGAGGAGTTCGTGGAACACTTCTTTGATGGCTGATTCCAATGCTTTCATAAAATTCACTAAGTTGTTTGTTAACAAACTCAGTTCCATTGTATGTTCGGATAATTCTGACGGTTTTGTTAAGTCGAACCTGCAGCTGTTTGATGAGTTTGATGATGATATCAGGAGTTTGTTGATCCCAGTTGAGCAAACGATCTAATATAGAAACTGACTTGAACAAAGAACTTATTAAGTATTACGCGGAATTTAATACTTAATCTTAAGAAGAAGAATAATAAACATTCAACACCTCAATATTATTTATTAATACGAATACTCTTACAGTATTAGGGTTTTGCAACCTTGAAGTGTATCGACCTTAGATATAAAACATACATATATCTAACCTAACCTAGAACCTCCTTTTATAGGCTAAGGAGTCCTATACAATATACAATACGTAACCTACAAGATAAATATCTTTTCCATATTTATCTAATACAATAAACTAACCGACTATACAAGACTAGCAGTGGTTATTATCCGTGGTTACACAATACTACTAGCCGCGGTTGTCTTCATCCGTGGTTACACTCTTCTATCCGTGGTTATATCCAACCTGTCCGTGGTTCCAGTACTTAGAGTAATTCTTGATCCAAGGAACCTAAAACCCAACAATCCTCCCCTAAACTTGATAAATTCCAACAGAATTCTCAAGTTTTCTTTAAGCTCAAAACATCTCGAATTGGAGGATGTAGCCAAACACTCATCGCCTTAAGTATCTTCTCATACTTCAAAGAACAAATCGTAAGCTTGACCATCATAAGGTACTAACATCTTGATACAACCAAAGCTTCAACATCCGAGCAATAATTCCGGATGCTTATTCATTGAGGATAATCGCCTTCTACAAGCATATGAATAACCTTTCCGTAAATAGTTAAAACATGAACTCCACAAGTTTGATATAAAACCATCTAGTAACTTGACCATTGTAGAGTCCTTGCCATTCGTGTTCATCATGAGTAGGTTCAAACAGAATCTTCAAATAATGATAAACCGACCTCTCATGATAATCGTTGGATGTACTTCACCAAACTTGTTCTTGTAAAGTATCCAAAGATTCATCAAATCATCTCTATCAAAATATCAAGCATTTGTGAAAATTTATTATACTCGTAAACTTCATTGTTGAGTCTTTGAATTTTCCAAACTCCTTCACTTCCAATTATAAGCTTAAACTCATAAGAAATAATTTGATTTTCATCTTCAACAACTTTCAATCTTTTAGAATCGATGTCTCCCGAACCTCGATGTTCTCTTTCGCTTACTTTGAATCCATTCTTCATCTTTTTAATCCACTCTTCTTCCTTTTTAGAATTCATTCGATGTAAATCATCTTTATTAATCCTCATACATCTCTCATAAATTTCCAAAATTCTTTCAAATGAGCATCTACTAAGATTATCGAAACATAAATGCTCGAATTCTTAATAATTTTCATCAATACATTCCTCATCCGAGCCATAGTAGGAGGTTTCTTTCTTATAACATGTTTCTTTGTTTTGCTCACATTCCTTGCCCATCCACTCATCGCCTAGCTTTCTCCTCATCATCCAACAAATTGCCCATTCTTGTGCAGTAAACTCATCAAGTATTTGTAAAGAAGCTTGAAGATAGTTTTGTGATTCATACCATATAGCTAACCATTTCTCACTAGCTTCCTCCTCTTCTTTCTTTCTTTTATCCAAAGTCGCTTGTTTTTCACCAACAAGTTTCTTCCATACTCTTCATCATAAGCTTCTTGTTCTCGCTTTATTTTTAAACTTCAAGACTACCTCTTTACCTTTCCCAACATCGATTGAACCACTTTCTTCTTCAAAGGTTCACCAATAACCAAACTTTTAACTCGGGTTTCGTTGCGAGATCAAGCAGATAAAACAGTGCAATGATAGGTGTAGAAATAGATGATGTTTTGCTCAGATTAATCAATGTACTTGCGACTTCTTTCTACTTCTTTAGGCTTAGATGGTAATATAGAGAGTTGTGACAACAGTGGAAGTGGTTATGATAGCGATGGGTATGACAAGAGTAGGAACAATAGCCAAGTCTCGAAACGCATCGGTGGTTACAAGAGTACTAACCATGGTTTCGTGTATACTATTAGTTGTTGTGTTCGCACTACTTCAACATTCTTCAATTTTTCAAGAACAACCTCATTCCCATCTTTATCGAAACCAAAAATCTTGATCTCCACTATCAACATCTTCTTCCATAGGTACACCAATGATACATCCACAGCCTCCCCGAATTCATGCCATCACTCCTCCCTGCTTGGATACATCCTTCACATTTAGAGTCAAGAGAGTCCACCTTCTTTTCTTTCTCTGCATAGCTTTCAAAACAAAGAACCCTGTGTCTCCTTACTTTCTCCAAAACTAACACCTATGCTTCAATCTCCGAATATCATTACCACGAAACACGGTCAACTTCAAGACACGAAATTTTATCCTCCATTTTAGCACACTTAGCCGTCAATTCATTTAAACGTTCAAGAATATCCTCCCACTTCGACCTATGTTAACCGGTCCGAGAGGTGGTTCATTGGAAAAGTCATCATGTACAAACTCATTAACCGTCAATTCAATGTCGTTCCAATCTATCCTCATCACTTCAAGTTGTGTTAACTACTCCGAGAGGTGAATCACTGGATATAGTGAACATAGCATCGCACCTAGCCTCGATCATCTATGCACTCTGTAATAGCCGGTTGGCTAGGATTCCTCCACCGTGGTAAGTTCCAAAGAACTCTCCACATTAGGAGTTGCCAATGGTTGGGTCTTATTTATGTTTCCACTATCCCGACCAAAGATCCAAGCATGAATCAAGAGGGAAGCCCTTCCAATCATGTCACCTCCACTCCATGTGACAACCTCATTAACAACACCACTAACACTAGCCTGAGGAAGCTTAGTGCCCTGTGTTCTCCTAGTCCATGATGCAAGACCTTCATCAAACTCAGAATCAGTAGGCAAAGTAATCATGTGAGGAAATAAAGGAACATCTCTAATTATTACATTTTGTGGCTGATTCCTCATATGTGCAAAAACCTTAGGAAGCATATGATGTACTTCATACGCTCGAGTATGTTCAACAGGTTCCTCAATTTGATGTTCCACAATCAGTTGAACAAACCTAGGATACAAATAGTATTTACCCTTCTTCCTAATGTTTTGTACTAACCCCTCATATATCATCCTAGACCGCTTAAACTTCCTTCCATCGAAAAACAAATAATAGCACTAGCAATTTTTGAAGGAAAGTCATTAAAGCCTCGTGGTCTTGTTACTCATACACATCAACAAAGTGTGAATCAAAACTTCCATTGTTGTGAAAACAAACTCTTAAAAATTGTACCTTTTCACCTCGTGTGTATATCCTAATCTCTAAACCAAAGAACAATCTCAACATCCGAAAGATTATCAACACCATCAAGATCATCAAGCCTTAAAACTTCTCTAATGATCTCCTCGAAATGTAAATAGCATTCTCATCCACAACAAGATTAAACACCACCAAGCCATCAACCTCTTCAAGTTTAGCATTCCTCCAGAACTGATGTATGTAGGCTTTAAGAATGGTAGGTTCAACTGTTAAAGCATAGTGAATAGGACTGTGAACTAGGAAATCAATCATTTGATGAAACCCTTCAGATCGAGCATCCTTAGTGAGTACTGCAACTAGATTATGTGAAGTGGAATACTTTCCAGCCATTGTGATTAATGATAGATATGAAGTGGGTTTTGTGAATAATTCAAAGAAAGTGATTAGGGTTAAAGTTGAGCGCCAATTGGAAGTGGTTTGAGAATCAAATAAATGATCCATCCGTGATTTGGGGAGAGAGATATAGGTTTGCCAATGTTACCAAACAACCCCTGTAATATCCAAATCAAAGCACCAAGCTATCCGCGGTTCCAGAACTACTATCCGCGGTTGTAGCATACCATCAGTGGATACAGATGTTCACTCCTCCAAATATCCAAGAGATAGAGCAAGTAAGTCTGTGTTAAAATAAGGAAGATCTCACAAAAATATGAAGGAGTACACACATTTTTTTTTTTTTTTTTTTTTTTTAATAACAAACACAAGCAGCGAACATAGCAGCTCCTTATGCACACACATCCTTCATACCTGCAAGTCAAAAACACAAAACCAACACAGAAAAGTAGGTTATTGTTGTCAGTGGTTAGTTTATGCCAGAAGTGGTTCCAAAATAACTATCTGTGGTTTAAACAGGTAAGTCAATACGGTCAACTTCTAGAACAAATATAATCCAAAGCCCAAGAAACTCATTAACTCTCCAACCACATTTAACCTGCCCCATATTTACTTCCAAAGCCCTTATTTTTGCTTATAAAAGAACCCTTAATCTCATATAACGCACACACCAATCAAAATCAAAACCCTAATTTCTCCAAAACCCCAATAATGAGCAGCCCAACCCAATCAATCTTTCATCGATGACAATACCTCCTCCAACAAAGCCCTGAGAGATGGAAAAGAACTATTTGGCAAGCAATCCAAGCAAAGGAGAGAATAGCTCTTCTTTAAGTTCGTATGTATCACCCTATGAAGATACGACGAAGAAACATCTCCCATGAAGTAGTCGCACCTCCACAAGAATCCAATCCATGGCGATTTGACATACCTCCACAAGAACCACGACCATTAAAATCCCCATTTCTTCCATCATCGAAGATGATAGTGTGGTGAATCCAAGTGATGCTTCAAGACTCGATGACTCTTCTAAGAAGAGGACTTCAAACCCCAAACCTTCATCATCCAACCCCAACCAAGACCACGAGAAGAAACCCACCACCCCTAAGGACGTAGAGGTGGTTCTTGGTCTTTGTGCACCAAGTCGTGGTGCTTCTTCACACATCGTAACAAGGAAGGGAAAAGGAAGATTGAGTAAGTTGTTGAATGGTGGAATAAGTAGATGGAGCACAAGAAGAATATCATATCATCCATCTATCTGCCACAATCGCCTTGACTTCTTCGCTTGCATCAATCTATCCTTCCCATTTTGATCCTTAGTCGCTTCGTCGCATCTTGGTCATGCATATGATAAATGCATATCCATCATTTAAACAATAGAAGCAAGGATAGTAGTAGTAGAAATATTAGTAGAAAATCATGCATAGAAGTAGTCTTTAATTAGCACTTGAAGTTTCATTGTGTCGAAGTCGTAAACTATTTTGTTGAATGAACAATGTAACTTCGATTTTTTGAATCTCTATAATGACTTGTCTTTTATCCGCACAATGGTTAGTGGAAACACGTAACAACTAGCAATGTTTTGAACAACTCTATCGGTGGTTAGAAACAACACTATCGTGGATAGAAACAAAAATAGCAATACTAAGATTACATAATAACAACCAATACTTATACAAACCGATACAAAACAATTTGAGAGTTTAGAGATTAATCATTCCAATACTAACAACAAGATATCGAAACCTCCCACATCAAAAGCTTTGGTGAGAAGATCAAGAACATTGAAATCGGATGGATTTTACCATTTGAATCAACCTTTTCTCATTACAATCTCTAATAAAGTGATGTCTTATCTCAATATGTTTAGTTCTAGAATGTAAAACAGATTTTAATAATGCAAATTGTAATCGTTATTATCAATGTAAATCTTAGTATGCATAAAATTGTACCCAAAATCCAAAGAATTGATTCTCGAATCCAAAGAACTTGACCACAACAACTAGCAAAGACCACATATTCACTTCGGTTGTAGAATTAGCCACAATAGTTTGCTTTTACACCGCCAAGAAATTAATCTGCTTCCCAAGAACCGACATCCTCCGGTGGTAGACTTCCTATCCGGACTAGCTCCAAGATAGTCATAGTCTGTAGGCCACCAAATCAAAGGGAATCCTTAGAGTACCAAAGGCCCAATTTAGGATGACCTTTCAAATATCTAAAGATCCTCTTAACAAGATTCATGTGTGAGGTATTTGGTGTTACTTGAAATCTTGCACACACATACCGAGAACATAATGTCCGCCTAGATGCAAGAAGATACATCAAAGATCCAATCATGGATCCGTACAACTTCAAATCAACTTTGGGACTTCCATCATCCGGTAGCATAGGTTTCGAGTCTCCATAGGTGTACTTGCACTCTTTACATCTTGAAACCCAAACTTCTTCAAAACATCGCTACATACTTGTCTTGACTAATGAAAATACCATCGGTCCTTTGTTGAACTCAGAGTCCCTAAAAAGAAAGTGAGTTCTCCCATAGAACTCATCCGAAACTTATCATGCATAAGTTTCTCAAAATCTCTGATAGCTCCTTGTTTGTAGAGCCAAAGATGATGTCATCTACATAAACCCGAACCAAGAAATATCATCTTTGTGCTTTCTAATGAACAAAGTTTTATCAATCGGTCCTCTTTAAACCCATTGTCCATCAAATAAGTAGACAGCATTCATACCATGCCCTAGAGCCCGATGCAATCCATACATAGCCTTCCTCACCTGTAAACCTTGTCGATGATCGGGATCTTCAAAACTAGGAGGTTGACAAACATAAACCTCCTCATCAATAGTGCCATATAAAATGCACTTTTAACATCCATCGATACACAACAAAATTCTTGAATGAAGCATAAGCCAAAACAATCTGATAGCCTCTATCCTTGCAACCGGTGCAAACACTTCATCATAGTCTAAACCTTCGCTTTGTGTGTATCCTTGAGCAACCAACCTTGATTTGTTTCTCACAACAATTCCTCTTTCATCCTCTTGTTTCGAACACCCATTTAGTCCCAATAGCCCTCTTCCCATTTGGAAGATCAACCAATGTCCAAACCTCTTGAAGTTTGAACTCAAGAAGCTCCTCTTGCATTGATTCTACCCACCTTCTTCGATAAAGCTTCTTCCACTCTTTGGGTTCCTTTTGAGACAGAAAACAAGCAAACAGCAATTTTGCGATCTTTATGTTTGCTTTTGTGAAGAGATCTTGCAAAGAACCCATGTTCGTGAAAGGGTTGATGTTCTTTACCCCGCTTCTTGTTTGAACCGAGTATTCAAATGTCCAAGTATCTGTTCCTTGGGATGAATCTTGTGAATCTCGGTAGTGGTGATTGGACTTTCATTAATGACGCTTCCAAATTAGACAAATCAAGATTGAAGAAATCATCCATGTCTTCATCATCGTAGGAGTATCAATCTCTATCAAATCGTGCATGGTAGGATCATGTGGATACTCCTCATCACCAAATACTATGTTATGTGGTCCAAAGAAAGTACTATCACTAGTACTTGTAGCCGGATTTCACTTGAACTATCGGTGGTAGAAGATGGCTTGTCGTGTTTCTGATTGGCCTATCGGTGCTTTCAAGAGGCTTAGCGATGATTTGCAGATCGCTTTTTCTTCTTTTCAATTTCTTCACCGACATCGAGTTATCTTTCAACAACTCATCCTTATCTTGATGATGATCAACTTTGCCTCCATCTTTCAAGACTTCATCATCGGTGGGACTTTGCTTATCAATGATGGAAGGAATGTAACCGACTTTCCACTTTTCAACAAAATAGAACTCCTTTGGAGAATCACTTCTTTTGAAGATGTATCCGCCTCGTAATCCTTTTGTGTACCGCATCAAGATTAGTGGAAGTTCCCGCAATGATAGGCTCATAATTCATAGATTTGGTTAGCATATCAATGTTAAACAGCCAGTCTGGTCCTTTGGTCTCAACACTAGGAGTCTTTTCACTGAATTGAACATGTAAGTTCTCTTCAACAATTCTAGTCCTCCTATTGTATACTCTAAAGGCTTTGCTATTAGTGGAATAACTTAAAAAGTATCCATCATCTGCTTTTTCTTGAAACTTGCCTAGGTAGTCTATGGTATTCAAGATGGTAACAGAACACCCAAAAGGTTTTAGGAATGCAATCATTGGCTTCCTATCATGTAACGACTCATAGGGGTCTTGTTATGAGGCTTCACTACCTTACTGCTTTGCACATAACATGCAATTCCTACAAATTTCAATTTCAAAAGGTAGTTGGTAACTTAGACTCGACAACATGGTCCTAGCAAACCTCAATTAGTGTTCTATTTTTCCTTTCAGAACACCATTTCATTGTGGTGTTCTAGCAACACTAAACTGTCTTTCAATACCTTTAGCTACGGCGATTCATCACATCATTCTTAAACCCGGCCCATTATCACATCGATTACTTTGACCTTATGATTAACTAGATTTTCTATCTTAGTAATGAAACTCTTAAGAATCTCACTAGTCTCATTCTTAGCGACCAAAAAGTATACCCAAGAAAATCTACTATAATCATCGGTGATAACTAGGCACATCGCTTATGGTTCAAGCTTCTAACAAAGGTAGGTCCAAATAAGTCCATATGAAGCATAAACAATGGTTGTGTGATGGTGTTTACGCTTTGGTCTTACAAGAAGCTCTATGTTGTTTTCCTTTTGACATGCCACACAGTTCCTTACACTCAAAAACCTTTGAAGGTAACCTCTCACTAAGTTTCCTTTTACCGGTTTATTGATTGTTTTGTAATTGAGATGACCTAGCCTCCTATGCCACAATTTTGACTCATCAACAGATGCTTTAGCAAACAAACATAAGGACCTATTAGGAAGAACATCATTAAGATCAAAACAATATATATTTTCCTTCCTAGGTACCCTAAGTTGTATAAACTTCTCATCGTGCATCTTAAACTCGGGAGACAACACCACACACTCGGCTTCCCAAAAAGTACCCGCTTTTTCTTA
This sequence comes from Chrysanthemum lavandulifolium, assembly GCA_022545495.1. Lineage (NCBI taxonomy): Eukaryota > Viridiplantae > Streptophyta > Magnoliopsida > Asterales > Asteraceae > Chrysanthemum > Chrysanthemum lavandulifolium. The sequence goes on along the minus strand of CM040244.1, from coordinate 131,829,454 downwards.
TCACACATTTGAGAAACTTGAATAAATTGTACTTTAATCCTGTACCAAATAAACTTTTTCAAAGTCTAAATTCCTGCTCGATTGTGCCTCGCCAAGTATCTTTCCTCCCTTTGGATCATTGCCAAATGCCACATATCCTCCATCAAAAGCTTCAAAATCTTCCAGATTGCTTCCATCTCAAGTCATGTGCCCGAGCAACCACTATAAAAACTCCTTTATCTTTTAGCTCGGTTTGAAGATTGCCCGCACATAAAATTACTCAAGTTAGTTCTTTTGTGGACCCAAGCCAATATCGACTTGGTCCGCCCTATGCATCAAAATATTCAAATTTCTTTAGGTCCATTGATGCACAGTTGACATGTGGTAAAACCTTTGTCTTAGGCTTCCATTGCCAACTAGTTGAGGCCTTAACAACATAAAATGATTTCCAACCACCGTATCGCTTATCACCTTTGGAATTTTTAAAACTTCGTTTGAATCGGTGGTGATATTTTGCTTATCGATGGTTTGATTTCGCTTAGCCGTGTTTCCATTTTGCTTAGCGATGGTTGGAACCCATTTAGGTGCAGAATGACAATTGATTTTGTTTTCCCATTCCTCATTAACACCGCTCTTGGAATCATGTTTTTGTTTGGGTGAGGTTTGTTTTCCTTGAAAAGTTTTGATGATTTACCCTCCTCTAATGATTCCACACTTATGGTCTGCTTTTATTACAATTTCTCCGTAAGTGTTCAAAACTACCACACACAAAACAAGCCTTTTAACACATTGAAACTCATCACCTAACTGCTAGAAATTAGACCATTTAAGCTTCATTGATTACCCCTAGGTTTATATTGTTTCATCTGTTCCTAGGAATTTCCCATACTCTACAACTTTCTTGGTGACTTTAGCTCCAAATCTAGGTACAAGGTTGACTTGTCGAGAATCAACTTTCTTAACTTTCTCTATCTTTTCGGACTTAGTTGATTCGGTTCTATCATCCTCGTAGTCCGATTCCCAATCTTCAATTATGGGAGCATCGATAACTTATCGAACTTATCTTAGGTGTTTCATCTTATTTATCTCTTCTACAAGTTTGTTAAACCGAATTCACTACTAAATGACAGTTCTTTAGCGGTGGTGCATGTTTCATCAAAGAGGGTGGTGGCATATTATTATATCCTAGACCAAGACCATCTTTGAAGCTTTTTGACCTATTGGCTTATTTACTAGATCGAAGCATATTGTGTTTTAGCAACCCTAACAACATGTTTTTCTTTTCATCTAGAGCCTTTAGTTTTACACTCTCGCCTCGCTAGTTTATCTTTAAGCATTTTAATCTCTCTGTCTTTAAGATCAATTTCACCACCTAGTATATTGATCTTTTCTACATACTCAAACTCACATTTAATACAAAATTTTAGCTTCTCTTCCACACCTTCAAGACCAACTCTATAACCTAAGTTATCTAGAGTCAATCTTTCTACTTCTTTTCTCATACTCTCGGTGATAGCTTTTGAGATTCTAAGTTATCATAACATGATTTAAAAGAACAAGAAGATGTTTTAGAATCATTAGATACCTCGTAATCGAACCGTAAGATGAAGCATAGGCCATTAGAGCAAAGTTATGCTCTTTTGAAGCTTCACTAGCAAGAAAAGTCGCATTTGGACCTTCTTCAACTGATCACCCAATCATAATCACCAATCCCATCCCGAGCAATCAAAGTCAAGAAGCAGCAGCTCTTCCGATGTCCTCTTAATTCCTTCAATTCTTTTAGGAGCTCGACATTCCCTAGCAAATTGACCTTTCTTCTTGCGATTAAAGCACTCCATCTTGCTTTTGTCGAATCCACTCTCCTTTGACCATCATACCTAACATGTCTTCCGGTCCTTCTCGAAACTTCCTTGCTTGGAGAGTCAAGATTGCCATTTGCCATTGAAGGTTAATTTCATCAAGATCATCGGGATAAATTTGATCTAGATCTTGATTCAAAACATCAACACCGGTAGTTAAATCGACGAAAAGCACAAATTGCACCATCAACGACATTATCACTAACGGTGGTATTGTTTGCAATAGCCGTGGTTATACCATAAGCGCAGTGGATACATCTTGTGGGCTTTTGTGATTAGTGGATACAAAAGCAAAGTTTTGATTAGCGTAAGATGAGTGAGAAAAGTTATTCTCGACTCATAAACCTTCAAGTTGTTGAAGAGATTATCTAGAGTCATTGTAGCAAAGTCCGCCTTATTTCTCCACACAATTGTATGAATAGCCCATTCGGATGATAAACCCTAATGAACTTCAAATTAATATCTTCTTGAAGGAACTTGTAACCCACCGACTTCATTGATGATAAGTTTTGAAGTCTATTGTATGTACCATCAATCTTTTCTCCACTAAGAGCGATGAAGGTTTCAAATTGATGCTTGAGCATATTCATCCTTGACTTCTTTGTAGCTTCATTACCAAAGAAACCTTAATTCAAGAGCATCCAATAATTCTTTAGCAGACTCATATTGATCAAAGTCCAAGGCAAACTCATTTGGTATTCCCATAGAGAATATCGTGAGCTTTTATCTCCATTTTCCTTTTAGCTTTATCGGGTTCACTAACAATAGCAATCTCGGTCCATCCTCACCCTTCTTAGGAAGAGTGTCTCCTTTTCAACAACATCCCGAGAGCATAATCAATCATACGAATGTATTGCCTCATTCGCATCCTCCGATTTGATACTCACCATGTTTGAGCATGGGCACTTTTGAAGCGCCACCATGTGAGTTTCACGACATCTTAACTTACTTGAATAAAGATTAATGAGACTTCTTCTTGGTTACGTTTCTAGATCACAAGCTCGATACCACTTGTTGATCCCAGTTGAGCAAACGATCTAATATAGAAACTGACTTGAACAAAGAACTTATTAAGTATTATGCGGAATTTAATACTTAATCTTAAGAAGAAGAATAATAAACATTCAACACCTCAATATTATTTATTAATACGAATACTCTTACAAGATTAGGGTTTTGCAACCTTGAAGTGTATCGACCTTAGATATAAAACATACGATATCTAACCTAACCTAGAACCTCCTTTTATAGGCTAAGGAGTCCTATACAATATACAATACGTAACCTACAAGATAAATATCTTTTCCATATTTATCTAATACAATAAACTAACCGACTATACAAGACTAGCAGTGGTTATTATCCGTGGTTACACAATACTACTAGCCGCGGTTGTCTTCATCCGTGGTTACACTCTTCTATCCGTGGTTATATCCAACCTGTCCGTGGTTCCAGTACTTAGAGTAATTCTTGATCCAAGGAACCTAAAACCCAACAGAGTTTCATCCTTTGTCCTTAAGAACTTGACCCAGGTGAATCTAGAGTAATCATCAACCACAACTAACACATATTTCTTCCCAAAGATATTCTCACTCTCATTGGTCCACATAAATCCATATGAATTGTATGAAGAACTTTTGTGTGAGTTAGTAGGTTTGGGTTTATGGGCATACTTCTTGCTTTTCCCAATTGACATCTTTGAACAAAGATGATCCTTTTCATACTTGAGTCTAGGTAAACCTACAACTAAGTCCTTTCGGTGAGATCATTGATGGTGCAGAAGTTCAAGTGATTGAGACACGATGCCATAACCATGACTTTGTTTTAGAAGCCTTTGTGACAAGCAAATTGAGAAGACTTCATCATATCTTGATAGAGATGGTGTATAGATTTGAACCACGTGAACCTCTTAAAAGTTCCTTACCATCAAGTTCTCTAGCGAAGCGGTATGTTTTTCAAGGCTACTTCTAGATCGAATCGCGAATTGACCAGCAGAGAACAAGTTATGACCAAGACCTTCTACATAGTAAACCACGGAGATAACACTTTTGCCAACAACATAATCTCCATAACCCATGATTGCACCGAAATGATCATTCCGAATCTAATCGTCCCGATGAATTTGCTCGAAGTTCATGAGCGCGATCGGTCGCCGATCGTATGCTTGGAACGACTGAGTCCAGTACCACGAGCGATTTGAGCGATCTGCGGTTGAACACGAGACAAGAATGGATAAGCGGATAATTGGGATCCCCATGCAAGAATGGGTTCCATTTGGTTAGTAACAATGGTTGGAACACCCGCATCGAAATAGAAGCATTCATATCATAAATTAAGGCAATGGAATCATTATGAATAGATGTAGTACTAGTGTACGTATTAGCCCTATTCAAAGTGTGCTCACTTCTTAAGGAATAGTTCTACCAAGAGGCATCCATTTTCTAGTGGGCATTGTCGATTAGTCTTATGACCATGGTATCCAATGATAGCCTATCTTACTAAATGTTCTTCTGTGGGTTTCCCTTTGTTTTCTAACTTTCTTCGTTTTGCCTTTTAGCCTTCTTAGCATGATTTTTAGCATTAACAATATTAATCGGACAATTAACATCATTAGGCAAAACATTAACACCACATTCATGATTAGAAAGCGAATTCAAGCGAGACATGTCTGAGGGTTTGCAAATAGTATCGAATTGAATTAATTACAAGACGCCTATGGCTAATACTAGAATCAACACGATTCGTTTTATTCGACTCAAACTTAAAGTTCCTAGGTAGGTCTTCTACTTTCTTCAATGCACATTCTTAGCTTGCGGTCGTGTCCTTCCTTGTATTGTCTTGAGACTTTGACACGCTTGCTTTAATGTCATGATTACTCCTGTAGGAATGGGAACATTAGTTGGTTTGGCTACTATTTGCTTCACTGTTTAGATGTCTTTGGGATCTCGAGCTACATGCAGCACACTAAGATTAACTTTTTAACACTTGAATAGTGGGATTTGAACACCTAGAGGGCACACTCGAGTTCACATTCTTAGCACTATGATTTGAAATCGAACTACTTGAAGGCACATTAGGGTTCACATTCATAACATTTGGCATTGAATGACTTGCATGCTTGGCACTAGGCATAGAACACGTATCAAGGATTGACTTGCTCACCTAAGGTTTTAGGGCATATTGTAATTAGGCATTCTAGAAGTTCTTGAGATCGTTTGGCATATAAGCATGCATGGCCAATTGCATTATCATCTGGTTTCTCTAACTTATCCTCTTCTACAATCTCACGGAGACATTCTAGGTCGTCCTTAAGGTATGAGAAATATGTTTGAATAGCAAGTTTGTTATTCCTAAGATGAGGAGGAACATATTTCACAGACAAAGCATATTTATTACGACATGTACCTTTGATACACCATTCTCCCCATTGGTCATTGGCATCTTCCCTTTTACGACTCTTTAGATTCTCAATTTCTTTTTGTAACGAGGCTACCGTTTCGTTATTTTTATTCTGATGACCTTTATAGATTCAAATAATTCATTGAAATGACGTTTAAGCTTTTCATTTTCTTCAAGAAAACCTCATTTTCCTTTTGTAAAGCATTTACTAAGTTTTGAAGATGAAATTTTGAGAATTCTAAGAATCTAAAGGAGGAGGCATTTGGGGACCATCACATTGTTCGTTTGACCCTTTAATTGAGAGATTTGGGCTTTCAACTTTACGATTGTGTTGCAATGAGCTTGAATCATTCATCACGTTTTTAATTTGAAAAAGCGCATCAAACTCTGGAGCATCGAGGATGTCTTGATATTTGAAGTTTTGACATTTTCTTTAAGATGTTGATATTTTAGTTGTAAATTAAAATGCTCAACTTCTAGTTTAGAAAAATGTTTAACCAAATTGTCGTGATCATCCAGTTCAATTTTCTCATTTAGTTCGAATTAGCTTTTTCAAGCTCAATGACACGATCATGGGAGACTTTCAAAGCAGAGCAGTTCATGGAATCGAGAAGCGATAATAGAGCAGTTAGTAGCGATGTAGAACACATCTTGAGCAATACATTGTAAATCGTGTTCTCATTTAGTGTATGCAAGTTCTTCCTCTCAATCTCATTATATTTTAGTGCTCGCTCATAGTCACTAACCTCAACTATCATTGCATCAAATTCCTTTTCCATTCCCTTAATATCGTGATTCATCCCCTTTTAAGACTCTCAAAGTGATCTTTTAGAAGTTTAAAGAAAGGCATGACCTCGATTAAATAGCATTCTTTTGTTTGTTCAAACCCTTTCCCTTGATTATCCCAGTGGGTGTGATCCTTTTCTTACAAGTTTTCTCAAACTCAACAAATAGTTGAAAAATAACATATTGGTGATTAAGGTCTTGCTTTTAGTAGCAATAGTTCTAGGAACTAGATGCATTGGTGTGTTGGGAGGATACACGATCGCTTTAGGCATTTTCCTAAGGGAGGGTTCGTTACTACAAGATTCTCTATTTTTTGCTTATCTAAATCCTTTTTCCAGAATACTTGTTCGGGTGTTAACAATGTCTGAGGCTTAAACATGTTCAAGGAAATCCAATTTTCCTTCTTGTAATCATGGGGTGTGATCTTTATTTTCATCTATTTACATTTTGGATCACCTAATTTCTTGTTCATCCTTTCCCTAGTGACTTCATCTGATTTCTTATCTTCCTCAGTACACTCAACGCAACTAGGTTTCTGTCTAGGTTTAAGGATTTCATTGCCATCATAAAGAACCTTATGAGCATTTCTAGCCTTTTTAATGACCTCTGGATTTGGTTCCTCAACAAGGGGAATGCTATGCTTATCGCTTAAGACTCTATGCTTAGTGATCATGTGAGCGATCGAATGGTGTTCCTTGTATGTACAACTTGTTTTCAAGTTTGTTTTCAAAGTTTTCAGATTAGAAAAATCTTTCAAGAGTTTTGATTCCTTTGCATTAAATTCTTGCTTAAGCATTTTCACATTTTCTTGAAGTTCTTGTTTTGCTTAGCGGTTTAGAAAGCTTTTCTTGCAAGGAATTTAACTCTTGTTTTAATACTTCTTCTCTAAAATTACTTTTCTAATGATTGTACGCACTTGGTCATCCATTTCACTGCTCACGGTGGTCAACTCAAATTTTGCACGTTGTTCATAAATAGCAACACGTTCTTTATAGGCATTTAGTTGAAATTACGGAATCATCGAAGCATATGCGGTGAATTCATCAAAACATAGTCATTGTTGATGCAGAAGATGCATCACTTGGTACAACTTCACTTTCACTTTGTTTCACATATTGATCATATTGGACAACATTGATATTACCCATATTTTCAATATTTGATTCAATAGTTTGAGATGATTGTACTTTGTCATGCATCTTTGCACATCAACATCATCGTATAGTTTTAATACCTCGAGATGAGTTTGTCATTGGATGGGCCACTTGTGGTAAAGAAGAGACCTTGGGAGAAACCATTGGAGTAATGCTAGCCATAAAAATTATGTGTGCGATGGGTCCATCATCCACATCAGTCGTATGCATCACAATCGGCGACTTGAAAGGCATTCGATGATTGTGACCTATCTCTGAATTGGTGCTCATCCACATCAACATCATAGGTCTTGGCATTGCCTCAAGAAGAAACAACAACTCCTCTTCATCCAAAGCAAGCACCATTATCCCGAGCTTGTACAAGCGACATCTTATCTCTGAAGTAATCGGCGATTCGTGGACGTTTTGGAGATGTGCGGTTCCTTGCAATGTGTCCCTCACCACCACAGCTTGTACATTTTATCGGCTTAGCTTGACTTTGATTTCCATTCCTTCCTCGATTCGATTACCAACATAACCTCTACCACTCCACCTCTTCCCCGATCATCTGTCTTTCTGGCGGTTGCACCACTATCCTCCCATCTCGCGGTAGCTTGATTGTGTGGGTTAGATGTCGTTCGAGGTTGTTGTTGGTTTGTGGAGAGAATTCATGTTTTGACTAATCGGAAGAGCTAGTTGATTAATGATGTTTCCACGTGTGCATCAAAGATCGACTTGTTTGAACATAGGATCGGGAATGAGTTTGTGATTACCATTACCCATGGGTATGACTTGTGAGGCTTTGGTTGTGATTCCGATGTTTGAGTAGAAGGCGGTTGAGTCATTAGAAGAGCTTGTCTCTCCACGGTTGGTTTTGAATTGATTAAGAATCCTTTTTCAAACATAGCATGTCTCTCATTTCGAAGGAGGAAGGCATAAAGTTGCTCATAGTTTGTATTCTTGATCCTTTAGTGAGCTTCACGTAGTGACAAACTTGTGCCATTCGGGATTCATGTTGTTCACAAATTTAGAGTTCGGTGAATGTTAGGCATAGTCATTCGATGTTCCTCATATCATTAACAAGCTTGTGGAATCTCACATAGTACTCATAAACACTCTCATCCGGTTTCATCTTGAAGTGTTCAAATCCATCATAGAGTTGTGATTCTCTCTTCCATGGTTAATTGAACACGAGAGAAGCATCTTGACATTATCCCATACGCCTTTGCTTGATGTTGTGATTGATCGACTTGTAGATATCTTTTGGAAGACCTTGAAGTACGATGTTAGAAGCCACGATATCGATCGAATCTTTTTTCTCCTTATCATCGAGCTCATCATATGTCTTTGGTGCATCAATTCCATAGATCATTGTTCCATCTTCATTTGTATCAATTAAGTCTCTAGTCGTCTCAACCCGATATGGTCCTTCATCAATGGATTTGAGAATGTTGACTCCATTTTCTTTTCCAAGACAAGACAATCGATTCGTTGAGCCCAAGAGTCGTAGTCGATTACATCAAGCATGGGTGGACGAGTATCTGAACCATTGCTTGAACATCCTCGACAACGATGGAGATGATAGTAGGAACGTTTGTAGACATGTTTCAAGTTCTCACGGATTTTACTATTCTTTGATTAAGCGGAAATTGATTCTTTCACGGATTTTACTAAACCAAAAGAACAACCGTAAGAATGTATCACGAAGAAGTAACAAGCCTAAATGAATAAGTACCTAACTACACAACTCGCTTAATTAACAACTCGCTTAAGTAATCAACTCGCTTAATAGCCAAGTCGCATCAACATCAACTCGCAACACGGTCAACTAAGCAATGAATCAAGTCGCTAAATAGCCAACTCGCTTTAGTATCAACTCACAACACAATCAACTCGCTTGAACACTAAGTCGCTTAAAGAAACTCGCTAGCGTTACAACTCGCTAAATAGCTAAGTCGCTTTAGATCTCAAGTCGCTTAAAGAAACAACTCGCTTAGAACCCAAGTCGCATAAATATCAACTCGCTAAACAGCTAAGTCGCATGTACCAACTCGCATCAAATAACAAAGCAACTCGCTTTGAAGAAACACAAGTCCGAGACTCAACTCGCTTAGTCCTTCTTTCACAAATAACCACTTTATCAATCCAAAACAATCAAACCACAATGATTTAAGCCTTCCAATTCAAAACATAACCACATATGATGATCCTAAACACAAAAGTACGAGCAAAATTCAAACTTTACCACTAGAATTTGTCCAAATGAATCAAGCTCTCCTAAACCCTTAATACACCAAAAACCTTATGAAATCCACCAAAACAAAGAGCATGAAAGATGAGTGATCAAACCATGGCTCTTGATACCAATTGTTAGATATTGGATTTCACAAAGACTCTAAACCATGATCAAAGTAGGCGTATAAGTATATTAGAGAGAGAAAGTTCTAGTGAGAGAAAGGAAGAGAGTTGGGAACTATAGTGAGAGAAAGAAAATATTATTATGAGCTCCAACTCTACCTTGGGAGGTAGAGAGTATTTATAGTCTTACATAAACGCCACACAACGGGGTGTGGATCGGGCATACGATGGGTAAAGACCGTCAGTCCTCCACGGTGTTACTAAACTAAATACTACTTAACATAAAAGAACTACGACTACGAGCTTTCTAACGATTACATATACTTGAGGTGAGCGACTCTTTAATACCTGGAATTTCTAATTCCTAACACTACACTTATTTAATTCAACACTTAGCTTGTTGTATTTTGAAAAAAGATTCAATCGTTGCTCTTAAACAAACTTAAGGTCAACATTGATATAGTTCATATAAGACTGCCAATCAGAGTCATCATCCATAGAAAGTAGAATATTTACCTTCTTCATTGTGATGTTGGCCCATTCTCCATTCCTGGCATGATGTTTTCCAACAGCTAGCTTGTCTTCCTATGAGAGGGCCATCAGTGCACTGACATGCACCATTTCATCATCATATGAGACTGGCTTTTCATTCCAGTCGAAGGTTTCAGCAACAAGACCTTTGTTTTTACCCTGCACAGATTGAACACGTTTTGTTGTTTATGAGGGACCGGCCTCAAGCAATGCTAGCTTAGCTTTGACTTTCCTATACTTAGCTTCAAAATCAGCAGTTTTGTTTTGATAAGATTTATTTTGAAAGTTTTGATGAGACCGATAGATTTTGGTTGAAATTTGCTAAAGCACGAGGACCGATTTGACCACGATGGTTTATACGAGGTTCGAAATTGTTTTGAAAAGCAGTCTTTTGCAAAATGACCTCTTTTGTGACACTTAAAACATTCGGTGTCCTCATTTGCTTTAGCATTTGAAAAACCTTTGTTTCTTTTTATAAACCTCCGAGAATTAGCAAGGAGTGATCTTTCCTGAAATTCAACGTTCAGGTCATTTAGGTACTCCTCACTTGATCTCTCATCAGGCTCATCATCTGAATTTTCTTGGAAATCTTGAACCACATTGTTAGAAAAGAAAGCAATTGATATAGGTGTTGAAATGGTGGTCAGGGACTTCTTGACTTCCTGAGACTTCTTTAAGTCAGGGTATCGTCTGTTAATGAGGTTTTTCTCATAGACAAATTTCCCATAAATTTCAGGAAGTTCAAGATTTTGGATATGATTAGCATTCCTAAGTCCCTGAGAGAAATTCAACCACTTCTCAGGGAGACTATTGACAAAACCAACATTGATTTCATGTTTTAGACAATTCATTTAAGAGAGTTTTGTACCGGGTGTAAGTTTGAGACAGAGTTTCTGAGTCCTTAGCCCTCAAGGTGTTATACTCAAGTTTCAGTCCATTATCCTGCTTTCCTTGGTATCGGATGGGCCTTCATGGCTATGAACTAGGTCATCCTAAGTTTGTTTAGTCGTACTCTGACTATAAGCGACTCCATAATATCATCAGGAAGACATGATTTGATGATACTTTTGAGTCTTTGGTCCAGTTGACCACTCTTCTCTCATCCCGAGTCCACCGAGCTTCAAGTTTAGGCAAACCTTCGTGCATCTTTGGGATAAATGGACCTTCATTTATACACTTGATATAATAAGGTTGCATCCCAATCAAATAGCAAAGCATACGCTTTTTCCATTTGTTGAATTTACCAACTTCAAGTCTAGGGAAACAGCTGAATAAGCTCCAACCTTTTTATCGACTAGTTGGGGTACATCAATTTCAGCCATAAGGATCCTGATTTAAAAACGTTTTAGAGCGGCTTAAATTCTTTATAAAAGGTTTTATAATCAGCCAAGCTCTGATACCACTTGTTGTTCCCTATTCACTATAGTATAAAACAGTTTAATATTGTAAACAAACTAATAGTGAATCAATGACTGAAAAGATATAAGTAAAACACAAAGAGTAATTTTCAACATCATATTCTTATTAGAAATGAATCAAAATGATACGTTACCCTAGTACTTGCGAACGAAGACTAGGGATTGAAATGACAAAGTGTTGTAACTCCTCACTAAGCTCAAAGCTAAGTCCGAGCACAACCACATGAACCACCGATCTATCTCAAGGACACGGTTGTATTTGGAGGATGAAGATGGCTTGTGTGTGTGTGTGTGTGTGTGTTTTACAATTCACAAGCTTAAACTTTCACTCCATCTCTTATGCTATTTATACAAGTATGAGTTTTAACTCTTTCCTAAGTGACAAACCGACAATTTATAAGACAAAAAATTGATGTATTTTGTCTCTATTTACAAAGACTATATTAGGTAAAGGGACCAAGTCACTTTCTTCATGTCAAGATTGATGTTGATTCTAAAAGGAAACTTTCGTGATAAGTACTCCGTCTTATTCGCTTCCAATGTAACCGTTTTATCCCGCCTTTCTTGATCTTCATAGTCTTGATCTTGATCTTGATTTTAGTTTGTCTCGGTGTAAGTAGTTGGTGAGAGTTTAGGGATTGATGAGTTATTGTCATCACTCACCGAATCCACCATCTTCTTCTTGACTCCGCCTTCACCCTTAAGTTCCGCCTACTCGGTGGAGACTTATTCTTCGTCTCTTCATCGAGTATCTCGAAGATGGCTCACTGAGAGACTATGCACTCAGTGACCTGTTAGTGTTTAATGATATAAACACTTAGGGTATTTTCTATTCAAATCCTTGACTTAAGGGGTTTGGGTATTTACTGAACCCAACAGAAACTCTCACCCGAAACCCGACCCTTACAGGATTTCAGGTTAATCGGGTTAACCCGAATAAGCTTTTCAACCCATATAACCGACCCGAATAAGCTTATTCGGGTATTTTTTGCGGCAATTATGAGTATCAATTTTTACCGCTAGTGTTTACGATCTCTACATATTTGTGATGCCGTACTTTTATCGTGCTACTTGAGCTCGAGTTATTTCAATTGAAATTTTATTGAATTTAAGTTGAGTTTAAGCATAACAAACACGCTTTAAATATTTAACGACTCAAGCTTATAAGGGTTCGGCTCGGGCTCGTATCAAGGTTTTCGAGTCTTATTTGATATGCAAGTGAATACAAATATTTAAATCGCCAGGAAATTCTGACCACATGCATGTTTTCGCGTGTGGATTGACCTTTCCTCAAAATTTAAGCCACAAGTAACGAGCAAATGTTCCAATGATTTTCTAGCTAAAAGTTGAGGATTGTACCCTTAACCTATTTCTTCAAAAGCCTTCCTTAATTGGTAAACTAAGCATTTATAATGAGAGAGTGATACTCTTCTTAATTTTCACAATATTTAGTAAATTTATAAATTTGACAAATTTATAAATTTATAAATTTGACAATATTTAGATTATTTAATAGATTTTTTTTGGACGGTGACTTTCATATTTTTAATAGATAATCATTATTATTATTATTATTATTATTATTATTATTATTATTATTATTATTATTATTATTATTATACATCCTTTATTAGAAATTATATGATTTATAAGAAATTAGAGGGAAGCCGAGATATTATCTGGGCTCCTACTCCTTTAGTTATAGCAAAGCCAATTTTACAAAAAATATGAGTAGCAGCACGTGGCCCAATGTCTTGAGTCACTTAAAACTTTCGGATTCGCTTCAGTAAGATCACTGCATCCTTATCAAGTTCCCCAAAAGAAGAGAATGAGAAGAGAAACCCATATCCAATATCCACACACTTAGCCTCATACTTGACACGTTTAAGATGTATGACCTCAATCACCGCACGACTAGACACAAAATCAACCATACCAGTTTGCTTCAAGGGCGGCGACCCTGTCAAATCAACAGATACATCAGGCCCACCGTTCCACGAGTAGAGCAACATATCATCTGGATGTAAGGGTTTGTCCCTTTCTCCATCAAGCCCGATATCAACTTCTTTAAGAGCTGAAATCGTGGATCGAGAATACTAAAAGCTTTGTATATGTGCAAGTCATGAATATCAAATTGAAACACGAGTTATTCATGTATGAAAATAAATACACGTGATTTGGATTTCAGCTTTTTAATTTTACATTGTTTATATTAAAAACTCCACGTATGCACAAGTAGGGCTGTAAGAACTGGACGAACACGAATGAAGCCTTTTTAATGTTTGTTCATTTAGTTTAACCGGAAAAATAAACTGACATGAACACTTAAATGAATGAATTTTCTTGTTCATGTTCGTTTATTAAAAGAATGAGTTGTTCATGTTCGTTTGTGTTCGTTCGTTAAGACACTAAACGAATCTTAAACGACTATAAACGAATGAACATAAATAAACGTAGAAAAACAAACATAAACTTTATTAAATTTGCATGATGCTTTGTTTTATAAGTTTTGTGTTGTTTAAATAAACAGTTTAAAAGTATATGATTAAAAGATATGATATACGAAACAGACAAATAAATGGACATAAACGAACATCAATAAACGCATAATCTGACATTCATGAACATAAGTGAGCGTACGCGATTTTTATTTTTATTTTATTTTTTTTATTTTTATGTTTGTTCATTTAACTAAACGAACGTGAAATATTGTTCATGTTTGTTGATAAACGAACATAGACAAACTTTTTACCGAACGATTTATGAAATGTTCACTAAATGTTCATTTCGTTTACAGTTCATGCACAAGTATAATTCACATAAACACAAATATTGCATAATTTAACTTAGGGGGGTTTTGGTTTGAGAGTAATTTTCTAGACAAAGATAATGCCTACTATAAATCATAATTTTTCTAGGCATGTTTTATTAACACCTTACACCATAAATAAATATTTGGTTGATACATGCATGTGTAGTCAAGCCCATTCAGGCAAGTATTAAAGTTGCAAACGGGCTTGATACAACAAATTAAGTCCAATCCAGAAGCAAATTACATGAAAATGTTAATCAGTAATTAATTAAAAAAAGGATGATAGTAGTGGGTAAGATCTTGACGACAACTATATATCATTATCTCAATAGGGTTTTTGGTGTTGTGTCAGCTTCAACTCTAAGTCAGTATAGTACAACAACAAGATTCTGCAAATTTAACACTAGTAACAAAACATCATCATCATCAAAATCAAAAATGGTTGCAGCAAAGATTGCACCATCGATGTTATCATCGGATTTTGCCAACCTGGCATCTGAGGCTCAACGTATGCTTAACCTTGGTGCTGATTGGCTTCACATGGACATCATGGTACAATTCTTTCTTTTTTGCTTCTTTAATGTTCTGATCGGTGGTTTTTATTCAATATGTTAATCCTTAATTAAACTTGTTTATGTTAATTGATACTGTAAGTAATCTGTACTATGTTCTGCTAGAGAATAATGTTTTTACATGTTTAATGTAATCACCACCTTATGTTTTTATTTGTTTAATGTAAATAAATAGT
Organism: Chrysanthemum lavandulifolium; assembly: GCA_022545495.1. Taxonomy (NCBI): domain Eukaryota; kingdom Viridiplantae; phylum Streptophyta; class Magnoliopsida; order Asterales; family Asteraceae; genus Chrysanthemum; species Chrysanthemum lavandulifolium. The sequence goes on along the minus strand of CM040244.1, from coordinate 131,814,431 downwards.
ACGGTAATGAAATCCAAATCTCGATATTGATGAATATTTGTTGTTTCATATTTATCTGTTGATAGCTAAAATATCATACTTTTTGCCATGTTTTGTTCTTAGATTGCGTTAACTATATTTCACATAGTCTTGACCAGTGCCTCGTTTCTTTTAGTTGTCATGGTCCGTTAAGACCCTTTGTAGTCTAGGCATTTGAAAGTATGTTGTATTCATTTCTCATAGCAATTGTTGATCATATCACTTTCACTTGTTATATAGTTAAGGCAAATTAAGAACACACGTGGCATAAAGTAGATAGAGTTTATCTTTCACGATTAGAAACCAAAAAAAAAAAAAAGAACTGTCACTGCTATAGAATTATAGTTTGATTCTTTTGGTTGTACTAGTTGTCCCTGATATATTGATGTTAATTTGCAGGATGGGTATGTTTCACACGCGGCTAAACCTCTTAAGATTTCCCTCTTGTGTGGATGGACTTTTATCTTAATAACTATTAACAGTCACATCCTTCATTCTCTGCAGTCATTTTGTCCCAAATCTAACAATAGGTGCTCCAGTCATCGAGAGTTTGAGAAAGCACACCAAGTAAAAAAGAAAATTCACTGTGCTCAATTTTACCCATTAGCTGCATGATTATTTATTAAGGAGAGTGTTCTTTCTTCTGATGCAGGGCATATCTGGATTGCCATCTTATGGTAACAAATCCTCTTGATTATGTCGATGCATTTGGTAAAGCCGGTGCTTCAGGTTTTACATTTCATGTTGAGGTGTCCAAAGGTGGAGTTATTATGTTATTTGGACTGCATTATTTGTTCTTAGGGATTTATGTTTTGGATTTACTCAAGATTGGTTAAAACTGTTCGTTTGCGCAGATAATTGGCAAGAACTTGTTAAACAAATCAAGTCCAAGGGCATGCGGCCAGGTGTGGCATTAAAGCCAGGAACACCTGTTGAGGAAGTGTATCCCCTGGTATGCTTCATTTACATGTTTAAAGAGAATCTCATTGTAGCATGTACCAATAGTGTAAAAGAATCTTGCTCTTCACGTTAATAGTATTGTCTAATATTATGTAGCATAGGATGGTTTTGAACATTTTCTCATTTGATTAATATTTGTCTTCGAAGCTTGAAGGTGAAAATTGTGTTGAAATGGTTCTTGTTATGACTGTCGAACCTGGATTTGGTGGGCAGAAGTTCATGCCAGATACGATGAGTAAGGTACGTGACCCGTGTTTATGTGACCACTGCTAAATTTTTATATCAGTTTCTTAGTTGATTTTTATCATCTGTCAATTTGGTTTTAGGTACGGACGCTGCGAGAAAAGTATCCGAATCTGGATATAGAGGTTTGTTATTTTATACCTATAACCCTTTAATGTATTTACATGCTTGAAGGTATTCATATGGCTTGATTTGATCACCTAGTAACACTACGTCACACATGTCTTATGAGCTTGTTATATTTGTGGATTTGTTTTGAGTTCGTTATTATTTTGTGGTGGGTAAATTTGATTATAGTATATTTTGTCTTGCTTGGTTATCAGTTCTGCTGGTTACGAGGTCCTTTAATTTCATAATGTTCCCTAACAACCTTAATTTTGCATCCATGTTTATTTTAGATCATCATTACATACATCTCATAATGCTGCCCCACTTTATCTTGTCTACACTGTAGATTATTATCTGTAGCACTTCACTGGACATGCCTTGGAGAATAAGGGATAGAGAGAGATTGAGTTGCTAACACTATCAGGGGTTCATAAAAGCAAAGCCTAGTACGAGACCTAAACAAATCCAAAAAGTGTTATTTTCAAGCAACCAAGTCTCAGTCAGATTCAATCTTGACCTGATCCACTTATTTTGCGTAGTCAATGAACATGGTCATTATCATTATTTAGTCTCCTGCTAACTGAAATATAGCCTAGCCTGCAAACCAAAGATACTTGCACATTGGTTAGAGTTTTACTAAACGTGTATTGCCTACACCAGGTACATTGTTATCATCAGTAGAAATTAGCCAACAATGATTAGAACCCTGTGTATCAATCCTCATTGCCTTGAATAGCAGAAAATGTACCAGCACCATTATCACATAGCACATGTCAGCAGACACACACCATAGGAAAATGACTAGTACGTGATATATGAGTTTGAACAGTTGCTTTTTTGCGAAGGCTTGAGTGGCAATGGGTTTTAGTCTAATAATCCCTTCTTCTGAGGGAACAACATACATCCCAGCAGACTGAATATTATAACTTTTATGTTCATCCAAATTCTATAAGAAAACATCCACTCTCTAGCCAGTCAGCCACGATGTTAGATTGTTAGTTATCATAGTAGATCCATAATGCAGTATGTCAAAACTGAAAAAGGTGACTATGATGTAAACCATCAACCTGCAAACAGATTGGCAGCCTGACCTTTTTTTTCTTCCCAAAATGCCGGATCTATTATGAAATCCAAACACCACATGCACATAGTTCTAGGTATCATAAATGAAATGGGCGTTAGTAGCATACCAACAAATATCCATATAGTGGTGCTTGGATTTGATGATACATAATAACTAACAAACAGTCCAACATAATGACCCCTTGCAGTTACTGTATCCACATATATTCCAAATTTCTGCTCGGCCCGAAAATGCACCATTACTGCATACTCAATGGCCCCTTGCAGTTAGTGTATCCACATTATAATCAGATTATTGATGAAGGGTAGTAAAACCGCCGACCCGAATAGAGGCATTGCATTTTTAGACATGCAGCAAACCCAAAAAAATCACTTATTGCCATGGGTAACTTCAAGTAACAGCATGTTTAAGTAGCTTTCTGTGGAATTGACATTCAAACTTTAATAGATCTTTCCAATTCCGCAAGTTGTATAAGTTTCCAAGTTACAAAAAGATGCTGTTTGTAATTGTTTATTGTCCAAAATATTATCACATTTTTTTATCAATATTGCTGAAGTTGAACATATGTACTCTGGTCTAGCTAATTTTTATCTTAATTTTTGGATAACAAATTTAAGGGTTAGAGTTAGACCCCCTGATGGGTCCAATTTTGAGGATTAAACCATTATTAACCCCTGTTACTATATACTACTCCCCTTCTTTATGACTTATGTCGATCAATAGACATCAATCCATCATGTGCATATCTTTTTGAGGTCATTATGTTTGTCCTGTATCGTTCTCTGCACATGATGTTGTTGACTTTGTAATCTATATATTGTGATCATGAATAGTGATTGAGCTATGAGGTTCAGTCTTTTAGATTAAAAGAAACGGGAATGTTTAGCCACAGTCATCATACTTTCTGGTGTTGTAATATAAAAACTGTGTTAATTTGGGTTACAGGTAGATGGAGGTTTAGGGCCATCAACTATTGAGACAGCAGCTGCTGCAGGTGCAAACTGCATTGTTGCTGGTAGTTCGGTGTTTGGAGCTCCAGAACCAGGTCAAGTTATATCCTTACTGAGAACAAGTGTGAACAAGGCTCAGAAAACTGGTTGAAGCGTATACAAGGAATGGATATTCTGAATGGTTGAGGAGTCAGCAACACATCTACTATTTATTCTCTGATACTGTGATAAACTTCAAGTTGCTATTTTGATCCACTTTCATACATGCACCCCTCAGCGTACTATTGTACTGTATAAGTAGAGCTGTGCTTTATTACGATTAAGTGGATACATAATTATCGATCGCTAAAATTGTAAGCTTTCTTTCAGCAAATGTTAAGCTTGTAGCTGCATAACTGCATCTCTGTGCAATCATCAATAAAAACTTCACATGTTCATCATGTGATGGGCATATTTCTTAACCAACGTAGTCATGTGGTTATTAAGTTTCTGTAACTCTTCAGCCTTAGTGTGGAGGGTGTGATAAAAGAGTTCCTTTGGCACATCAGCTCCACATCATTAAAAAAAAAAGTACTTTTATCTTTTCTATCAACTTTTCCTCAACAACCATTGCTGCATTTTTTATCTCTTCTATCTCTTCCATTAATTTTTTATTCTTCAAAAATACCTCTTATACACACAGACACTTACAACAACCAATAATATAAAATCTCTCTCCAAAAAGTGTTTTCTCTGTCCTCATACATTGGGACTCAAGTCTCGCTAAAGGAAAAAAAAGGAGTTTTGCCGCATAGAAAGGTGCATTGTTTTTTAACTTCCCGCTGATGTGTGACTCTTCCTTCACTCTTACCGTTGTTGACACCCTGCACCCTTAGGGTGGGTGGAAGTTGTCTGGCAATTTCGTTCATGTTCCCTATTCGTGAAATACAACACTAAACGGAAGTTGACCATACGAGTTACCACCATGGCCTGCTCCTCCACTATAGATTTGTGGAGTGTTATATCATATTTGACCTCTTCCATTTTCTCTACGACCGTTACGAGTCTTGATAGTGACATGTCATTTTGACTGCTAGGGCACAATAGCCAATGCTTCTTGGTTTTTATGTTTGCGAAAAACGGATTTGAGTAGCTTGAACAATTTTAAAGTGGCCAAGCTCAACTCTAAGTTTGATACACTGTTAATTCTTTTGAATATTCTGCAATTATCTAAAATCTGAAGTCAGATAGGTTCGATGATGATCTTAAAGAATTGCTTTATATAATTAATTTGGAGTAAATTACAAGGATGGTCATGCGATTTGTGTTAGGCTTGCGTCTATGGTCTTTTGACCTTTTTTTTTTTGCACCCATAATCCATGACTCGGATACCATCAACATATCCGCATATCAACAATTGATGCAAAAAAACAGCACAACCAAAGAACCTCGATCTTGTGTCCGCTTTAGTTACAAATAATCATGTAATTTAAATCCAATAGTATTGTGGTATACTTTCAAAATGCAATCATGAACTTAATTTCATTCGACATTTGATTCAAAAAATTGTGCTTAGCGCTCCCTGCTTATGAAAGGGCTGCGTTTGCCGAAACTCGGGCATATTGGTAATTGCTTGACTTGAGAACACCCACAAATTTATTGTTGTTGGCATAGAATGGAATAAGATGCTAAATATGTATTTATATGTCACTGTCTTGCAATCACATTGTATTTGACGATCATGCACTATGTCATCAATGACACTTGGTGATCTCATAAGACACTAATTGGTGTTTACTAATTCATGATCATTCACATCCTGAGAGGACAAGTACTAATGCACTTTGACTTGTACGGACAGTACGGTTGAACCTTGTCTTTCTTTTGCTATGATGAGTTGCACGTTCTTACAATCTTTTTTTGTTGTTGCGAGCATGATACAATATTTAAATGTAATAAGAAACTGTGACTTTTTCTTCACCTTATCCGCTTTACAATATTACTTGCATAGTTTAAACGTGCAAGTTTTTCTTAATAACTGATGTTTTAAAACTAAAATGATCTTTATGTTATCTGTTTAGGTCTGCTTGTCGAAATTTCTAGAATCTAACGACCCAACTTGGTCGTGTGTGAATGTGGGAGGGTTCAATGCAGCTTAACTTGGTTGTATGTGATCTTCCTTCATGCGGAAGTCCATACTACAGTTTGGTCCTTACGGCCGTTTAGGAATGAAGTAGTTTTTTCGCAAAAAAGTCACGAAAAGAAACTTATTTTAAACGACATAAACTGTATTCATACAACTGGATCTCTAATAGATATAGGAAGAAATTTTGTGATTAGATAGAGTGGTTTAGCAACCCCTGCCTTTGATTTGTACTCGTAATTTTCTTCTAGCTTCTCGCTAGCCCTTTTGTATGTAACTGTTGTTCAAGAAAAACTCAATCACAACAATAATACTTTTTATTATTATTACTAATATGTGTGAAGATACAAAATTTACACATATACAATAACAACTGAGATTCAAAATAAATTGCAGAAATGTATATACAACTAGATGCACATTGAACCATCACATATACAAAATATGGACAATGCAACAACCAAATAAAAGATCTGAAGAAAATAACATAGGCTACAAAAGATTGAAAAATTATGAATAGACGAATATATCTATCTATGGGCGTAAATCTTACCACCCAACCTACCAATGCATTTTTACACCCGTGAAATCGATTTTTCACAAACTTATTTGTAGTTCAAGATCACGACATCATGTCTTGAAACTCCTGAAAATCAAGTACACCATTGCCATCAAGGTCGAACTTCTTGATCATTAACTCACACTCGTCAACGGTTCTCGACTCTCCTAATTTGCTAAGCATTCTCTTCAAGCTCTTAGGAGTTATACAGCCACAACCCTCCATTTCTTCATACATTTTAAATGCCAACTTCAAGTCTTTTACTTTCTCTTCTTCATTAGCACTTTCGACCACTTTAACCAAATCATCGAAGCTCAACAACCCGTCACCATCCGAGTCCATTAACTCTGCCGCGATTTCTGCTTCCTCCAATGACAAGGCCTCACCTATCTTACCAATGCAAATTTGGAGCTCAGGTGGTGATATCTTTCCGTCACCATTCACGTCCAAATGGCTGAATACACGTTTGTATTGTTGTTCTTTGTCCATAAAAGGTTGTTTACTCGCAATACACCGAATATGTGTGAGTAAATTAGTGTTAGTTAATGTGTTTGTATAGCTATTTATATATGTAAAGGAATGGAAAATTAGAAAGTTAAACCGGTAATGAGCCTCCTTTATGAGAAATTGGAGTATATATATCAGTACTTTGTTTATATCTAGACTATAGAGCAAAGAGTTAGTTATATAAATTGGTTGGTCCGTGTTTTTTGCGCGTGTTGACAAAGCAAGAACTTATATAATGTAGGAGCTGCCGTACAGTTTACCATTGAAATTTAGAAACTGCTAGGAAATGCAGTTAGAGTTCTAGACGAAAAGTCTTCAACGTTTTCTTGTTATTCGGTACGGCTGGTGTACGTCATTTTAGAATATTTAAGTCGTGAAAAATCTTATTGTAAATTTGTAATGGCTCTTCACGTCTTAGAAGGTACTAGAATATCTATCTTAAAATGTTGGAAAGTCATATATTTCTAAGTAAGAGTAGAGATTAAAATAGATTGGATATTGACATCCCATATTTAATTTTAGAGTTTTGATACATAGACCTAACTAAATAGGCTTAAAAGATTACTGTACAATACATTTATGCATTAGGTCTCCTTTTAGGCCTCTTTAGTTAGGTCTATTTATCATTTTCTTTTATTTTATGAGCCTCATGCATTCTCGTATAAGAGAAGCGGGTGAGTAAAAAAGAAAGGGAGAGGATCCTTCAGTAACTGACTGAGTTAGAGGATTACCAACCGTTGGATTGATCAGGCCAAGATTAAAGTGACACTTTAATCTTTACTGATCAGAATCCAATGGTTGATGATCCTCTAACTTGAGTCAAGTTGTCCCACCAACTTGAGAGGATCCTCTTCCAAAAAGAAGGGAGAAAACCTTTTGATGTAAAACATGATGTGATTTCTAAATGAAATTAAGACACATTTTAAAAGAAAAGCGAATGTTACACGACACTAGGCTATAGTAAATGATATTTGGTTCTCGTAATTTGATGATCACTGATGCATCGACAAGTTGAACCTTGTTAAATGTATAAAGCACTTCAGCAAGCTTATGATACTTCAGGGGTTGTTATGAAATTATTTTATAACTAACTTTACACTTAATAAGTTTTGATGTTGTTTTTGTAAGTTTATCATGTGCAGGGTTTGAAGTGAAATTTGGTGCTATAAAAGCTATCATCACAGCTAGGGTTTCTCACTTATTCATGATACAAGTTTTCATCACATCAAATTCACTCTAGTGCTCTCATATTCTTGAGTCGTTGTACTCTCAGTTTTTAGTATATTTTTTGGTTAGTTTAGGTCATCTTGATCTACTGGTTTCTGGGTTTTGTAAATGTGAGTTGATTTGTAGTGATAACATCCAGTTTGGGGACTATCAGTTTTCTTTGTATCTTGTTTGGCTAGCACATGTGCTAGGGACTAGTCTACTGTGTATATTGTTATAATAAAAGTTGATCACCAAAGGGTGGTTGGTTGGGTGATTAGATACTTGTGCTGTTTTGGTACCATTTTCACATGGTATTAGAGCCCTAGGTTCTGATTAGTTGGTTTTTGGTGGTTTCTTGGTTTATTGATCGATATTGGTTTAGAGTTGTTGATTCAACGATTAAATTGTTGAATCTTGTTGATTGTTGGGTTAATCGAAGATTTAGGAGTTCAATTGAAGATCCAGGTTTTTTCTTGAAACCCTAGAGTTTGGGGATTCTTGTTTTTGGTACGATCCAGTGGTTTTGGTGACGATTGATCGAAGAATTTGGTGGTTTATTGTTGGTTCTAGGTTGGTTTTCTTTGAAACCCTAATTTTGGATTTAGGGTTTTTTCGAAGATCTGGTGGTTTTGTAGATTTCTGGGCTGTTTCTTTGATTGGTTATTCTAGACTAAGTGAATCTAGAAGAACTAATTGTTTCTTCCGCTGCAACTCGTTTAAAGCACTGCAAGTCAAATTTCTCCTTTAAGATAACTAGTTTTGAGTCAAAGTGGGTGCAAACGTGCTGGTTAACTTCTTGATCTACCATCGTGAGTGGTACGAATACCTGCTTTGGCCAACCCCAGTCCACTTGGCTTGATCCAAGTTAGTTTTGGGTGTGAGAGTTTAGCTATTGTTTTAGTTTTTTATTTATTGAGTCTAGATTGCTGGAGGATAGGTTTTTGGGCAGTCTTGGAAGTTGAGGATTGTTGTTTGTGGTTGATTGAGTGATTTGTTTGCTGTTTGCTTATCTGTTTGGTTAGTTTTTTTTTCTACTGTTTTTCTGGTTTATTGTCTGTTTCTCTTTGGTTGTCATTATTGCGTTTATGGCTAGTAGTTTAGATCAGAGCAATCCTCTGTATTTGCATGCTAATGATTCTAATGGTGCTTTTATTGTTACTATTGAATTGTCTGGCGTTGCAATTATAGAATACGGGCTAGTGCTATAAAATTAGCTATTCCAATTAAGAATAAAATGGGTTTTCATGATGGTACTTGTCTTAGAAGTGATTATGCTGCTAGTCCTATCTTTCTTGCTCAATGGGATATGTGTAATGTTGTTGTTCTGTCATGGATTTTGAGTTCTTTATCTCAAGATGTTTATCTTGCTCACGTGTTTTCTTATAATGCTGCAACTATTTGGAAAGAATAAAGAAACATATGATAGAATAGATGGTTCTATAGTCTTTAATCTGTTACAGAAAAGGGGGTTTACCTATTTCTGAATACTATCATAAGTTGAACTCTCTATGGAGAGAGTTTGATATTCTTACTAAACTTCCTTAATGTACTTGTCAGGCTAGGATTGAGTTAGTTGACCATGGAAAACTATTAAAAATCGATGCAATTTCTTATGGGTCTTGATGACATTTATCAGCCCATAAGAACCAGCCTCTTGACTAGGGAAATCCTTCCTGAGTCAAAGATGTTGTTGTCATTATATCTAGAGAAGAATCCCACATAAGGATTCCTTCTTCTTCTTCTTTGAAAACTGAAAAGCCTCAAGTCCCTGCTTTTGTTTCTAGAACCAATAATAATAATGTGAACAATAAAAGAAGGTTTAATAACAATTGATATGGTAACAATTTGAACAATAAAAGATGGAACTATGACAGTTTGTTGTGTAAAAATTGTGGTTTAAAAGGGCACACCATTGACAGGTGTTTTGAGATAATTGGTTATCCCCTAGGTTTAAAAAAAATCAAATTTGAAGCCTGCAACTGGTTTTAATAATAAAAATAATAATGTTGAGGCTAAGAGTGTGTTTGGGGTCAATGGTGATGTCAGAACTGCTGGTACTTTGTCTTTTACTAATGAACAGGTTTTGAAGCTGATGAGTCTTTTAAATGATAAGGGTGGCACTTCTGCTCATGCCAACATGACATGTAATGCTTCTTGTTCTTTCTTTAACTGTAATGTGTTTTTTAATCAAAACTTTTATAAGTTTTTCTGTGCTAATAAATTAAATTAATGGAGTCAGTTACCACTTGGGGTGGATAATTGATTCAGAGGCTAATCAACATATGACTAATAGCAGAGATAAAATGTTTGGTGTTGTTGATGTTTCTGACTCAAAACTTATTATTGGACATCTCAATGGTACTTTGGCCAATATTACTCATGTTGGTAACTTGAGATTAAACAATAGTGTGATTTTGTTTGATGTTTTGGTTGTTCCTGAGTATTCTGTTAGTTTGTTATTTGTGCATAAAATAATAAAAGATACTAAATTTAGTGTTGGTTTTGATGAGATCAGGTGTTACATTCAGGATTTGAAAAAGGAGAGAGTTTTGGGGACTAGTAGTGAGTTTGGAGGTTTATACTTGTTTGATAAAGAGTCTACTCGTCCTGCTGTTTCGAATCATAGTGATTTTTTTGTACGTCATGTTTCTAAAGAGGTCTGGCATAATAGGTTGGGATACCCCGCTAATCAAGTTTTAAAACTGCTAAAAGGTTCTCTAAATTTGACTAATGTTAACCATGAAGGTCCTTGTGAGGTTTGTCATAAGGCAAAGCAAAGCAGGGATTCTTTTCCATTAAGTGAAAACAAATCAACTACTTTTGGTCAACTTATACATCTTGATGTATGGGTAATGTGACTAGGATGGAGAGTTTTAGGTACTTCTTGACTATTGTTGATGATTTTAACAAATCTGTATGGGTGTATATGCTGAAAACCAAAGATGAAGTTTTAGGAATGTTTGTAAACTTTTATAACCTTGTTTTAACATAGTTTAATAACAAAATTAAAGTGATAAGGTCTGATAATGGTACTGAGATTTTAAATCATAAAATGATTTATCTTGTTGAAACTATATGAATTATTCATCAAACCACATGTGCATATACTCCATAGCAGAATGGTATTGCTGAAAGGGAATATAGACATCTTTTGAATATTACCAGAAGTCTTATGCTTCAATGGGGGATTCCTATTGTGTTTTGGTCTGAATGTGTGTTGACTGCTTGTTACTTGATTAACATGTTACCTTCCTCTGTTTTGAATGGAAAATATCCTTTTTCTCTTGTGTATGGTAGGGAACCTAATCTGACCCATTTTTTAGGAGTTTTGGTTTTTTTTGTATCGCTGTTATTTTAAAAGGATATGATAAATTTTTAGAAAACGCAGAGAAATGTGTTTTGATTGGTTATGCTAGTGGAAAAAAAGCTTACAAACTTTTGAGTCTTAAAAATAGGTCTGTTTTGTACTCCAGAGATGTTAAGTTTATGAAACAATATTTCCTTTTAAAATGAGTAAAAAAACATCCTTTTGAGTCTGTTGAATCTACAAATGAGGTTTCAACTTTTAATTTCTTTGATTTTGTAGATTCTGAGTGTTGGGGCGAAATATTGAGTTGATAAATACAAAACTAATGAGCAATAGTTATACAAGAATGAAACATGAAGGACTAAAACGACAAAGGAGGAATTCTTCAAGTTATGGAAGATTATAGAAAATTTCCTAGAAGATAATTGTAAAAGTTAGGAAGATTTAGTTTCCTAATACTTATCCTTTGTAAATCCTAATGTCTCTAGTATATAAAGAGACATAGGGGCGTAAGTTTTAGTGTGCACAGAAAAGATGTAGATGTCTAGTTTGTTTAGCCCCAAGGTAATCAAGGTTTCCCTTGATCCCTGTTATTGTTGAGTAACCGTTCTACACTTGATCACGTAGAATTGGGGCTTAGTGTGTTTGTAATAGTTGGTAGAGATGATGACGAGAAAACCTTGATAATAACATTGATGTTTTTGTTTAATTTCGGTGTGCAATGTTTGTTCAATGTTATTGTTATCCTAGATGTAAGATCAAATCAATCTGAGCTCACAGAGATCTTTAACATGTGATATTAGAGCCAAGGGGCTCGTGATCTAGGATCTACAAGATTTTCTTAAAGAAGAATAAAAAAATCGAATTAGGTTTTCAAAATTCGTATCTTTCTGCAGGGCTGTTTTCCAAAGGCGTTTTCTCATTCGGTAACCGTTGGATCGGGACGAAAGTTTTACTGAAGGTTCTCTACATATCAAGGTACATTCTCACTGGAAGGATCTTTAATTTGAGCTTTAATGCGTCAGATATTGACTGTGGAAAATTGTTGGAGAGGAAGGGTATGGTATTTGAATTTTTAAGGTTTTCTGGATTTCAACTCCTTTAATTTCGTTTTCTGTTGCATTGATTCATTATGGGAGTTAGTTATACGTACTTTTGTATCTATAATTCATGGAAAAAATAAACTTTGAAGTATGATTGGTGTTAGGGTTTCTTATATAATCGCACAGGTTAGTGTTCTAAAGTAATTTCTGCTGCTGCTACTGCCGACTAGGGTTTACTTGTACGTAGGGGTGGCAATTTCCGACACGACACGAAACCCGACATGAAACCGACACGAAAATTAGCAGGTTAGGGTTGATACTAAATAGGTTTCAGGTCATTTTTGGGTCGACCTGATTGACCCGTTTATTAAATGGGTCAGGTTCGGGTCAAAATATAATTTAATCGGGTCGACCCAAAAACCTGTTTAACTTTTACAAAATATAAAATATAAATACGCATGCATTATTAGCTAGTTCTAAATAGACTAGTAATTACAAGAAAACTAAAAAAGAGTTACATGGGAAGTTGAAATCAAGTACTTGAAAACTCAAAAGGCAAACATTGAGAACCGAAAATTATCTTTATCTTCCATAGTCATATTATTCATTATTAGTTTTCTTGATATTATCAATAATTTTTAAGGTCTTACCCTAATACTTTATCTCTTTTTTACACAAACTTCACTAATCAGTCGATCACTATAATTGTCGTCGAACTTCAAGCGGCTATTTCATCAATTTAGGTATGGCGTGTGTTTTATCTAATTATTACTTTTATATGTTATCTCTTTTGTTACATATAACTATCTATGGATTTTTTTTCAATTCGTATGTGCATAAAAAAATGAAAGGTACTAAATGCATTATTTTGTGTTTCTTGTCATTATTGTAGCTAGATAATGGATAATGGTGACGCACATCCGATGAATATCGATGATGAAAGTGATGATTCAATTGAGGAAATAGGAAAGTCAACTCAATCAAAATGTGTTGCAAGTACCTCGAGGCCAAAAAAACAAAAAATAAAACTTATCTCCAAGGTTTGGGATTACTTTGACTTGATTGACCAAGGTCCCGATAAGCCCGACCAACCTTTATGTTGTAAGTGTAAAAAATGCAATAAGATTTATTCGGAAAAAAGTTAAAGTGGACCTGGTAATCTAAAACGTCATTTAAAGGCGTGTCTTAAAAGTACTCCAAGAGATATTGGTCAATATATGATTAGTTCTACCAATGGTGTTATAGGAGCTAGAAACTCAAATTTTAACCAAGGGAAGTTTAGGGAATTGTTGGTGCATGCAATAGTGAGACATGATTTGCCATTTTCTTTTATAGAATATGAAGGAGTTAGAGATGTATTTAAGTACCTAGAACCTGATGTTAATCATATTACTAGGAACACTACAAAGTCTGATATGTTAAAGTTGCATGGTGTTGAAAGTAAGAGAGTTCGTGATGAGTTGCTTTCTTGTCCTAGTAGAATATGTTTAACTTCAGATGCTTGGACTTCCATTGTAACCGATATTTATTTGAGTTTGACAGCACACTATGTTGATAAAAATTGAGTCTTACTAAAAAGAATTATAAACTTTTCTTTCTTCCCTCCTCCACACACGGGTATCGCTTTAGCTGAAAAACTCACTTGTTTGGTTAAAAGTTGGGGAATTGAAAAGAAGTTATTTTCAATCACGTTGAATAATGCTTCTGCCAATGATCTTTGCGTTGACTTGCTAAAGAATCAGTTTCGTTTGACAAATTCATTGATATATGATGGTACAATGTTTCATTTAAGATGTTGTGCACATATTCTTAACTTAATTGTCCAAGATGGTTTGAAGAAAATAGATGCCGTAGTAGATAAAATTAGAGTAAGTGTGAAATATATTAAGGGTTCTCATGGAAGAAAAGTAAAGTTCCATGAATGTTGTGCACAAACTGGTTTAGATTGCAAAAAAGCTTTGACACAAGATGTCCCTACTAGGTGGAATTCTACATATAAGACGCTTTCAAGTGCCATTTATTATCGTCCTGCCTTAGTGCACCTTAGGATGAGTGACTCAAATTATCAAAGTTGTCCCTCTATGGAAGAATGGGATAAGGTTGACACAATATGTGACTTACTTGGAGTTTTTTATGAAGCTACTCTTGCATTTTATGGATCTCTTTATCCCACTTCGAATCTGTATTTCCCTAAAGTATTTCTCATTCACTTGAAGTTGGTTAAAGAGTTGCAAAGTCCACATGCTTATATGAGGAAAATAGCTAATCAAATGTGGATTAAGTTTAACAAGTATTGGGCATATTTTAACCTTTTGATAGCAGTAGCTGTAGTATTTGATCCTCGATATAAGTATTCATTTCTTGGGTTTAGTTATGCTATGCTTTATGGTAAGGACTCACCACAATTGGCAAAGGTTAAATAAGTACTTGATGGAGTTTTTGATGCTATATTCTTGCTTCAAAAAATGCAACAAGCTCGACATCAGGTGGTGGTAGTGACATGAACTCTCAAGTGGACGAAGGAGATGGAAGCACTAGTCAAAGTATTCTCAAGGTAACGTCTACAATATTTATTATAGTTTTTACGTTTGTGTTGCACTAATTTGTATTTCTTGGTATGTTAGGAGTTTGATTTATTTGATAAGACCGAATCTTCGAGCTCAACTAAAAAGAAGCGTGAACTAGATTTTTACCTAGATGAACCAAGAGCTGCAACAACGTCTTCTATTTCTGTACTTGACTTCTGGAAATCTCAACGATATATATATGCTGTTTTGGCTAAGTTGGCAATGGATATCCTTTGTGTTCATGTTTCAACAGTTGCATCTGAGTCGGCTTTTAGCCTTGGTAGAAGAATTTTGGATCAATATCGAAGTTCAATGAAGCCTCCTACTGTCGAAGCTTTGATATGCACCACGGATTGGCTATTTTCGGAAAAAGGTAATATCACTGTAACTTTTCTGGTTTGTTGCATGAATCCTTTTAAACGCCTCTTTCATATAGCACCACACATTCATCAATAACCATTTTGTTTAATATTCAAAACTGATGCATTCTAATTTTCTAGTTATAACCCATAAGTGAAGATTTTTATGAGATTCATGTTTTAGTTTGTCAATCATATGATTTTTTATGCAACTGATGATTATTTAAGTTATATCAAAGTTGGAAAGTTTCTTAATTCTTCAATTTTTTGTAATTACAGTGGTGTCACATGGTGACCTTGAAGAGATAACTGAAAATATCATGACATTGGTTATCAATAAAGATGAAGAACGATGGTAGAAGAAGTATGGCGATGTGGTGAACTGGTCTTTCGAATACTTTGGTTTGAGACCTGATATTTAATGTTTAATGTCTGTTGTGATGATTTCTTTTAAATTTATCATGTTTATTTAAGAATGTTGGCAAGTACTTTGTTCTTTTGTTGTTGTGTGGTATTTTGTTAAAACTTTGTAGTATTTCAGCTTATGTTACTTTATGTAATTTGGTTATGGTATGCACTTTGCAGCATATTTTGAACCTAAGTTTTATTTGTTGATGTAACATGATAATATTTGCAACATGTTTTTGAATTTTGATATCCTGCACTTTTGCATATACAGTTAAAAAAGTTGACCTGTTTACCCGTTTGACCTGACTAACCCATTCACCTGTTTGACCCGTTTAATTAAACGGGTTATATGGGTCGGTTAAGGTTAAAGTTAATCAGGTTAGGGTCGAGATTCCTGACCCGTTTATATAAACAAGTCGGGTTTGGGTTGAAGGTTTCTGACCCGCGAACCCACGAACCCGAACCCGCTAACCCAGACCCGACCCGAATTGCCACCCCTACTTGTACGTATGGTATAAACATTAACGTGGGTCGCTGTTGTTGATTATCTGGTTTACACGTTCATACTACTGCGTTTTATTGCTGTGAATCTGAACATGTGTAAGCCAAGGCAAGTGGTCATGAATTGGAGTTACATGCGTTTGAAAACCCTAACTGTGAGTTAAGGTTATCCATTAAACTGCTCATGAAAGATGGTTGATACTCCTCGTTTGTTGTTAGTACAACCTTTTGAAAAGGTTCTTGCTCATTCATTAGTCAGTTCCAGTGGATAAACGTTTGTACTGCTATTAATACGTTCCGTTTTGAGAAACCACAAGTAGTTAATACTGATATTGATACATTTTTACTGCTGCTACGCATTCACAATTAGTACTAATTGTTCATGTTCATACTGTTACATCACAATTTGTACTGCTCGAATACTTTTAGTATTGTCCTTCGCTCGTTAATACTGCTTGTTTAATGATTAATACTGCTAGCTTTCTTTCGTTGAGAGTTTGTATTGCCAGAAGAAGGTTAGTACTGCCAATGGATCAGGGTTTTTTTCCCACAAAACCCTAACTTCTAGGGTTTCTGGTTCATGAACATAAAGAAGGTACAACAGGTTTTGATGCTTCCAAGCATTGATTTGTAGGTTACGAGAGAGTAGAACAAAATGAAGGGTGGTTAGCAGCTGGTTGTTGGTTTGTACTACTGGTTCTCAATTCGTTAACTTAATGCTGCTTATTGAGAGTTAATATTACTCTCGTATCAAGTTAATGATGTTCTAAATCGTTATTGTGGCAATCAAAGCTGTTCATTCATGGTATTGGTTTAAATTTGATAAATTGTTCTTGGTACAATGATGGATTGATTTTTATGTCTGATATCAATTAAAACATGGTTTTGATATTTAGATTGAATCTCGGACAGAATTTTGCGTTTGGTTTTAATGTTCTTAATCATTTTTGGATAAACTATGGTTTCTATCTTTGTTCGATATCGAACAATACATGGTTTTCAAGCTACATGCCTCGGGATAAAAGGTGTTTGATTGAAGCATGGTAACAAGGTTCTAAGATGTGTACGTTTTGCTAAAGTTGTTACTACTGCTCAACCATTGAACTATTCTTCAAAGTTACTACTGCTTGGTCACAAATATTATTGTAGTCATTTACCTAGTGAGGACGGTGATCGTTCATGGATGGTACTACATGGTGTTTGTTACTACGGTGGTTAGTTATTCGAAAAGTTCTTATGATTACTTCAAATGGTTAACACTTGGATTTCAGGGGATCATTTTCTATAGTGTTTAATCATTGACATGCATCATTCGAGGGGAAGTTTTTACTACTGCTTATTAGGTATTACTACTGCTAGTTTAAGTTCCTATTTCCTTAATTTCATTTTTAGTAAGCTTTTTTGTGTACATTCATGGAGGGTATTTTGAGGCATTAGAAGGTTGGATTAGAAGTGTGATATTGGTTCGTGGTGGTTGAAATCAAAGTTACTTATGCTTAGCTTCTCCTAGTGGATAAAGACAAAAAGGGGACGGAGAGTCTACTTGAAGATCCTTGATGGTACAACATGTTAGTTTAAGGGGAAGTTTCATTCATCGTGTGGTTTTGTAATTATCAACTAGGGGAAGATTGTTGGGGCGAAATATTGAGTTGATAAATACAAAACTAATGAGCAACAATGATACAAGAATGAAACATAAAGGACTAAAACGACAAAAGAGGAATTCTTCAAGTTATGGAAGATTACAGAAGATTTCCTAGAAGATAATTGTAAAAGTTAGGAAGATTTGGTTTCTTAATACTTATCCTTTGTAAACTCTAATGTCTCTAGTATATAAAGAGACATAGAGGCTTGAGTTTTAGTGTGCATAGAAAATATGTAGACTTCTAGTTTGTTTAGCCCCAAGGTAATCAAGGTTTCCTTTGATCCCTGTTATTGTTGAGTAACCGTTCTACACTTGATCACGTAGAATTGGGGCTTAGTGTGTTTGTATTGGGTTCAGTAAATACCCAAACCCCTTAAGTCTAGGATTTGAATAGAAAATACCCTAAGTGTTGTCCCTTAAACACTAATAAGTCACTGAGTGTTGGATCGATGTATTCTAACCAAACTAACTTATATAGCTTGTAAGGATTTAGTAACCTCGGATAAATCCTAAGTTGCTAACAAAGAAACACTGAACTATCTCTATCAAGTATGCGGAATTTACTTAACAAAGTTAAGAAGATTTAACTTAAACTTTAACGATTATATTAAAACTCTGAATCTGCTTATTATACAGATTCTTTAACAACTCTAATATCGTATTCTCTAAAAACTCTAATAATGCACGTACGTCTAATGCCAATCTAGGGGTCCTTTTATAGGCTTAAGGATAACCCTAGTCGGTTTACAATTACAAACCTTGTACGTCAAGTAATACTATACTAATCTTAGAACATTCTAGAATTACAAGATAATCCTTAACGATTTTGCATATCAGTCCTTTAAGCATGCAGTACTTTGATGAATCGAGCAGTACTTTGACTTCATTCTTTAGCAGTACTTTGACTTCAGTACTTTAACTCTTCAGCACTTTGATTCTTCAATACTTTAATCTTTTCATATCCCAACAATCCTCCCCTAACTTGAATTCTACTTACTTGCTTGTTTCTTTGTCACCATGAATGAACCAGTAACCTATTGTATGATAGCTGTAGAAGAATCAATGGAAGAGGTTGATTGGAGCACAGCTTTTGATGAGGAATCTGGAATGTTGTTTTGGAATCCAGAGACGGTCTAGGAAGTTTTGATTGGAGCATGGAGACTGAAGATGAACCTTTTCTGCTTGCTATGGTAGCTACTTCATCAAGTTTACCCCTATCTCTGAGGTATGCTCTAAGTGTCATAATTTTTATCAAAAAGTGCTTAATGATTATGTAACTGAAAGAGATAACTATAGTAGGGCTAGGTCAGAAGTAGCTGGTTACCAAATCACTTTAGAGTCTATGGAAGCCAAAATAATAACACATGAAAATAATGAAATGGCTTGGGCAAAAAAGTATGAACAACAGGACTATCAGTTAAAATTAAGTGAATGGAAGTTAGGCTGTAAGATTTCTGAGATTGAAAAGTTGACTAAGGAAAGGGATGATTTGTTAGAAAAACTTGCTACTTGGGGACAATCTGGTCTTTCTCATGTTAGTTATGTTGAAAAACAGAGAAGAGCTTACATTAGAACTGGACTAGGATTTGGTATGGACTTTAGTAGCATAGATGAAAACCCACCTAGTGATGAGAACCAACTTGACTTTGAGGATATAACAACTAGTGATGATGAACTCATTAATTATGTAGATAACACATCTAGTGATGAGGAATCAATTAGTCAAACACCTCGCAGTCTAAGAAAGACAATGGTTATCATGCGTTCCTCATCCCATCGGTAGTTTTCAACCACTTAGGCGAGATGTTTCTCGCTTTGGAGTAGACAACTTAGAGTTTAGGAAGAAGCTTACAGCAAATCTAGTTCGAAACCCCAAAAGAAACAGTTGAAAAACCTAAGTTTGATGATGTTAAGAGTCAAGCGGTACCTTCAACTCAGTATCGCGCCCGATCATCGATACTCTAAGAAAACCTTTTCAAAATACTGCTAAACCTTTTTGGGATAATTTTGGTCAAAACAGTTTTCATCATTCACAAAAAAGACAGGATACTTCTAATCGTAGACCTAAAGGAAGAAATTTTGGGAGTATGGGTCAAAAATTGTGTTTTGTTTGCTATAGTTCTGATCTTCTGATCAAGGACTGTGGCTTTCACACAGACTACTTAAGCAAATTCCCAAAGACCAGATCTGCAAACTAAAAACCTAGGGAGAATAAACCAGTCTGGAATCATTCACATACGGTTAACCATAGCAACTTCTTACAAGACTATAGGTACCCTCACCAGAGAAGACCTTTTTCAAAACCCCCAGTACTTTCAAACACTTTTCAAGGTCTTGTTAAGCCAAAACCAAGACCTTCTCAAAGTATCGCCGGTGGCCACCAAACACTTTTGGAATAGGAACCCTAGGAGATCTAATTACTATCAATCTAGAAGGCATTACAACTCAAAGAAAGTAGCTAGATCAAGGGACTCTACACCGAAGTTAAAACCAAATGGGTTAAGAAGGAAAGTACTTATGGGAACAAATAGTACTTTCAAAGAATCGTGGGTGAAACAGAGATTTTGTTAAAATAATAAAGAAAACTTGGATGAAAAGAGATTTTATTGAAAACCAACACAAGTTTTTGTACAACCAAAGATAATTGATCATGTGCTTAAAGGCGGTGGAAATTACATACTTAAAGAATTTAAGTATGTAACTCCACAAGGGGAACACAAGTCAAGAATGGCTTGGGTTCCTAAAATTAACTAACTCGTTTATCTTTATGCAGGCAACCCGTAAGAGGAGCTAAAAGATCATCTAATTGTGGATAGTGGTTGCTCTAGAAGCATGACAGAGACAAAGAGATTCTCACGATTTTAGATCTTATAGTGGAGGAAGAGTTGCATTTGGAAATGATGCTAGTGGAGGAAGAATAATCGCAAAGGAACCATCAAAGGGGAAGCATAGACTTTGAGAATGTTAGATATGTGAAAGAGCTCAAGTTCAACCTTTTGTCGGCCTCTCGGATCGTGACAAGAAGCACCTGTGTTATTTATCGACACGAATGTCTCATTCTTTCCCGAATTTAAGCTTGTTGATGATAACTTGGTAGTACTGAGAGTGCCAAGAACTAATGATGTGTACAGCCTGGATATGAAGAGTCTTCACTCTTCTGGTAGAGCAACTTGTTTAATAGCAAAGGCATCTCTTGAAGAAGCACATTTGTGGCATAGAAGATTAGGCCATGTAAATTTCAAGAATATCAATAAATTGGTCAAAGGCAATTTAGTTAGAGGTTTACCCTCCAAGACTTACAAGAATGATCACTCATGTTTGGCGTGCAAGAAGGGTAAACAACACAAAGCTTCATGCAAGAAGCTTGAGGAAAGAAACATTAGAGAACCTTTGGAGCGGCTGCACATGGATTTGTTTGGACCTGTTTCTGTTGCAAGTCTAAACAAGAAGAAGTACTGTCTGGTTGTGACAGATGATTGCGAGATTTAGTTGGGTCTTTTTCTTGGGTTTTAAAGATGAAACGTTTGATACTATTCATGATCTCATAATAGCCCTTGAAAATCAATTGAGACTCAAAGTAAGAGGTATTAGATGTGACAATGGGACTGAATTCAAGAACAAGCTAATGGATGAATTTTGTGCTAAGAAAGGGATCAAGAGGGAGTTTAGTATTGCTAGAACTCCACAGCAGAATGGTGTTGCAGAGAGAAAGAACAGAACTTTGATTGAAGCAGCAAGAACAATGCTTACAGATTCATTACTACCTATTCAATTTTGAAATTTGTCGTAAGTGTTGCTTGCTATGTGTTGAATAGAGTATCACCACTAAACCTCGATGAAGACATCTTATGAGTTCTTGATGGGAAACAAACCTAATATTCGATTTATGAAGCCTTTTGGATGCCCGCTAATAATTCTCAATACAATTGATTATCCGGGAAAATTTGATGGCAAGTCAAAAGAAGGATATTTATTGGGATCTTGCATCAACAAAGAAAGGATTTAGAGTGTACAATGAGTCACCAAGAAGGTTCAAGATTGTCTTCATGTTGAATTTTAGAAGATCAAGAAAATCGGAAGGGTAAAGGTCCGATTGGATGTTTGATCTTGAGGTTTTGACTCCTTCTATGAATTATGTACCGTTAGAGAAGAAAATCAAGTAGATCACAAGGAAGATGATTTACAAGACATTGTTCATGGAGTCAACATTCGATTCGATGTCGTTCTCGATGAAGAACCTATAACTGTTGAGAAGGAGAAAGGTATTGATGAGCCAAAATCTACATTGTCTGCTGAAGATCAAGCTATTCAAGATGAACTTAATAGGATGCTTTTTCAAGATGTAGTAGCACAATCTTATGATGATGATCAAAGAAGAACTTATGAGGAAGCAAAGAAAAATAACAAAACTGCAGATTTCTCTCACAGTACTTTAGATAACAGTATTTTGGATCAAAGTACTGCTGCGTCTATTGACAGCACTTTGGATGATTTGGATGATCCTACCATGCCTGGCTTAGAAGACACTGATGATGAATTTGAAGATGAAGGTATTTTCTCATATTCCAATGAAGATGCTGATTTCACAAATTTGGGTGATAATTTTGAAGTTCCACAGACTCCTATCTTAAGAATTCATAAGAATCATCCTACTGATCAAATCATTGGACCTCTAATTCGAGTGCTTACCGTAACCAAAGCTAAGGGTTTTCTAAACCACACAATGCTTTACTTAGCTTTATGTACAAACAAAACAGTGAATCATAAGGATCATCAAACATGCATGTTTACTTGTTTTATCTCTCAAGAAGAACCCAAGAATATAGCTCAAGCATTAACTAAAGAAAGTTGGGTTGAAGCTATGCAAGAAGAACTTTTTCAATTCAAACTTCAAGAAGTTTGGGTATTATGTGATCTACCGATGGCAAGAAAGTTATTGGTACAAGATGGGTTTTCGAGTCAAGAGAGATGAAAGAGGAATGTCATCAAGAACAAGGCAAGGTTAGTTGCACAAGGATACGAGATAAGAAGAAGGAGTAGATTATGATGAAGTGTTTGCTCTGTAGCAAGGATTGAAGCTATACGAATATTCCTTGCTTTTGCATCATATATGGGCTTTCGTGTTTATCAAATGGATGTCAAGAGTGCTTTTCTTTATGGCACTATTACGAGGAGGTCTATGTCAAATGACCTCCGGTTTTGAAGATCCTACACATCCAAACAAAGTCTACAAAGTTGTTAAAGCTCTTTATGGTCTTCATCAAGCTCCTAGAGCTTGGTATGAAAGGCTCTCTACTTTCTTATTGCAACATGGTTACTGTGAGGGAGCCATTGACAAGACTTTGTTTATCAAGAGACAAGAAGGATATCGTGTTAGTTCAAGTTTATGTAGATGATATCATCTTTGAGCTACAAAGCAGTCCATGGTGAAGGAGTTTGAGCGGTGATGCAACATGAATTTCAAATGAGTTCAATGGGTGAATTAACATTCTTTTAGGGGCTTCAAGTTAAACAATCAAAGGAGGAATTTTCATAAGTCAAGATAAGTATGTCTCGACATTCTTAAGAAGTTTAATTTTGATGCTATGAAGCCGGTTACTACACCTATCAAGTCTATCAACTCATTGGGCAAGGATGAAGATGGTCAACTGTTGAAGTCAAGTCGCATGGATCTATGATTGGTTGTCTTATGTACTTAATCGCATCTAGGCACGATATCATGTTTCTTTGCCTCTTTATGTGCAAGATATCAACTCTCACCTAAGGTTTCTCATATGAATGCAAAGAAGAGAATTTTAGTTACTTAAAACAACAACCTAAGTTGGGGTTGTGGTATCCAAAGGATTCACCTTTTCACTTGGAAGCTTTTTCAGATAGTGATTATGCAGTGACAACTATGATAGAAGATCAACCACCGGAGGATGCCAATATCTTGGAAGAAGATTAGTATCATGGCAATGTAAGAAGAAACTATTGCAAGCAACATCATCCACCGAAGCGAGAATATGTGGGCACGCAAGTGTTGTGGACAAGTTTTATGGATGCGTAATCAACTCTTGGATTATGGGTTCAACTTCAAAAACACTCCTATCAACATTGATAATGAGAGTATAATTTTCATTGTGAAGAATCCTGTTTATCACTCCAAGACCAAGCACATTCAGATTAGGCATCACTTCATTAAAGATTGTTATGAGCATAGACTCATTAATGTTGTCAAGGTTCACACAGATGATAATGTAGTTGATTTACTCACCAAAGGATTTGATGTTTCAAGATTCAATCACTTTGTGGTAAGCATTGGAATGATTAATTATTGAGCTACATTTAAGGGGAGGACTGATTAGTTTAGTTAGACAGTCTTGGGCTTTGCTTAAGGGGAGGCAATAAAATGCCTATTTGGAGTTTTTGTCATTATAGAGAAGAGGATGGAAAAGTACAGTTGTTTTGTCATATGAAAGTACTGCACTGAAAGTACTGCTCTGTAAAGTACTGCACATGTGGAAAGCACTGCTTGTCTTATCAACGTACTGTTCCAACGGTAAAAAAGAGGGGTAAATATCAAATAACGGTAACTTTATTATTATGGGATGTGATTTTTTAAATCCCACCTATAAATAACTACTTTCCGATTTTCCCTCTCATCTTTATACTTATCAATCTTTTCCATGTTCTCTCTCTCTAACAATTACCTATTCATCGAATCACTCACTTTTACAATCATAAATGGCAAACCGAAACACCGTTTCTAAACACAACATGGTGGCGAATTTGGATAAAACTGAAGCTAATGTCGCATTCCATGACATTATTGATTTTCTCACGGGGTCTCCAATTAGTTATGCACTTTTGGTTGAACCAGACATTATTGAGCCATGGATCCAACAGTTTTGGGCGACTGCTAGAACTCATATGGAGAATGATGAGTCATATATACAGGATAAGTTTGCTGGTAGGATAGTGAAAGTTACTAAAGCATCAATTCGTGAAGATTTATTATTTGATGACGCAGAAGGAGCTGTTCGATTTGATAAACAACTTCTTTGGGATACTTTGCGTGCTATTGGATATGAAGGGTCTTTAACAGAAACGACATTCAAGAAGCCCTTATTTAGTCCGCATTGGAAGTACTTGGTTCATGTTCTTCTTCATTGTATCAGTTCCAAGAGTACTTCATGGGAGCAGTTTGGTTCTAATATCGCATCTGCACTGGTGGGATTGGCTACCGATCGTATTTTCAATTTTTCAAGACTAATTTTGGATGGTATGCTATCACACATCTCTCATGGATCACGCTGGTTGATGTATCCAAGATTTATTCAAGTTTTCTTTAATAAACAACTTGAAGATGTACCAAATCCTTCGAGTCTATTACAAGTTGTGGTACAACCGGCTAAGATTTTCACCTTCATGGCTAGGAAGAGTGATTTGTTTACTGGAAGAAACACTCCATTGACTCCATCAATGATGGAAATTGTTCAAGCAATTAGAGATGAGGCTGCATCTAGTGTTGAAAGAGAAGGTAGAGCTTCAACTCAAGGTACTGCTTCTCAGGGCTCTGCATCTCAAGGAACTGCTTCTCAAGGTACTGATGTCAACGAAGGTACTGCAGTTTCTCCTACCTCATCTCATCATGATACTCCACCTATTGAGTCAGAACCAGATATCCCTGTTCCCTCATCATCTTCTGCCGAAGACACAGTTACTATACCCCCTGAAGGATTAGTACTGGATAATTATATTCTGACAAGGGAGCTAGTCAGATTGAAGAAAACAACTGAGGCTCAAGCTGCACAGATAGCACAGTTGAAGATCAAGTTTAAAAGACTTAAGAAGTCTGTCTGGCCTTTAGTAAAACATCACCGATTATGGGTCAAGGCTGAAAAGAAGAAAAGAAAGCATTTTAAGAAGGATTCTACAGGCAAAAGGGCTCCTCAACAATCTTCTGTCCAATTGGGGAGGAATTTAGAGCAAGAGAATTTGAAAGAAGATCTTTGGAGTTCAAAAGCATCAAGCACAAGTCAATATTGAAAGTATCGAGCCGAAGAACATAATTACATAGAACGGTGTTCAAAGTAATCGATGATCAAGGTGTTTGCCGATCAAAGTAATCGGTTTTCAAGAAACTCATAGACAAGAACCGATTACACCAAGAACTTTAAATTTTGATGAAGAAGCTGGTCCTTCATTAATTCTACAAGAAGAGGAAGTTGTTACACCAAACGTAGTGCACACTGCAAGTGATGATGAAACTGTAGCTGAGATATTGCACGACTTATCAAGACCAAGAGGTGTTAGCATTCCAGGAGTTGCTAAAGAACAACCACAAGCTTCTCAACCAATTTTAGATCCAAATGATAAAGGTAAAGGTAAACTGGTGGAAACAAAGAAGAAAAAGAAGCTAACTTTAGCAGAGATAAGAGCAATTCAGGTAGCCAAGAATGAAGAAGCTGCTAGGAATTACAAGCTAAGTTTGATGTCAAGTTGTTGTACCAAGAAGGAACTCGAAGTTGTTATACCTAGAAGACCAATAAGTAAAGCTAAAGAAAGAAATGTTATGATGGCTTATTTGAAAAGTCAAGGATATCTGTGATTACGTGTTTGAATTATTTTGAGATGAAACAGTTGTATGATTTGGTAAGAGAAACTTATCAAAAGCAAGTTGATAGTATTAAAGATTTTAAAGAAGATGTCAAGCAAAAGAAGGATGATACTAAAAGAAGCTTAAAAGAAAAGAAAAAGCTGAAGTCGAATGAAACCAAAGAAGATTGAGTTAAGATCGCATACGAGTTGATGAGTGAGAAATTACATTAGAGTTGTTGATTTTGAGAATCCTAAATCCAAAGATCTTGATGCAAGAAAGAAGACAAAGATAATCACTTTTGAAGTTGTAAAGTCAAAAGATGGAGATTATTTGATGTTTCATAAGGAGGATGAAAGTTTGAGTATTCAATTTACTATGGATATAATGATATTATTGATAGAGCGGATCTGTTTCAACTATACCAACTAGTGCAAGAATACTTTGAACATATTCCATCAAGTGGAATTGGCTTAGTATTGCTAGGAGATCGACAACTATTTTGAAACCGAGGAAACAAGCAATGACGAACTCGCAAAATCAAGAAAACCGGGAGATTACAAGTCGGAGATTCTTTGAAGAATCGGAGTTCATGCTTTAGAGTTGAAGATGGAACTATGATCCACATGCTAGCCGAAGAAGATATCCTTTGACAAGCGATCTCATGAGAAGAATGTTGGATCATGGAATGAAAGTTGAGGAAGAGGATGAAAAATTTCGATGGTGATTGAATTATATATCGATGGACAACTTTGGTGATGATGAAGCATAAATCTGGTATCATTTATAATTGTATAAATTTTTGAAAAATCGAAGACTTTATTCAAAGTATTGCTAAACAAACAAGATACTTTAATCAAAGTATCGTTTGCGGCAAGATAAACCAAGAATGTTTTTGAAAGAAAACTTTTGTTAAGTGAAAATATTTTGAAACAAAAGTTAACTGCAATAAATGGTTTTTGAGATGGATAATAGGTTATCAATACACCATGTTTATCAAAAGGATTGGCTAATTCATGAGCAAACGGCTCTGGTAAAGATATCTCAAATCCGTTATATAGTTGACAACTTGCTAATAAGTTGTATGGTAATCAACTCACCATATCAGCAATGTAAAGAGTTGACTAGCCCACAAGAAAAATGGCTTGTGGTAAAGGCTGTGGAAAAACCGTTTGTATGGTAATTAGTTCACCATGTTTGCAAGAACTAACTAGTCCAAAAGGGTACAGCTTTTGGCAAAGACAAATCAAATATGTTGATAGCTGATGATTTGCTAAAAATCATATGGTTATCAATGTACCATGGTCTTACAAACCTAAACATTTGGCTACTCTAAAGTTAATGGCTTTGGTAAAGAGACATCAAAACCATTAAAATTTCAATGATTCACCTCTCACAGAAGTTTACACATCTGGAAGTGATGAGAATAGACTGAAACTTAAATGATATGATGTACAAATTGTCATATGTTCTTTGAAAAGATGGAGCTTGCGATAGTTCTTTGAAAAGAATTATCGATAAAGAATACTTTGATGATGATTATGAAAGCACAGAAATTACAAAGACAAAATCAAGATAAATATACAATCCTTGAAGACAAAGATGTTAAAGTAAACTACTACAAAGGACTAATAAATAAAACTTCTTTTGCAAGCAAGTCCTTCCATCTTTTGTAGGTTTCCTTCTTGTCGTATTAAGTCCCTCTTGTTTCATTCTTTTGTCTTATCAACTCAAACGATAATTCCCAACAATCTTCCCTAGTTGATAATGACAAAACCATTCTTGAACGAACTTCCTAGACGAAGTAGAAATTGAGATTTAGGATCTCACCATGAATGAAACAAGTATGTCTTCCTTTGTCTTCCCTTAATCCATGCCATGCCACTCAAACATCTCTTCCCTTTTGTTATTATCCAAATAGGAATGTATGCAAATAATGATCTTGACCACCACGAACCAATATCATACTTCCAATCTAAGCCGTCCAATGTTTCGAATTGCCCTCCATGAAGAACACCAAAATGCTTACTAAAATGAATCCAAAACAAGAGAAAACTCCAACTAGCGTAGTAATAATGATCAATGATGAGTAAAATCAAACACTTCCCCTTGAGTGGTGCATGAACATCAAATGATTCTTCAAATCTGTAAGCTCCTTGTAATGATTACTTGTGAAGAAAACCATATATAACAAACTTGATGAAGAAGTAAAATAACCCAAACTTGTATCTTATGTCTTGTTTATCCACGTGACGTTGAACTTATACTGTTAACCAAAAATATAAGTAGACCGCAATCTCTTGACAAAATCCTCATCTTCAATGAGACACTGAGCACTAAAATGTAACTCCTTTAAGTGATAGTTAACTAGGTCTTCATCCATCCACCCCTTGACCTATGAAAACTAGATTTTGCAAGTCTTCGTCAACATCCTTTAAGCACGAACAAGTTATCTACAAAGTGTAACACCCACTTTGAGATATGATAAGAGCACGACTCTGTGTAACTCTACTACAATATCAAATAGATGATATTCAACCTTCTTCGTAATCAATTCTTCAAATAATTCAAAAACGAGCCTTTTAAAAACCTTTAAGAACAAATTCCAATCTCCTTGTGTGTGTCATTCGATATCCTTCAAACTATCTGAACTTCCCCTCAAATTCAGAACCATACTAGAACCAAAAATAATTCGTTCTATCCGATATCGATCAAAACTAGCAAGACTTTAAAACAACGAGCAAGACTTTCAACTTATACGAGCGAGCAAAGATTTTGAAACCTCGAACAAGACTTTGTGAAATCAAGAAGATTTTGATAAAAAAAACGAAGACTTTGAACATAAATAGCGAAGACTTTGAACATAAACAAAGAAGACTTTGATCAAAGAGCAAGACTTTGAATAAACCCTAACAAGATACTTTGAAAACTCACAAAGAAGACTTTGAAAACTCTCTTTGCGACCAACTTCGACAAAGATATATCTTTCACATAAAAGTTCAAATCGACAATCCCTCTAGTGGAAAGTTAGATTATCATATATAGAACGTCCACCTAAAATTTCGTTACGATCCAATGGTTAACGAAAAAGTTATGATTGTTTCAAAACAGTGCTGTAATAACCTTACGAATTTTTTTTTTTAGTTTTCTGCAGCAGACTTCGACAGCTTATAACTTATGATTGAGAGCTCAGATCAACGATCCCTTTGGTGAGATTAAAGATAGATATACCAAGAAGCTCCAGTTCGAATTTTAGCCCGATCCAACGGTTCACTAAAAAGTTATGCCCTCTTGAAAACAGCCCTGCAGAAACATACGAAAATTTCAGATTCGAATTTTTTTCTTCTTTTCTCTTCGAAAAACATTGTAGATCCCTATATCAAGAGCTCCCCGCTCTGATACCAATTGATAAGATCGTTTATAAGCTCAGCTAGGGATCAATAACAAAGACTAATAACATGCACAGCGGAATAAACTAATCAATTCTTTGTTATTGAACAAGGTTTTCAATCACTAACACTAACTAATCTTAGACGTTTATAGGAACACGTCTAGATAACTAAACTAATAACCTAGGCGTTTACAAGACTATACGCCTAGGACACACACACACACCTTTAAGTCGACTACATCTTGGAAGACTTGTATAAAACCTACACCTATGTCCTCTTTATATACTAGAGGATTAGGGTTTACAAAATACTACAAAGGACTAATAAATAAAACTTCTTTTGCAAGCAAGTCCTTCCATCTTTTTGTAGGTTTCCTTCTTGTCGTATTAAGTCCCTCTTGTTTCATTCTTTTTGTCTTATCAACTCAAACGTATAATTCCCAACACTGTGCGCATAGTCTCTCAGTGAGCTATCTTCAGGATACTCAGTAAGAGACAAAGAAGAAGTCTCTCCACTCAGTAAGGCGGAACTTAAGGGGTGAAGACTGAGTCAAGAAGAAGATGGTGGATTCAGTGAGTGATGACAATAACTCACTGAATCCCGAAACTCCTCACCAACTGCTTGCACTGAAGACAAACTGAAGTTGAAGACTGAAGGCATTGAAGATGAAGAATGAGCGGGACAAGGCGGGATAAGTTTGAAACAGATAAGACAAAGTCCTTATCAACCAAAGTCAACTTTCCCAGAATGGCTAACTATCAGGCTCAGTGTCATCACTGACTAGTAGAAAGCAACCTTGTCACTTACCCAATATAGTCTTTGTAAACAGAGACAAAATACATCAGTATTTTGTCTTCTGTAACCTATCAGTTTGTCCTCTAAGAAAGAGTTAAAAAAACCATACTTGTATAAATAGCATAAGAGTTGGAGTGGAAGATTTTAAGCTTGTGATAATTGTAAAACACACACACGCACAAGCCATCTTTCACTTCTCCAAATACAACTCTGTCCCTGAGATAGCTCAGTGGTTCCTTGTAGTTGTGCTCAGACTTAGCCTGAGCTTAGTGAGGAGTTATTACACTTTGTCATTTCATCCCAAGTGCTATTCCGCAAGTACTTGGGTAATGTATTCTTTTTTATTTGTTTCTAATAAAGAATATTAAGTTGAAAATTATTCAGTGTGTTTTTTGCATTATT
Organism: Chrysanthemum lavandulifolium; assembly: GCA_022545495.1. Classification (NCBI taxonomy): domain Eukaryota; kingdom Viridiplantae; phylum Streptophyta; class Magnoliopsida; order Asterales; family Asteraceae; genus Chrysanthemum; species Chrysanthemum lavandulifolium. The sequence continues at coordinate 131,783,671 of CM040244.1, read as the reverse complement.
TTCAGTCATTACTCACAATCAGTTTACTTAATGCTTTAAACTGTTTTATACGATTGTGAAACGAGAACAACAGTTTGTAGTAGCTGGTAGAGATGATGACGAGAAAACCTTGATAATAACATTGATGTTTTTGTTTAATTCCGCTGCGCAATGTTTGTTCAATGTTATTGTTATCCTAGATGTAAGATCTAATCAATATGAGCTCACAAAGATCTTTAACACTGAGTCTAAAATTGCAACAAGAACTCCAACTCCCAATGATGATTATCAAAATAATTCTAAGTCCCAATCCAGTAACAGGTCATCTGATTTAGGTAGATATGGTAATGTGCATCAACCAGGCACTGGTGATAACTTGAGTCAGTCTAGAATTGAACAGATTTTTCCATCTGTGACTAATGAAGTTATTGATCATCCTGGCCATGCTGAACAACACACTGCAACTCCCATAGGCGAACAACAAGATCTTTATGAGAGAAATGTTGCTTCTCAATAAGAGGTTCCTGAATTTCAAGCTAGTTTTCAAAACCAAACTGAGGAAGGTAGTCAAAGAAAATCTAAAAGAGTATCTAGATTGCCTTTCAAATTGAATGAATATGTGTTGGATGGTAAAGTTAAGTATGGTTTACATACGTATGCTAATCATTTTGTGTTAACTGTTGAAAACTACTGTTTTGTTTCTAATTTGAATAAGTCTGCTGAACCTACCTCTTATGAGGAGGCTTCAAAAGACATTAATTGGATAAATGTTATGAATGATGAAATGCATGCTTTATATGAAAATGATACTTGGAAGGAAACTGAACTTCATTTTGATAGAATTCCTATTATTTGTAAATGGGTTTTTAAAACTAAATACAAGTCAACTGGTGAAATTGATAGGTATAAGGTTAGGTTAGTGGCAAAAGGTTACAGTTAAAAAGAGGTTGTTGATTATGAAGAGACATTTATCCCTGTTGTGAAAATGAGAACTGTTAGGTGTCTAATTAGTCTTGCTGTTCAAAAAGGCTGGAATTTTTTTCAAAATGGACATTAAAAATGCTTTTCTTTATGAGGATTTAAAAGATGAATTTTACATGTTACATCCTATAGGGTTTTTTAAAAAGGGTGATAAAAGGTTTGCAAATTAAAAAAGTCTTTGTATGGTCTAAAACAGGCTCCTAGGCAGTGGAACCAAAAGCTAACTGAAGCCTTGTTTGAGGCTGGGTTTGAACAATCTAAGAAATGATCACTCTTTGTTTGTCAAAAAGAAAGGAAATATTATTTTATTTTTCTTGTATATGTTGATGGGTTATTACAGGAAACAGTGTTTCTGAAATTGAAAATTTCAAAACTTTTTTGAAAAACAAGTTTAAGATTACAGATTTGGGTGAGTTGAAGTATTTTCTCGGGATTGAAGTTTTAAAGACTAACACTGGTTTGTGTTTAAATCAAAGAAAATATTGTCTTAAGTTGTTACATGAGTATGGCTTACTTGCATGTAGGCATGTTATGACACATTTGCCTGAGAATATTGTTTTGGCTCATAAAGAGTCAGATGATGATAAATTGTTGATAAATATTACAAATTATCAAAATCTTGTAGGGAAGTTGATTTACTTGACTATGACCAGGCCTGATATTTCATATGTTGTTTATTGCATGAGTTAGCATATGCATTCACCCTTACAATCTCACTTTAATATTGGGATGAGAGTGCTTAGGTACTTAAAAGTTAGCACATGGAAGTGGTATTGGTTTTAGTAAGAATCAAAGTGGTTTCAAAATTAAATCCTTTTCTGATTCTGACTGGGCTAAGTGTCCAGTTACAAGAAGGTCAGTGTCTGGTTATCTTGTGTTTGTGAATGATAACCTAGTTTTTTGGAAAAGTAAGAAGCATAATACAATGTCCAAATCTTAAGCTGAAGCTGAATATAGGTCAATGGCATCTTCTACTTTTGAGATCATGTGTGTGCTTAAATATTTTTCAAGACTTGGATGTATCTGATATGTTATTACCTGTTGATTTGCATTCTGACAATAAGTCTGCAACTCAAATTGCAACTAATCCTGTCATGCTTGCAAAAACTAAATATTTTGATATTGATGTTCATTTGGTAAGAGAGAACGTTGCTTCAAGTTTGATTAGAACTGTGAATGTTGGTTTTAAGGAACAAACTGAAAATGTTTTGACCAAAGCTCTTGGATCTGTTCAACATTCTGTGTTGGTTAAAACACTGAGAATGGTGAACTTGTTTTGTGCATAAGCTTGAGGGGTGTTAAATTTATAATGCACTTGAGCAAGCTTATGATACTTCAGGGGTTGTTATGAAATTATTTTATAACTAACTTTACATTTAATAAGTTTTGGTGTTGTTTTTGTAAGTTTATCATGTGTAGGGTTTGAAGTGAAACTTAGTGCTATAAAAGCTATTATCACAGCTAAGGTTTCTCATTCATTCATGATACAAGTTTTCATCACATCAAATTCCCTCTAGTGCTCTCAGATTCTTGAGTCTTTGTACTCTCAGTTTTTAGTATAGTTTTTGGTTACTTTAGATCATCATGATCTACAGGTTTTGGGGTTCTGTAAGTGTGAGTTGGTTTGCGGTGATAGCATCCAGTTTTGAGGATTATCAGTTTTCTTTGTATCTTGTTTGGCTAGCAATTGTGTTAGGGACTAGTCTACCATGTATATTGTTATAACAAAAGTTGATCACCAAATGGTGGTTGGTTGGGTGATTGGATACTTGTGTTGTTTTGGTACCATTTTTATAAACCTAACTTTTGATCAACTGGCACATAAAAAAGTGTTTGAATGTTACTGCAATTAATCAAGTTTTGTTAACTTAAGTAATGAACTTGCATTACATGCAACATGTATTATCAAACATTTCAAAGCTAAAACAAAATACAAAGTTTATATACCAATTGTATGTTCTCTAGCGTTAAAGTATGATAAGTTTATTAGTCTAACTTATGTGTGCATGCATTTTACTTTGGATGGTAATCGGGTTCGGTGGATGAGAAATCATCATCTATATTTGATTCGTATCCATTAGTTCATTCATATCCATCACTAATAATAGATTAAATCAGAATATACTCATTAGATCAAGTGATGATTAGCATACGAAATTCACCGAGGAGAAGTATATCTTGACTGCAATAGTTTTGTATTCATTTGATATGGATGATATTTTGATACAAGCTTTTCTAAATCTTATTTAAGTTTTATATGAGCCTCATGCATTCTGATCAAGTTTTAAATCTTATTTAAGTTTTCTCTAGACATATTTAACTCTACTAGCCGGGTATCCGCGCACAGCAGCGGAGATAAGTATAGTTATATGTGTTTGCTTACCCGTTTAGTGAATTCGTTTCACAACACTTCGAATGTATATGTGTTAGTTGTAAGTGTTTGTTTGGGTTACCCGTAACTTTCCCGTAGCTTTCCCACGACATCATTATTCCCGCATATAGAAATACCATCGCAATCTCTTACGCGTCAAACACTACCCCCAAAAGTATATGATTTTGACGAATCAAGATTATATTGATTGAAATAAATGAAATAAAGGTTAAAGTTGTAAAATTTTGAATTAAAATAAAATAAACCCATTAAAAATATAAAACTAAAACTCATAAAATATATCAAAATAGATGTTGAATTAAAGAGCATAAAATTTTAGAAAATATGGTGAAATTAGATTATAAAAAAAATAAGTAGATAAAAAGATATTTTAATTTAAAAATAGAGATGAATTTTTAGTTAGAAATGACACATGTCATTTTATAATTGGAGCTCTTTATCTTAATTTTTAGTTGTTAGGAGTTAGGTTTGGAGTTTGTTAGAAGTTAGACTTGGAGTTTGTTAAGAAGTGACACATGTCATCTCATGATTGGAGCTCCTTATCTTAATTTTTGGTTAGAAAAATTATTTCCATAATAAGCAAGTAAAAAAGTCTAAATTTTTAAGCTTTCTAATTTTAGAAGGCCTAAATGCATTATAAAGTAGTATAGATGTATTTTAGAAGTATATTTGTAAACAAAACTGCTCCTCCCATACCGTAGATTATGTTTAAAGCTATAATGTATTTATATTTTGTTGTCATGTTATGTGATGAGAGCAATATGTTATAACAAGAGTAGAGAATACATGGTTACATTTTATTACATTGCTTTTATTTCTTTATATATTCTTTTTTGTTGGAAATTATGCGAAGTAGGATTTTCTTTGTCAATCGCTTAGAAGGATTCTCATTGAGTAGTAGAATCGTAATCAAGAAGAGATTCTCATCAAGTATAAAAGTCGTGCCGTGTTTCTCTTTGAAGGGTGGAAGTCGACTAGGATCTGCATGCGCTTTATTATTTAAATGCTAACCCATCATTATTCTTGAACCGCTCGAGGTTAGTATGGGTATTATTGTCTCGCTCAATATTGTTTAATGTTTAGCCATTAAATGCATGCTTGCATGCTTAGTCGATCGAGTAGTAATAGTTTAGGTTCCTTGTCTATAAAAGGAACTTGATAGTATGTAATAGACATCAATTCAAACATAGTGTTTCGATTAATAAAAGATCCATAGAGGATCTAAGTGTTCTTAGTTATAACGACTTGTATTTACATTCGCTATAGAATACGAGTTGTAGAGATTTTCTATTAGTTTGCTTATGATTACATAGGCAACACTAACGATCATCGAGGGCTCAAGATCCGCCAAGGTCGTGTATGATCATGGTGACAATCCGTGAAGAAAGGAACTCAAGAAGACTTCCCGGTCAGTTTATCGACAACCGTCATTTCTCATGTCTCATTATTTCACATTTTAGTAAACTTGGTTTACTTGTTTCAAATCGCGTAACCTTGGAGGTTTAGCGGCGAATTCATGATCATGACATCACGTACATTTCATATGGACTATGATTAGTCTACATTTCATTGACATCATGTGCATCTCATTAGTACATGCACGACATTTCATTTTCACTTTCAACGCGTAATTTTTATGTTTAATAATTTTTATCGCGTGAGTTTTTATTTTGATTATTTAATCCATTACATTCAAAAATGATCCCGAGGTATTTTTAAACTCACATTTAGTTCATAAAAACTATATTTTTAGTTTTCCTAGTGTTTCTAATTTATTTGGTATTTTAATCGTTAAAGTTTAATTATTACGTCGTTTTTCTTAAAATTTTACGATAATTATTTTATCACCCGATTTTCACAAGGAAAGTATTTTTACAATTTTTATCACCTCAATACATTCTAGTTTGATTTATTAAAAACTTACTTTTACCAAAAAGTCCCAATTACCTACAATTCACTTACCTTTTCTTTACAAATTCTACAAATTATACAACAAATATACAAGTAAACATTTTGAAAAGAAAAAAAAAATATTTGGGAGACAACCCTCCCCCAAAAACCGGCCAAGGGGAGGGTGTCACATAAATGTTGGTATGGTATTTGTCTCTAATAATTCACAAGTACTTAAAGTCTTACTTGACAAAAATATCACATACTTCTCATTTATCAAAGTGTTAGCAACAAAAATTTCTCTCTTCTCTTTTGCTCTATAAAACCGCCACTCAAGAGACACCAAAGGGATCAAGATTTTGCAACTTCAAGTGTTATTTCAATCTAGTATATATATCCTTTTATGGTTTTGAAATAAAAACCAAGGATATTTAAGTTAATCCTTTGTTACCTACACCTCTTCATTTGCACTAGTAAGCATATTCTTGTCATTTTAAGTTTCCTTATCATTTTCATATGTTTCTTATCATTTTGGAACTTATATGCATGTTATGTAGTTTATACCATTTATTTCTTGATTTTAAGGTTTTATATACTTATTAGTCATCCTATAATTATTCCCAAGTTATTCTTTGGTCTTGATGGTGATTAGGAACCCATGACACCCTAAGAAGGTGTATGGTAGGATTAGATTAGCTTTGGAGTTGATTTGAAGGGATTAGAATAGGTTTTGTCCGAGAAAAACTATTTTCGTAAACTATATTTTACGTTCTGTCCTTAAAACGAATTTCTGGAAAAACCCACTGATGGTACGACACTTTGGCCTTGATTTTTAGAAAATATACTTTAAAACGAATCCGTGGCCTTTTGAACGGACAAAAACGGAGTTATAACGAAGCCGTGGTGAATTTTTAAAGTTTGACGACGAAATATATTATTTTCAGGATTTTCAGCATGCAATTTTCACATATTTCGGGTCAAAAACGAGCCTTAAGCTTCACAAATTATTTCGACTAGCCAAAAATATATTAGTTTACTTCGATACGAAGCTAAGGACATATTTTACGTGAAAGCGGTTTAAAGCGACAAATATATGCGTTTTATAAAGTTGCCGTAAATATTATTTTCTGAAAAATGTTATTATTTTTACGTTACAAGTATTTGATTAGCCGTAAGGGCTATGTTTGCGGCAGTTTTTAACCATGATGTGAAACTTTTTATAACGAAGTGTCTTCTAGTAAAATCAAGTTCATCGGCCATATTTTTCAAAACAAAAAGCCGTTTGTCAAGCGGAGTTATGATGAATTATTTACGGATGTTCAAACATTGGCCGAAACTAATTTTCTGCACACGATTAGCAAAAACCACCATCTTTAGCCTTTGATATCTTTATGATCGAGACCTTTTGAACGAAAACTCCGGAACTGAAACTTTTAGATATCGATACAAACTTTCCAAAACCGTCGAGTTCGTTCTCTAACGATCGACGTACACTATTTTACGACTACTTTTCCGAGCCATTTTGTTGATTTCATGGTTTTCCGACGACATTGTTTCTGACGAAAATGGTAATTTCACCAAAAATCATTATAAAACCATTGTAGGATGACATTTTGACGTAAAAAACATGTAAAGTCATTTTGAAGGGTCAAGACGTCAAAAGAGTATTTTTCGACGACGAGTTATATTTTTCAAAACCCGTAAATGGTATAAATAACATCTGAAGTGCATGCATAGCATTACATTGCAACTCATGAAATATCATATCATTGATAATAGGTCCCGTTGACGCATCATTATAAACCTCGGTGTACTCACTTTTGCCGTTATTCCGGTTTATCCAAGTGAGTTTTCATAGCCCGTTTTACATGCTTTCGATTATTTCAAACCCACGGGAGAATACATTGCACTACATTTTTTGTACGATACCAAGTATGTTAAATTCATTACATTGCTTAAGTTACCACATATGCCAATTTGAAAGTCCCCATTACTTGAACATGAACCGTTAATCTTTGAAGCGAGGATGAGTGGATAGATCTATCGAGGTGACGCTCCATCCGGGTTGGTGAATCCCAACCAAGTGAGCGGATGCATTTCATTTGATTACATTACGGAGTTGTCTCGCAAACACTCTGCAGGGCATACATTATTGAGCAGTCTAGTTTCGGGGTCATGGGCTTAGAGCAATTGTAACATTATTTTTACGTGATGGATTGTCATGCATGGTCTATACTTGTGTAGTCGTATAAACATTTACATAAACCTATGATTTCTCACCAACATTATTGTTGACGTTTTAGCAATGTATTTTCGTGTGGCGAGGCACGTTCATCATGACATGGTTTAGGGACCTATAATTTGAGTCATGGCGTCGACTTACATTATGTACATTATGGCTCTTTATTTCAAAACATCGTTTGGATTTGTAACATATTTGTATTTCCTTAAACTTGTTAAACCTTTTGGGACCGATGTTGTACTACGATTATGTTTTTATGAAATATCCAACGATGTGTTTTTAAAGCGACACTTTAGGTCGTTCAATATAAGCGTGATGTGGTGCTATGACGATCAATGCCCTGTGAATTCCATTCACGCAAAAGCAGTAAATTGGGGTGTGTGATTGGTATCGAGCTACAGTTATAGAGAACTAGGTTGCATCATTGACCCTAGACTATAACTACATTATCATAGCATCTCATCATTTCATCATAAGTGCGTGTTCACTTTGCATGCGATTTATATGTACATTTTTGAGTTATTCACTTTCATTTCACAGCGATTGTCACATAGATGCCTTCAAATACCCATCCCATTATCTTTTTCTCATCACTTTAACGTGGAGAATTCCTAGTCATTCACTATCACGATTTTCACATCAATTGACTCCTCACCGATAACGTTGAATACCGAGATAAACCCTTTTGGGAGGACGGAGTTACACCTACACCATCACGATCACTATCGATTCACTATAGGATCAGGACAATTTTTATCACTCAGTTGGGACAGATCATACTATTGGGTAGAACTTATAGACTTAATTCTAATGAACCTATTTTCTTAACTCACCACAAGGATTCCATTATCATCATCGTCATTATTTTCATCATCATTATCATTTCGAGCACCATCCGTACCATCACATCTCATACCCGATACTCATACACCTAACTTACAGCTTGGGAAGCGTGCATGATTTGACACACCATTACCATTTACCACTAAGACTATAGACACTACACCATCTCATAGGTTTGAGGCGTGAGAATTTTAGGGCTATGGTTGCTAGATCGCCTACTACTCCTACACTTGAGACATGATTAGACTACCAACGAGAATGGATAATAAGCACCTTTCTAGCTAATGTGATCTTTATCATTTATTATCTCTACGATGATCACCACCTTGTTTATTTCATTTCTTACTCCAATTGCCCAATTTTCCATCAATTCACGACGATGCATCACTATCTTACTAGGGGTTAGGCCAACTTTATTCTCGACCACTTAGTAGACTATTCCGCTCGATAAGATTCTCCTATGTATCCTACAAACCATCCAACAAATTTTATTCCAAATTACCCCGCTACTATTTCACGAAATTATTTCACTTGATTTTTATTTGAACTATTTTATCACCATCTTAGAAACGTTGTTTCATAAAGTTTTAACGCAAGTTGTTTTATTACCAATTTATCAAATGGTTTCGGTCATTTTATCAACTACGTAATATCCTCATGCGAAACGATTTTCATGTTACTCGAGAAATCATCAAGCTATTATCTTACAAAACAAAGCGTGGTATACCAACTATTTGTCCTACATTCCTCTTATGAGAAAACAAACTTCATCGTTATCTAACACAAACAGCTTTCAACTATTTTACCGACCATTTCACCTTACTCCTGTACCATTAAACCGAAAATTTACGACTTTAATAATACTTTATAAACAATGACCTTACTGATACTTTGCAAACTATTTTCTCATGGTATGATAAACCGATTAATCTTCTATTATTTGACAAACGATAAATTGTTTTATTGTAAGTTATTTTACAAATCATTTCACGAGTTATGTTAGAATCTGAATTGTGTCTTACCCAAAATCTTTCACTACCATTGTTAAGCCGTTTTCTATCACTATATAGCTGTTTTAAAACCACCTTAACAAGTTGTTGCTTTAACGCCAAGCCACAACTAAGATTTATTATTAAACTGTAAATGAAAAAAAAAAATGTTTCTTTCTTACTCAATAAAGTGGTCTTACAAACCTTTTCATAAACTTTACTGTAATTTTCTTACAAACTATTTATTCTCGTTTGAGAACAAAGTTTTATAATCAGATATATCGTGCAGAAACATTTCTTTCTGTTAACACTCTATAGATGCTTACGCCATTTATCTCTCACTTAACCGATAAGTTAGGATTGGACGGGTGACCTTTTTAGGAAAGACTTCCTATACCATCTGTGAGGAGGATTCCTCGATACAAGAAAACAATGGAAGGATTTTGGGATTACCAACAAGGACCAGAACTAGGAGGTAGGATGATTCAAAACTTAACAAAAAAAAAAAAAAAATCTTAAGACATCACGAGACATTCCGAACCACTATTTTGAATTAGAATCCAAACTCCATCATTCCATAAGTACTAGCTAGACCGAGTTACAAGATTTAATATGAAGCGAATACCCATGAAGCAACACTATAGGGATATGCCAAGCCTTCTATCTGAGGCTATAGAATATTCTATTAAACATGGCCTCAACAATATGCGAATTTCCCTACAATGAGTGTCCCTTAAAGGAAAATTTGGTTAAATTAAGGCTATTGATATAAACTTCCTTAAGGCATTGTGTTCTCTAGAAATTCCAAGTAACCTCATTTCCATATCAAGAGATGCCACAGGTTTGAACATGCCGGACAATCAATGACTCCCCATCTACAAGCGAAACAAGAACAAACATTCTTCGACATGGTTTGAGATGATACCTATCTTCTTGCTAGCATGATAACAGTATTAGGGATGAACTACATTTGAAGCACTTACAGCACCTCATAACCCATCTTTTCGGAACCCGTCGATCATTTTGAAAAATACCCTCAAACTTACCACCTTCTATCACTTCTCTTTAGAGCACCTATTCTTAACATAGGAATTGACTACGTCTCATTTTCCTTTCATTTTGAAGAATTATGGCGTCGAAGAAAGCTGCTCTAGAAATGACACCAGCTGCTATCCAAAAGTACATAGAGGATTATATATCCGAGGCACTAAGGAAAGAACGAGCGACAGTAGCTGCTATTATCGAGGCCGCAACTGCTGCTGAAACTGCGAGACTTGCTTACATCAAAAGGTTTCAAGAGTTGACTGTTCTTTGTCCAGCTATGGTTTCGGACAATGAGAAACTATTGAAAAATTTCATTGGAGGACTTTCACAAGATACCCAAGGAGATGTAACTTCTTTCGATCCACAAACAATTGAAGAATCTACCCGTATTACTCAAATACTCATGGCTCAAGTTGTGAAAAGGGAAAACATTATCAACAATAACCACCACAACAATAACAACAATCAAACCAACAACAACAAAAGGAAATGGGAAAATGACCAGGGAGGTTATAACAACAACAACCAAAGCCGTAGCACTAACCATCACCAACAACAGAATAGGAGACAAGAAGCCGCCAAGGTTTATGTTGCTGCACCAACAAAGGAAAGAACTTATACTGGAAACTTACCACGATGTCATCAATGCACGCTACATCATGATGGTCCATGTGGTATATGCTTTATCTGTCAAAAGTGGGACACCTTGCTAAGGACGCAAAGGAAAAGGATATCTTGGAACACACCCACTATGTACTAGATGTAAGTTTCATCACTCGGTCTTTGCCACCGCCAAGTGCCGCCAATGCCAAAAATTAGGACACCTCGCCGAGGATTGTAGAGGAAAACTATAATGACATGTTTCGGATGTGGGGAGCAAGGACACTATCGAGCCAATGTCCCCAAAACCAAGGTCAACAAGTTGAATGTGCTCATGGGAATGCATACATGTTAGGAGGAGGAGAAGCTCGTCAAGGTATCAATGACGCGGAAGACTGAAGAAGCTCGGAAATTAACAGTCTTGTTTTTCTCTATGTATCATGTTGTACTAAGTTTATGTTTTCATCGTATCCGAATCTTTATAACCTAAGATGTACTACTTTTGATAAGCCACTCGTTGTAAAATATTCTCATCTATCGTACTTTATTTTCTTTCCGATTTGTTATCATTTTCGAGGATTTTAATTCTTTTTACTTTAACTATCATTTTAACGGCACTTCTCCATGTCTTCTCTCCTCGATGTTCATCACAATTTTAACATCAGTTTACTCAACACCAAACAACATATGAGTCGATTAGTCCAAGCATTGCATAATTACTCCTAAATTATACATAGCCTGATCACCTATGTCTAATTCAGGAAGAATCATGCGATGAAGGAGTAGTAGACTTATATGTGTAAGCAATCCGTGAATCGAGCCAAATTTTCAAAAGTCCTCCTTCAAACCAATTTAGCCTAATCTCATGACAGTTCTTGTTTGATGAGTTGTGAGATTAAGTGAAAATTGGTTGGTAAAAAGTCTTTTGAGGGTTTTGCTCGGGAATGGGAAAGTTTACCACATCAAACCCTAAACCCGATAGACTAACAACGATCGAATTCAGGGACTGAATTCCTTTTTGGATGGGCGAATGTGACAATCCGTACTTTCAGGTCATTTCTCGACACCGTTCATGTCTCATTATTTCACATTTTTAGTAAACTTGGTTTACTTGTTTCAAATTCGCGTAACCTTGGAGGTTTAGCGGCGAATTCATGATCATGACATCACGTACATTTCATATGGACTATGATTAGTCTACATTTCATTGACATCATGTGCATCTCATTAGTACATGCACGACATTTCATTTTCACTTTCAACGCGTAATTTTTATGTTTAATAATTTTTATCGCGTGAGTTTTTATTTTGATTATTTAATCCATTACATTCAAAAATGATCCCGAGGTATTTTTAAACTCACATTTAGTTCATAAAAACTATATTTTAGTTTTCCTAGTGTTTCTAATTTATTTGGTATTTTAATCGTTAAAGTTTAATTATTACGTCGTTTTTCTTAAAATTTTACGATAATTATTTTATCACCCGATTTTCACAAGGAAAGTATTTTTACAATTTTATCACCTCAATACATTCTAGTTTGATTTATTAAAAACTTACTTTTACCAAAAGTCCCAATTACCTACAATTCACTTACCTTTTCTTTACAAATTCTACAAATTATACAACAAATATACAAGTAAACATTTTGAAAAGAAAAAAAAAATATTTGGGAGACAACCTCCCCAAAACCGCCAAGGGGAGGGTGTCACATAAATGTTGGTATGGTATTTGTCTCTAATAATTCACAAGTACTTAAAGTCTTACTTGACAAAAATATCACATACTTCTCATTTATCAAAGTGTTAGCAACAAAAAAATTTCTCTCTTCTCTTTTGCTCTATAAAAACCGGCCACTCAAGAGACACCAAAGGGATCAAGATTTTTGCAACTTCAAGTGTTATATCAATCTAGTATATACTCTATATGGTTTTGAAATAAAAACCAAGGATATTTAAGATAATCCTTTGTTACCTACACCTCTTCACTTGCACTAGTAAGCATATTCTTATCATTTTTAAGTTTCCTTATCATTTTGGAACTTATATGCATGTTATGTAGTTTATACCATTTATTTCTTGATTTTAAGGTTTTATATACTTATTAGTCATCCTATAATTATTCCCAAGTTATTCTTTGGTCTTGATGGTGATTAGGAACCCATGACACCCTAAGAAGGTGTATGGTAGGATTAGATTAGCTTTGGAGTTGATTTGAAGGGATTAGAATAGGTTTTGTCCGAGAAAAACTATTTTCGTAAACTATATTTTACGTTCTGTCCTTAAAACGAATTTCTGGAAAAACCCACTGATGGTACGACACTTTGGCCTTGATTTTTAGAAAATATACTTTAAAACGAATCCGTGGCCTTTTGAGCGGACAAAACGGAGTTATAACGAAGCCGTGGTGAATTTTTAAAGTTTGACGACGAAATATATTATTTTCAGGATTTTCAGCATGCAATTTTCACATATTTCGGGTCAAAACGAGCCTTAAGCTTCACAAATTATTTCGACTAGTCAAAAATATATTAGTTTACTTGATACGAAGCTAAGGACATATTTTACGTGAAAGCGGTTTAAAACGACAAATATATGCACGTTTTATAAAGTTGCCGTAAATATTATTTTCGAAAAATGTTATTATTTTTACGTTACAAGTATTTGATTAGCCGTAAGGGCTATGTTTGCGGCAGATTTTAACCATGATGTGAAACTTTTTATAACGAAGTGTCTTCTAGTAAAATCAAGTTCATCGGCCATATTTTTCAAAACAAAAAGCCGTTTGTCAAGCGGAGTTATGATGAATTATTTACGGATGTTCAAACATTGGCCGAAACTAATTTTCTGCACACGATTAGCAAAAACCACCATCTTTAGCCTTTGATATCTTTATGATCGAGACCTTTTGAACGAAAACTCCGGAACTGAAACTTTTAGATATCGATACAAACTTTCCAAAACCGTCGAGTTCGTTCTCTAACGATCGACGTACACTATTTTACGACTACTTTTCCGGAGCCATTTTTGTTGATTTCATGGTTTTTCCGACGACATTGTTTTACGACGAAAAATGGTAATTTCACCAAAATCATTATAAAACCATTGTAGGATGACATTTTGACGTAAAACATGTAAAGTCATTTTGAAGGTCAAGGCGTCAAAAGAGTATTTTTCGACGACGAGTTATATTTTCAAAACCCGTAAATGGTATAAATAACATCTGAAGTGCATGCATAGCATTACATTGCAACTCATGAAATATCATATCATTGATAATAGGTCCCGTTGACGCATCATTATAAACCTCGGTGTACTCACTTTTGCCGTTATTCCGGTTTATCCAAGTGAGTTTTCATAGCCCGTTTTACATGCTTTCGATTATTTCAAACCCACGGGAGAATACATTGCACTACATTTTTTGTACGATACCAAGTATGTTAAATTCATTACATTGCTTAAGTTACCACATATGCCAATTTGAAAGTCCCCATTACTTGAACATGAACCGTTAATCTTTGAAGCGAGGATGAGTGGATAGATCTATCGAGGGTGGCGCTCCATCCGGGTTGGTGAATCCCAACCAAGTGAGCGGATGCATTTCATTTGATTACATTACGGAGTTGTCGGCAAACACTCTGCAGGGCATACATTATTGAGCAGTCTAGTTTCGGGGTCATGGGCTTAGAGCAATTGTAACATTATTTTTACGTGATGGATTGTCATGCATGGTCTATACTTGTGTAGTCGTATAAACATTTACATAAACCTATGATTTCTCACCAACATTATTGTTGACGTTTTAGCAATGTATTTTCGTGTAATGGCGAGGCACGTTCATCATGACATGGTTTAGGGACCTATAATTTGAGTCATGGCGTCGACTTACATTATGTACATTATGGCTCTTTATTTCAAAACATCGTTTGGATTTGTAACATATTTGTATTTCCTTAAACTTGTTAAACCTTTTGGGACCGATGACACTTTAGGTCGTTCAATATAACTGTGATGTGGTGCTATGACGATCAATGCCCCGTGAATTCCACATTGCAAAAGCAGTAAATTGGGGTGTAGTTTACGGTGCTCCTCCCAAAAGAAAGATGCAAAGAGAGCACAAAGTAAGAACCAAGAAAGAACTTGGTGACTTGATGTATAATTCGTGTATATGTTTAGAGAGGTATAGAGAAGAAAGATGAATGACAATAAGTTGTATATTGCTTCAAAGGCTAAAAACACACACACACACTCGAAGCACATCCCCTCAAATGACATACTTGAGGGTATTTATATGTTTAAGAGAGATGATGCCCTAAGGCTTGGCCATGGGCCTTGAGATGGACTTGGATTGGGCTTGGGTTACACGAACTAGACAAGGCTAGCTTAACATAACTAATGCCCAATTAGCTTAGCCCAATCCACGAGCCCGTTGACTATTCTATCACGATATCTAACACACATTACAAAGTTCCTAATCGTGAATGACCATCACTTCTAATAAAAATAATCAAGGCTAACAATCTCCCCTAAGGGTGGTCATTCAAAAGATGCTCCACTTGAATAGGTCTTTAATCTTTTGAGCTTGAACTTTGTGAGTAGATATAGAATAGTCTTAATTCTTTGTTCCTTCATGCTTTGTGATCGGTTAATGTGGTTGTCTGCCGTTGTCAACTTCGTTGGTTAGGTGTCTCCACGTCTTTCTCCACCATGCTCACACTTCTATTTGACTTTGAGTTTCCAATGATGAAGTTCTCGAGTCTTTACACTTTGTAGATTCTTTGACATTGACGAAGAATCATCTTTAACTTTGAGTTGCCTTTGATTTTGATGAGAACTTTCATGTGTTGTTGGTATGAGCATGTGGCGAGTCTGCACGATCCATCCGCTCCGGAGCTTCCATAAGAAGAAAACATAAAACAGGTTAGTAATAAGCGGATTCGGCACTTACAAGTTTGAATTTCGAGGGTGTTATGACATAGTGTGAAAACACGTCTCTAATTCTCACGAGGCCGTTCTGACTGGAGTCCCACAAGTGAGATAACACGATATACCGAAGTACATCTCTGATTCGGATGAGTCATTGAGGTACACGAAGCATCACCCCGTTGTAGACCGTTTGAGACACACTAAGCGTAATCCACGGAGAATTACAAGTGACTGCTTTGTCGGGTGTTTGATGTTGACCACAGGGAGTTTCCATTCAATCATTGAAGATCACGGATGTGAAACTTCTCATAAATGTTACGGCAAATTGCTAAGATCTGCGTGGGACTCTATAATATATCACTTGTGCCCTTATTGATGAACAACAAGCGATGTCATGTCAAGTGTTCCTATGAGATCTTTTGATGAATCTCGTGGCTCTAGACTCAATAAGTGCATTTTGGTTTTCTGGCGGAGACTAGGGAGAGGTCTCCTTCTTCAATACCAACGATCTCTAAGAAAGTCGATAGATTATGTAGGGTTCCGGTGAGAATGAAACAAATCCTTTTGAGAGGAATTGAGTGGCTAGAAGGTTTAGTGCGGTGCGTCATTGGGTCCATGGCGTCTTTGTCTTCAATACCGGTGTCATCTAGTGACAACCGATAGAGATGAATTGAACCCGGTTTACGCCCTAAGGTTGAATATGGAGGGCTATTTCTTTTCACCCTTTCTCATTACATTTCTTTTAATTCTTCAACCCTTCTTTCTCCTTTCTCACATTACTCCTTTTTCAATCATACCTAAGGACTTCTAATACTAACTATGGGTGATGTCCTTGGGTAGATCCCTCCGACTCTGGCGGATCATAGGACGGAATTTCCTATCCTTAGTCACCTTATAACTCCATGACTGTCCTATTGTTGCCATAAAACCATTTTTCTTGAAAATCTCTCGAGTGTTTATGATAGAAAACATGTTTGAAACACTCCATGAGTTTTATATTTTGAAACACTCCCCTTCACATGTGCTTATATGTTTTGACTTAAATCGCACATAGAGGGTAGAGTTCGCACTTTTGAATTGATCGACTTTAAATGAACAAGACCGATTCGAGACACGTTTACATCACTAGAGAACTAGCTTGAAATTATTACCCGTCTGGTCAAGTCATAGAAAGTTTCTCGAGATGGTACATGATTCCTCGTCAATTCATTGGTTTCAATCGAGTCGAGCTCTTTTGAGATTCAAACAACGATCATTAAACTTTTGATCACATTTTAATCACGTTTCTCCCCTCAAAATAGCATATCCATGATGTTTTGAAACAAAATGATTAAAAGATATGTTTTTGAAAAGCATTTGGAGAAAGCGATTTAGCATGAATTTTGGAACAATTTTGGTTTTATACTCCCCATCGAAAGCATATTTTCATATAGAAAATTTAGAATCAATTAAGGGTTTAGAGGAGTTATCTTGGTACCAAATGTGAGAGATTTTGAAAATCTTTTGAAAACTTTCGAATCAATGGTGCATAAGATGAAGATTTTAAAAATCTTTTGAAGATATTTAGAGAAAAATTATCTTCATTTGTTTTAGGATAAGTGCTCGATATTTATGAAAATCGATTTTGCGTAGCACTTTCCTTTCTTTAAAGATCGGGTTGCAAGTGAAATACTTACAAGCCATTATGATTTTAGGAATAGCGCTTGAAAAAATATTTAAAACCTTTGATTTTGATAAGCACTTTCCTTTCTTTGAAGCGGGTCTGAGCGATGTGTCGAAGCCATTAATTTGAAGTCCGGGTTTCGTCTTGAAGTATCTGAAAGCCATTATTGAAGAAATTTTGAGAAGCGACATGTTTTGGAAAACATTTAAAGAACTCTCGCTCAAGCATCTGTACATGCCCGTATCATTGTTGAATGACATTTCTAGAAGCGTCTGAATATCGATTATCGAGAGACATGTCGTGAGAAGAATATTTTTGGATTTTTGATTTTATATTGTTTTGTATTTTTGAAAGTTTTATATTTTGTATTTTGCTTTTGTTGGTTTTATAAAAGAAATGGAAAATCAAAAATAGAAGATAGAAAATGATGAAGAAGATTTTACTAGAATTGGAACCCTACGATGAGATGGGTTCGAGATATTTGATTCACACGCAACCAAAGAAGAAGAGTTTTCACAAATAACGATGTTAGAAGTACAAGATTCCTCACGGTGAGGGTGATCACTATCAACGGTTGTAGTGGTTTTGACTTCCTTAACTTGATGATTTTCACTATTATACGTGTTGGAGCAAGTATCAAAATCTTTCTGTGGGGATCCATCTAAGACCTATTGTGTTGAAAACTTTGCCGTGGGAATCCACCTAAGGTAAGATCTAGGAGTTGTTTTCTTATCGGATCGTGGAAGACTCATTTTTGAAAAACTACGTCTGAAGAGATCCACCTATTAGGTTTCCTTTTGTTGTTCATCTTATCAACGGGCTTGTTTCTATTTGGTGTCTTAGTGGATTGTGCCTTGGCACGAGAATTATCTTTCTTGAGATATTGTAAGGCACATGCATCATGATTAGTGAAAAGACACATTTTTACATGTAGTACAGACAAATTCAATATTCTTGTTTAAAACATCGACTTTAACTTTGTCACTCTGATCTTTTGAAATTGATTCTTGTTCGAAAAAGACTTAGAATTCCTAGTGTTGTTTTCTAAGGGCATAGCATTTTCTTTTTTGCAACTACTCTTAGATGTAAGCCAATCCCTAGTCTTTTGTAGAGTGTTCCTAGGTAATGGTTTACTACTACTAGCGGTGCCTTGAAATCTTGTAGAATTCATCACCCTAGATGTTACACCTAGAATTCCATCTTTTCAGTCATGCCTTTTCCTAGCTTCTTCTAGATAGTGATTGTTGACCATGTTGTTAGAACCAATGATTCTTTAAGCTGGATTTTTGGTCACATTCCGTGTACTATTCCTAGAAGTGCCATGTGTAATCACTTTTCTTTATCAAAAGCGGTTTTCAAAACCTTTGATAATTCTCTTTTTAATAGGCAAAGTCGTGGGTATTGTTTTGACAAATCATTTTCTCATTGACTTTTGGAGGCGAGAAATAGACATTTTGGTTTGAAAACCGATTTTGGAACATTTGTATTCTCCTCGGTCAATGGTTTTGCAAACTTAGTATCCTGACCTTTCCTTTTAGACATCCCGGTGAGCTCTCAAAAGATCATTTTGCTCTTGCATGTCCTTGTAGGCACGCTCATCTGACAGTTTGTCATACTTGCATTCCTCTGTTTTTCGATCAAGTTGTTTAAAATAGGACACGTTTTCTTTTCAAGTTTCATAAGAGCTTTTCATATTTTGAAACAATTTGGAGGTCTCATCTGGAGTCTTTCATGATCTTCAACGAGAATATGTTTGTAAGATAATGGACATGATATCGGTAGTCATAACATCTTGAAGAGAGAATCATTCAAATTTTCCAAAACTTTGATGTGTTCAAAACATTCATTAGCTTGCTTTACCGAGGATTTATGGTCCTTGACAAAGTCATTGTTTCTTTCAAAGTGCTTGTTCAACATGAATTACCCTTGAGTTGATGTTATTCGGTGAGGGCAATTTGAGTTTCAAAAACTTTCTCTGTTCGATATCAAAAGTAGAGAACCGGTTGTTAGGTGTCATAGTGGTTTTAGTTTTAATGATCTCTTGAAGACTCCCAATTCTAGTTTTAACATCGTCTAAAATGCTTCTAGTATCACTTGTGTTAAAAGGATTGTTTGAAGACATTTGTTCGATTTTGAAAGAGATTTGGAAACTACAAGCTGGTTTTGAAAGCGGTTTTGAAAGCGGTGTTGACACTTTGTTTGAAACACTTGGTGTGATGGAAAACTTTGGCGTTTCTTTTGATTAACAAAAGTAATCCCATTAATTTTGTTCCATTTGTTATAATCAATCGGTTTAAGATCTGGATTCTTTTGTTTCATTTTGATCTACTCTCCTCGGCTAGTTCCAACGTTTCAAGAGAATCACGAACAATTATGGGTTCATGCAAAGGTTGTCCATTGTTCAACACATTCCGTTCTTTACGAGCTTTCTTGAGGAGCGAAGGAGGTGAGTTACCAAGAGCCATTTATGTGAAGTGTGAAAATCGGTTTACTTGATTAGAAAGCATCTTGTTTGATTTAGCGGAATGACCCGTTGTAAGAAGCAAATTATCCAATTTCTTGATAGTTTCATTTTATCCGAATTTCATCAAGAAGAGAATCTTCTCGTTTTGAAAAATCGACAATCAACTGTTTCTTCTCTTTTCAAGATCGAAAACAGTGCTTTTTGTTTAGAAAGTTGGTTGTTTAGTTCGAAATTTCCTTGTTTAAAGATTTTATTTTCAAGTTGATTCACATCAAGTGTGTCATACTTGAGTTGCAATTGTTGTTCTCTTAAAAGCAGAATCTCGATAACCAATTTCTAATTCGGAAAGTTTGTTTGTATGAAATTCATAGGCTTTGGCGTGCTCCTTGTAACTCTCAAGCTCGGTCAATTTTTTATTCGCGGCCTTAACCTCGCGATTGACCGTTCTTACTTTCTCAACTTCAATGCCACATTGATTGATTAATGATTCAAAATAAGCACGTGTTTCCTCATCGATCGCGATATTTTGTGCCACGACCTCCATTAGGATCCACATATGGAGTTTGAGTAAGTATTGCTACAACTCGGATTGTCGGTATGTATCATAAGTGGGTGTTGGCGTCGCGAATCTTTGTTCGTCATGAGTAAACACATCGATATGACATTGTTATAACATGGATCAATGATTGGTACCTCGAGATCTTGTATTGGCGTCATAGGCGGAGGTGAGTCGACTCGATGTCATACTTAGCTTCACGAAGATTTGCCATGAAGATGCAATTCGCATTGAGTTCCTCGAGGTCTTCCAAATCATCCATAATAGCGAAAAAGTCATGTTCCTCGGCACTCAGCTGGAACCCGCTTCTTGCTTATCTCGCTAACAAAGCGACTTTCGAAGAAAATCACCATTCTTTTGTGCGGCTTAGTGGGACGGTTTCTTGCCATGTGACCCACTCCTTGTGAGTTATAACACTTAACTCGATTACCACGATTCACATTTCCATGATTCCCAACGATTTGGCTGCAACATTCCCATTCGATTACCCATTGCTCTATTCCCAACATTACATCTCATCGATTTCCAACACGATTACCACGATACGGAACCTTTGATTACCCATGCATTGCTAAATGCTTTATCCAATAAAGAAAATACTTGTTGCAAGGTCGCTTTACTTACGGGATTGACTTGTTCTGGGATCGGTGATTCCTTGTTCTGGTATTGTTGATCTGGATAGAATTGTTGTTGTGGTTGTGGAATGTATTCTTTGCAAGTTGTTGTTGTTGGAAGATGATGAAGCTTGTTGTTGTGTATTCACTTGTAGTTTGAGTCTTAGCAATAAGTGCCAATTTTTCCAATTCTTTTCAATCTTTCTTTCGACTTCATTCGCTTGACTTGGTTTTGTTTGAAAATCGTTGAGTTGATCAAAGTTCACGATGTAAGTCTTTTGTTTGGTTAACAATAGTGACATATCGTCCCCATTCTTACGGAAGATTATTCAGAACTTGATGTTTTGAGCGATTGTTACGGGTGCCAACTTGTTTCGATAAGCTCATTCATCAAAGTGCAAAACCTTCCATAGTAGGATTCAATGGATTCTCGGTGTAGATGTAAACTTCTCCCATTCGGTTAGCGACTTGTTCTCCATGTCTTGTTTACCAATTTACATTCCAAAACATAGTCGTCTAACACGTTCCCACATATCGAAAGCGGTTTCTGGCTGTCTACCGCATGACAAAGATGTCTATTGGTAAACCCAGTTGGATAATATGAATTGCCATGTCATCGCATCGACTTGTTTCGATCCTCTTGATGTATTACGATTCGGTTTGAAGATGAGAGGATGGTGGGATGGGAGGTGTTGCATCGCATTTCGAGTACATGAACTTGTCGAGGTGGAAGGGTCCATCTGAATGGATTTAATCATGAGTTTTCCATTAGGTTTGGTCTTGATGTAGCAGACATTCGACTTGTCCATTGAAGATAACCACCTTTTGCCAACATAGGAGGTCGGTTTTCGGCACATTTGCATGAATGTCTTGTTGAGTTGCCATTGATGAAGGTATGATCGATAAAGTTGATGTAGGATCGATTCAACGATAAAGGAGTTGTGTTTGATGAAGATTAAGCTCGGTTGAGGTTATTAGAAGGTCGTACTAAATAAACTCGGTTCTTAAAAATTTTCGCCCAAAATTTGAAATTCACTATAAAAATCAATTCTAAGGTCGTATGAAAAATTTGAGTTATGACAATTTTGACGTAAAATTTGACCGAAAAATTTGAATTTAGGCCCAAAATTTGAATTTTGACCAAAATTTTCAAGTTATACCAAAATTTGAATCTCGTAAAAATTGAGCGTTTAGTCTCCTCGAAAAATTAAATTTTACTCAAGTTTTCCTTAAAAAATTTTTTTTTTTTTTTTTTTTTTTTTTTTTTTTTTAAACCTTTATGCGTAGAATAGAGCTTAGGCGAAGAAACACAAAGTTACGAGTAGACAAGGCTTAGGCGTAGGATCAGGTGCTTATGCGTAGGATCTTATGCGTAGGATGCTTAGGCGTAGAAACCTTATGCGTAGAAACCTTAAGCGTAGGAACCTTAAGCGTAGAAACCTTATGAGTAGAAACCTTATGAGTAGAAACCTTAAGCGTAGGAACCTTATGCGTAGAAACCTTATGAGTAGAAAGTATCTTACGCGTAACCTTAAGCTTATGCGTAGACAAAAAGTTACTCGTAAACCTTACGCGTAATTTTGAAGTTATGCGTAGAGTTACTCGTAAGCTTTTAGCTTATGCGTAAACTATGGTTAAGAACCAAAATCCTTTACTTTGTCACGGTAAGAGATATCCACAAGTCGAAGTGTTCACACACTTATCCAGTGAGGAAGCAGCGAGTAACGATTATAGCACGAAGATTCTTCACCAAAAGTTACGAGTAGAAAACTTATGAGTAGTTGACTTTCTTACTGAGTAGAACTAGGGTTTGACCTACTCGTAAAAATTTCCAATGATTCAAACAATTTCGCTTGCACGAGATAGCCTTAAAACACTCAAATAACACGAAAATGTTAACCTTTTCACCCAAAGTGCTTAGAAAAGTTACGAGTAGAAAACTAGGGTTTTGACTTTTGACTTCTACTCGTAAGAAATTTCCAACGATTCAAATGATTTCGCTTGCACGGATATCCTTAAAACACTCGAATAACCCAAAAATGGTGACCTTTTTCACCCAAAGTTGCTAGAAAAGTTACAGTAGAAATGACCAATGAAAAAACGAGTTCAAAAGTGAAGAAAAACACGTAAAGCTTCTAACTTTTGCAAAAAGCGAAACTTTAGCACCAAATAAACCTTAAACCACAAGAATCTTGAATTTTAAGTGCAAAATTAAAGCTTTATGCGTATCAAAGATGTAAAGCGTGAGCCTTTATGTAACCCTTCAAAACAAACACAAACACTCCTAAACCATTGTTAGGCGATTGATACCAATTGTAGGACCTTTATATATACCTTTATCACACAAATACCACGTTACAAATCGTTATGCGTAACGAATAGAGAAGATTAAGATGAAGAACTTGGTGACTTGATGTATAATTCGTGTATATGTTTAGAGAGGTAGAGAAGAAAGATGAACACAATAAGTTGTATATTGCTTCAAGGAAAAACACACACACACACTCAAGCACACCCTCAAATGACATACTTGAGGGTATTTATAGTAAGAGATGATGCCTAAGGCTTGGCCATGGGCCTTGAGATGGACTTGGATTGGGCTTGGGTTACATGAACTAGACAAGGCTAGCTTAACTTAACTAATGCCCAATTAGCTTAGCCCAATCCACGAGCCCGTTGACTATTCTATCACGATATCTAACACACATTACAAAGTTCCTAATCGTGAATGACCATCACTTCTAATAAAAATAATCAAGGCTAACATGCCACCGTGATTCAAGTGATAAGTCGACCTTCCCAAGCCCTCACCGAGCCTACACCTAAGCTCGCACCCAAGTCTATCTACAAGCCTTCTAGGGTAGTCACGAGGAATCAACTTCAAGCATGTTTCCTCCAAGACTTGTCCTTTAAATCTTTGCATAATAATTCGTTAAAAACAATTCCTTTAATGTTTACGGCTTAAGTACTTCTACATGTAATAGAACATCTTCTTTGTTGAATAAATCTTCCAAAAGGAAGACATGTTTTGTATGTGGAAGTAAATTTCATTTAATTAAGGATTGTGATTTCTATGAGCAAAGATTGGGTGTATGTGCTACTCGTGAGAAACCTAGACCGGTGTGGACCAATGTTAAGAATATTCCACCTTATGTCCCACAGTTACTTATCTCGACTCTCCTTGGAGGAGATCACCGATAGACCTTATGTGCAACCTACTAGCCCATACTTTAAACATGGTTATTGGCCCGCATATGTTGACTCTATGAATAATGGGAAATGGTGTTGGTATGCTGTCAAGTCCTTAGCGAGTTGTTCTTGGAAAAATAAGGGACCTAACTTTCAATGGAAACCCAAGAATAATGGTGGATCTTTCTCTCGCTAGACCTAAATCTTATGATCCACAAGGCGTGTTCAAGTCAAGAATGACTTGAGCCTCCTTTGTATACTAACATTCTTTTGTATATATTTTGTTACTATAGGATCATCCTCTTAAGCATAAAGATATTGGTATTGTTGATAGTGGTTGTTCAAGAAGCATGTCCGAAATAGAGATATGATGCACAATTTTGTTCCTATTGAAGAAGGGGCAATGTGACTTTTGGTGGAAGTGATGGTAGAATTCTTCGGAAAGGCACCATCAAGACACCCCCTTGAACTTTGAGAATGTGTACTATGTTAAGGAACTTCAAGATTCAACTTGTTCTCGCCTCACAAATTTGTGACACCAAGAACAAGGTACTCTTCTCTCAAGATGAATGTCTTGTGCTTTCTAAAGATTTCAAGCTTCCGGAAGATACGTCAATTCACCGAGAGTTCCTCGAACTCACAATCTATACACATTCAACCTCAATGAAGTTCATCCTGAAGGTGACCTCACTTGTTTGGTGGCTAAAGCATCCTTGGATGAGTCTACCAAATGGCATAGGAGAATGGCTCATGTGAATTTCAAGACCATAAACAAACTCTCTAAATTGGGTCTTGTTGAAGGTCTTCCCTCCAAAGTTTTCTCCAATGATCATAATTGTGTTGCATGCCACAAAGGAAGCAACACAGAGCCTCCTACAAAGCTATCACGCTATGAGCATTATTTCGAGCCTCTTCACCGTTACATATGGATCTATTTGGTCCAACTCAAGTCGAAGCATTGATCACAAGTATTTTTGTTTGGTTATCACCGATGGCTATAGCGATTTTGTTGGGTGTTCTTTCTAAGGACTAAAGATGAAACATCTCCGTGTTGAAAGACTTCATCACCCTCGAAAATCAGTTGAACAAGAAGGTTAAGGAATTCGGTGTGATAATGGGACGAGTTCAAGAATGCTATTATTATAGAACTCAGAGGTCTAAAGGGATAAAGAGGACTATAGCAATCCAAGAACCCCGCAACAAAATGGGGTAGCCGAAAGAAAGAATAGGACCTTAATAGAGGCGCTAGATCAATGCTTGCAGACTCTAAATTGCCCACTATGCCTGGATCAAGTCGTTGGCACTGACTTGCTATGTGCTAAACAGAGTCTCCATTACTAGACCTCACCTCAAAACACCATATGAGCTTCTCTTTGGGAAGGTTCCACCATTCATTACCTCAAACCTTTTGGTTGTCAAGTGACCATTCTAAACACCGGTGATCCGTTGGGGAAGTTTGATGAGAAAGGCGATGAGGGTTATATTGTGGGTTATTCACTCATAGCAAGGCTTACAGAGTGTACAATTTATCCGCCAAGAAAATAGAGGAGACTTTGAACACGAGATACATGGAAGATAAGCCCAATGTTCAAGGACGTGGTCATGTGTGGTCTTTTGACCTTGACTACTTAACCGATTATTTGGGTTATACTAGACATATGGCTAACCAACGCAGTTTCTCAAGAGTCTCCCACTAACAATGCAGTACCTTGATAATCGACTCGTAAAGTGAATTTGAAGATGATGAACAACCTATACTTGTGCCTTCTTTCTCCCCAACAATGTTGCGGTAACACTTCTAGATATATCACGAGAGTGAAGATGAATCACACTATGTCGAGGACCTTGCTAGGCTTCGACACAAGAGTTTGACTAAGCTTGAAGTCGAGAAGGTGAATGGGAGCTTGCAAATGAGGGTCGCTGGAAACCATGTTTCACGACACTAATGCGATCTCCCATCGTCATCAAAAATCAAAGCTCATTGCTTTACTCCTATTCCTTCTAGAGTGTCCACGGACTTTGGTGAACCCTATACTCGCTTTCCAAGACCTTCAGATCTTGGAAATCATCAACCCAAATCTGGCATTTTCACCTCACCTTCCTATGACACAACTTTTGTACCAACTGTGTCTAATCTTGAACCTTCCATTGAATTCAACCCCACTGCTTCTAAAAGAATCAACGTCACTCACCCTCATTCCAATATTATTGGTGACATTCTAGCACCTGTTAGAACTCGAAGGGCTATCTCTAGTCCTAAATTTGGACAAGTTGCTTTTCTCTCTTATGTCTCAAATCAGCAAAGAGACAATCACACAGACTTCAAACATTGTCTGTTTGCGTGTTTTCTTTCTCAAGTAGAACCAACCAGTGTCTCTCATGCTCTTGGAGACTCAAGTTGGATTGAAGCAATGCAAGAAGAAATGCAACAATTTCAAAACCAACAAGTTTGGATCTTGGTACCATTACCAGATGGCAAATATGCTATTGGAACTAAATGGATTCTGAAAAACAAAAGAGATGCAAGGGGTGTGGTTATTAAAAACAAAGCAAGATTAGTAGCTCAAGGTTACAGGCAAGAGGAATGGATTGATTATGATGAAGTGTTTGCACCTGTTGCTAGAGTAGAGGCTATTCAATTTTCTTGGCCTATGCTTCTTACATGGGCTTCATGGTGTATCGATGGATGTTAAAGGTGCTTTTCAGTATGGTGAGATAGAAGAGGAAGTTTATGTCACTCAACCCAAAGGATTTGAAGACCCGGATCATCCTAATCATGTTTACAAGGTGGTTAAAGCTCTATATGGACTACATCAGCACCAAGAGCATGGTATGCTAGGCTTTCATCATTTCAACAAGCATGGCTATAGAAGAGGTGCCATTGATAAGACTCTTTTCTCAAGAAGAACTCGATGACATCATACTTGTGCAAGTGTATGTGGATGACATCATTTTGGATCCACTAAAGAAGCTTGGTGCGTGGAATTTGAGGCGATGAAGGAGAATTTCGGATGAGTGCTATGGGGAGCTTACTTTCTTTTTGGGTCTCCAAGTTCAGCAGAAACAAGATGGGATCTTTATCGGTCAAGATAACTATGTGAGGATATTTTGAAGAAATTTGGTATGGAAGGTGTCGGATCGCCACAACACCTTATGAAGCTCCAAAACAAAACCAACAAGGAACCAGATCTACCGTGAATGTTCATTTATACAGATCAATGATTGGTTCATTAATGTATCTAACGACTTCAAGGCCTGATATTACTTTTTGTTGTAAGTGTTTGCTCTCGACATCAAGTCACCCACTTGCTTCCCATCTCAATGCGATCAAGAAGATCTTTAAGTACCTCAAAGGCTAACCTCATTTAGGCCTTTGGTACCCAAAAGAGTCTCCTTTTAAGTTGAAAGCATATAGTGATAGTGATTATCTTGGTGCAACTGGATAGAGATCCACAACCGAGGTCACAATTCCTTGAACGAGATTGATTTCTTGGCGGCAAGAAACAAACCATTGTGGCTACCTCAACCATCAAGCAGTAGTATGTTGTCGCAAATTGTCGTAGATGTGTCCTTTGGATTCAAAATCAATTCTTTGGATTATGGGTATAACTTCATGAACACAACACTTTTTATTGATAATCAAAGTACCATATGCATTGTCAAAAATCCAGCTTTTTCACAAGAGAACCAAACATATTGAAATCGTGCACCACTTTATAAGAGATGCATATGAAAAACATTTGATGAATGTGGCTAAAATTCATACGAGATGATAATGTGGCGGATCTGTTAACAAAAGCTTTTGATGGACCAAGGTTTCAACACCTTGTGGTCAATATTGGAATGCTTAACCTTTAACGCAAAGTTTAAGGGAGGCATATGCCTCGAGATATGTACTGATCTTTTGTGTTGTTTATTTTCTTTGTTTTGTTTGTTAGTTTTAGTTTTAAAAAAAAAAAAAAAAAAAAAAAAAAAAACTTTCTCTTACTGTGTTTGTTGTATTTTGTTGATGGTTTTAACTCACCGATATACATTGTGTATATCAAAGAGTTGGCTAGTCCAAAGGTACTGACTTTGGTAAAGATACATCAAATCATTGATAATTGTAATGATTTGCTCAAAATCATAGGGTTCGCAACCACCCATGCTTAATTGCCGAGAGTTGTATGGTCATCAATTCACCATGGTATATTCCTTTTGGAATCCAAGAATTGGCTAGCCCACAAGTATATGGCTTGTGGTAAAGGCAATCGAATCCATAATTGGTTATCAATTCACAAATTCTAAGAATTGACTAGTCCCGAGCAAACGGCTACGGTAAAGACACATCAAACCGTTTATATAGTTGCCGATTTGCTAATAAATCGATGGTTATCAATGTACCATAGTTTTCGAACTTAAACATTTGGCTACTCCAAAGAGTGATGGCTATTGGTAAAGAGACATCAAATCCATTATTTTCAATGATTCACCTCTCGTGAGTTAACACACCGGATGTGATGAGAATAGTATGCAACTAATAAGTATTGATGTACACTATGTCATGTGTTTTCGCAAAGACACAGGCGTTTCAAAGTTTGGTCATCATAGAGATGAGATTATTATTGGTTCTTTACTACGATGTTTGAAAACAATCCTCTAGTCTCGCAGCCTCTAAGATCTATCAAGGTTAGGAAACTGGAACTTAACCAAGTCAAATTCCGGTTTAGGGAGGATTGTTGGGAATTATACAAGTAGGATTTCATTGTCAATCTTGAGAAGGATTCTCAATAAGTAGAAGCGAGAATCATCAAGTATAAAAGCCGTGTCGTGTTTCTGTTGAAGGGTGGAAGTCGACTAGATCTGCATGCGCTTTATTATTTAAATGCTAACCCATCATTATTCTTGAACTGCCCGAGGTTAGCATGGGTATTATTGTACTGCTCAATATTGTTTAATGTTTAGCCATTAAATGCATGCTTGCATGCTTAGTCGATTGAGTAGTAATAGTTTAGGGTTCCTTGTCTATAAAAGGAACTTGATAGTATGTAATAGACATCAATTCGAAACATAGTGTTTCAGTTAATAAAAGATCCATAGAGGATCTAAGTGTTCTTAGTTATAACAGCTTGTATTTACATTCCGCTATAGAATACGAGTTGTAGAGATTTTCTATTAGTTTGCTTATGATTACATAGGCAACACTAACGATCATCGAGTGTTCAAGATCTGTCAAGGTCTGTGTGTTTTCAGCATTTTTCTTAGTTGAACTTGATGACTCTCATATATCTGCAAAAGAGAAAAGAGATTAAGAGGGGAAGGAATAGCAAAAATAATGATTAATGATGGTTGATTTGTTATAATGCAATGCATCATTCTCTAATACTAGGTAATCTACTAATCCTCACTATTTTGAGGGTAATGACACTAATAGGGGTGGAAACGAGCCGAGCCGAGCCTGAGCCTGCCAGAGCTCGAGCTCGACTTGTTTAAGTTTAAAAATAGTCGAGCTTGAGCTCGGCTCGTTTCGAGCCTTAAATTTTAAGCTCGAGCTCGGCTCGTGGTATATTATATAGGCTCGAGCTCGGCTCGTGGTATGTTATATAGGCTCGGGCTCTGCTCGAGCTCGGCTTGTTTATACGATTTAGCAATGAAAAGTTAAAGCTTAGCTCGAGCTCGAGTTCGGCTCGTAATATATCTTTTTTGAGCTCGTTAATAAGCTCGAGCTCGGCTCGTATATGTATTTAATACTTAACATACCTTAATGTCGTTTAGGCTCGTTTAGGCTCGCGAGCCCAAACGAGTTTTGTATGTAAAGCTCGGACTCGAGCTCGATTAATAAATGAGCTGCAACTTAGGCTCGAGCTCGGCTCATTCGAGCTTTTTACCAATCCGACCCCAAGCTTTTCATAGCTCATTTCGACCCCTAAACACTATTATGCCTTAATATTAAATTTTCAATCTCTTCCTATTTTTTTTATCTCCCACTCTTTCTCAAGGTAACTCCTCTTTTCCAGCTTCAAATCTTCAAAGCTTCTAACCTGCGTGTCTCCTCCCCATTCACAATTTTTGTTTTTACTTCACAAAAGTTATAACCATAATTGCTACAGGATTTAACACATATTAGATGAAATTTGGTATCTAATTTATCTCACGTGAATGTTAAACTAAAAAGCTTATGACAAAACTGTATCATTTGTTTTCTCATACAAATGATACCCGTGATAGTTTCGGGTCTTTTATTTCAGTTTAATATTAAAACTAATTATTAATTCATTGGTATGTATTGTTAATTTTCATTGAATTCAAATTCATAATGTTTGTCAATGCATCTAAGAAAAATATATTTAGTGGGTTAGCTTTTGTATTGTAGTTTTAGAACCAATCATCATTTTTAAATGATAATACTCATTGTATTCCTTAATATTATCATTCATATTCCTTTTTCTATTCCTTAATATTATCATTCATATTCCTTTTTCTATTACTCCTACAAACTAAGCGCCCCCTAAGTATATATCCAATAAAAAATCATGAGCGTTGTTTGTGATTTGTCCTCAAAACAAACAATATTACGCACTATAGACCCAACCTGATTTGACGGGAAAAATGGCCCGGTTGGTTGGTTGACTTGTTATAAAATTTGCCTTCAAACAAAAGGAACCATCTTGGTTTTTGGCAGGGTCCGCCACTGAGTTTCTTAGTTGATTTTTATCATCTGTCAATTTTGTTTTAGGTTCGGACGCTCCCAGAAAAGTATCCAAATCTTGAAAGGGAGGTTAGTTATTTCATACCTAAAATCAACATAGGCTACAAAAGATTAAAATAATATGAATGTGGACTAGGGGTGTAAATGAGACGAGACAGCTCGCGAGCTATTCGAGATCGACTGGTAAATTACTCGAAATCGACTCGATATAAACGAGTCGAGTATCGACTGGTAAATTACTCGAAATCGACTCGATATAAACGAGTCGAGCTCGATCTTGAGCTACTCGAGTACACTTTCGAGCCGAGTTCGAGCTCGAATATGCTTAGCTCGTGAGGCTCGCGAGCCCTTATCGAGCTTCAATGGTATTACACTTTTACCCTTTTATATACATATAGTTACGTAAAATCGAGTCGAGTCGAGCTTGATATGCTCATTTTTCATCGAGTTCGAGCTTTAAAAGTGGCAATAATCGAGCTCGAGTCGAGTTTCGAGCTTGAGTTTGAGATGACGAGCCGAGCTCGAGCTTGAAATCCAAAGCTCGAACGAGCTCGAGTTTTACTAATCGAGTCGATTTCGAGCCTGGCAGTACTCGACTCGACTCGGCTCGTTTACGTGGACGAATATATCAGTGGATCTAAACTTACCACCCAACCTAACAATGCATTTTTACACACGTGAAATCGATTTTATACAAACTCACTTGTAGTTCAAGATCACGACATCATATCTTGAAACTCCTGAAAATCAAGTACACCATTGCCATCAAGGTCGAACTTCTTGATCATCAACTCACACTCGTCAACGGTTCTCGACTCTCCTAATTTGCTAAGCATTCTCTTCAAGCTCTTAGGAGTTATACAGCCACAGCCCTCCATTTCTTCATACATCTTAAATGCCAACTTCAAGTCTTTTACTTTCTCTTCTTCATTAGCACTTTCGACCACTTTAACCAAATCATCGAAGCTCAACAACCCGTCACCATCCGAGTCCATTAACTCTGCCGCGATCTCTGCTTCCTCCAATGACAAGTCCTCACCTATCTTACCAATGCAAATTTGGAGCTCGGGTGGCGATATATTCCCGTCACCATTCACGTCCAAATGTTGGAATACACGTTTGTATTGTTGTTCTTTGTCCATTAAAGGTTGTTTACTCGCAATACACCGAATATGTGTGAGTAAGTTAGTGTTGGTAAATGTGTTTGTATAGCTATTTATATATGTAAGAGATTGGAAGTTAAACCGGTAATGAGCCTCCTTTGTGACACATTTGAGCTATTTATATACTTCTCATATTTTTGGACTTAAACGAAGATAATTAACTAAAAGTCCATGTGTTTTGCGCGTGTTGACAAAACGATAATTGTAATACGAGGTGCCGTACAGTTTACCATTGAAATTTAGAAACTACTACGAAATGCACCCTCTTAAATTTGTACAATTGGAGTTCTAGACCAACAAATATTCAACGTTCTTTTCTTATTCAGTACGGCCGGTGTACGTCATTTAAGAATATTTAAGTCGTGAACAAATCTTTTTGGCTTTTGACGTCCTGGAAGGTACCACGTGTATCCTAAAATTTTTGAGAAGGGATGTCGTGTAAATACCCTTCCTATGCTGTGATAATATAGGGTTTTAGTCAAAATGTACAAACCGCGATACACACCGTACAAACTTTCAATGCATGCAATAATTGGATATCCTCCCTATAGGAGGGTATGAATATCTCACCCCTTTTGAGAAATACATAGGCTTAAACCTTGAACCTAAAAGTGAACTTCAAAATACTTGGCAAGATTTTGACAGTTACAGACAGGGACCCGCTTATTTTACAACCCATCAGGATCTTGCCAAATGTTGCCAAATGTTTTTAGGTCTACTTTTAGACCAAGTTTTACGCCTATTTATGATTTCTCTAAAATTTTAGATAGTCACGAAATTTAAACTAACAATAGGTGAAAACGGATCGTATATAAATCATTAAAAACCTTATTCATATTCAAGTTTTATAACCATTAACATTTACTATCAAAGACGTGAGATATAAATAGTAACACTTCTATCCGAAAATAAAAAGGATTGCTTCTGTAAAAAAAATTGACAAGTGTGTATGCAAACAAACACACAATATGCATTCTATCTAATTTATACGAATGTGGGGTAAGTGAGAGTGAAGAAAATTACACTAATAGTTTAAATTTTAGTTGAGTTTTGAAAAATTTAATAGACTGTATTCCCTTTTGATTTAACTATATTACTCAATTTTTAAGTTTTTAAGTTTCAAACAAATGCGTTTTCTCCTTTTAGATAAAACGGGCGATTATAAACAAATGATTGAGATCCTCACATGTTTTATTTGAACATGAGAGATCATGTTGAGTTTGTTAAAACTTATTTTTTAAGAAATTAGAGGTCTTAAATAAGATGACCCATTTTTTTCACTCACAAAAACTTTAACATTACCTCTCATGTTCAAATTGATTTTTACATTAAATAAAAATATACTTTGTAAAAAAAATAAAAATATATAAATAAATAAAAAGCTGCAAGTCAACAATAGTTAATACTATAAGATAGATGAGATTAATATAGATCGCAAATTCTTTAAAAATCAAATGAACAAATGTTAGCCATTTATTTTTTTATCAAAAAGGAAAAACATATTTTTAACATTTTTCTTAAAAATAAAATATATTTCAAACAGTAAATCGTTAAGAGACAAAAAATATACCATCGCAATAAGATTTTTTTTTTTCAGTAGATAGGCATTTCAATACTTTCGACGAACCTTCTTTCTTTTCTGAAATTTACGCCCTAAAAATCACATGTGATTTGTTCTTTTAAAAATTACGTGCGATTTCACAAATCACATGTGATTTGTAGAATAACAAATCAACTCTGATTTTACGTGTGATTTTATGGCGTATATTTCAACACTTACAAAAAAAATCAAAAAAAAAATCATTGAAAGTATATAAAAGTGCCATTGTATATACGTAACAAGCAAGTATAAGCATGTAAGTTCAGCAAGTAAGTCAAGTACAAGCAATATTGGTCATGATACAATGTTATAGAGTGATGTGATTATAGTTTAGGTCATATATGCAACCTAATTCTCTATAACGTGGCTCTGATACCAATCTGTAACACCCCCAAATCAGCGCAACAGAAAGGTAATCGGGGGTGTGACGTCATGGAATAAGATCACACAGTAATAGAGAACAACCTACATGATTTGTTTAAAAATTACATTTGATTTAATTAAAACAAGTTTACATCATTAAAGTCATAACAGTACATGGTCCCAATTGAAAAATAGTTCTAGTACAAATCATATGCTATATGTGTGAAAAAAACTTCT
The DNA here is from genome assembly GCA_022545495.1 of Chrysanthemum lavandulifolium. NCBI lineage: Eukaryota > Viridiplantae > Streptophyta > Magnoliopsida > Asterales > Asteraceae > Chrysanthemum > Chrysanthemum lavandulifolium. Next base: position 131,749,249 of record CM040244.1, on the reverse strand, counting down.
TGAAATGCATGAGACTCGATGCCATGTCTTATAGTACTACCAAGCAGAATAATCGGCAATCTGAGAAATACATGCTTAAAAGTCAACATAAAGCTGTGAGTTCATAGGTTTAAACAAATACAGTAAAGTGGACCACAAGGTTTCAAGCATATGAGCATTGCAACACATATAATGTCATACAAAAAGTAGTATTACGATAACACTAAGTTCATGTATAGCAACCCACACTTTTCAGGTCAATATTTACCTTTTTATTCAAAACTATTAATTCAGAAGTTACTTATTTACCTTTACGCGTAACCGTAAACTGAGTCACGTAAACCCGAAAACGACATTTTTCGTAAAATGTCAATTTTCTAAGTCAAAATTTTATTATAAATTCAAAATATTAAATTTTATTATTTACGTGGTTACTTAATTCAAAAATCGTGAGGTGAACTCGCGTAACGTGAAAAACGACATTTAACGCGTACCGGCGCTAAACCGGACATGACCAACATTAAATTAACACATTACGACTCAAATAAAGTTATTTTATGTATCATGACATTTTATTTCACAAGTCTCATGCTAAACGCGCATAAATTGCATTTTAGATCACGCGTGCAAGCTTTTTGCACCAACCGAGCAAGTAATGAGCCAAGACACTCAACACAATACTATAACTTGCAAAGTTTTATAAATTTTGTCCCTCCCCATAAGCCAAAATCGGATTCCCTCTTGTAATACCAAAAACATGTCCTATATATAGCCAAATGCTTACATAACCTTCAAGTTCTCAACTAATGCAAACAAAGGAACCCCCCAATTCGTCCCATATGTGACGCAACTCACATGGTTCCCAAACAAATTTTGCATGTATTCTTATTAGAGTTAGGCACATATGGTACTAGGTGAAAGTGATTTTGTTGCGTATACACTATTAATTCTATAAATACAAGTCAAATGAGCTCATTTTTATTTCACAACTCAAAAATCACCAACTCTTGCTCTTTCTATCCTTGTTGGCATCGAACACACCTCAAACACACACACAAAATTTCTTTCTTGCTTGATTCTTGGAAGATTTTGATACAAAGAAGCTAGATTAGGTCACTTGGGTTATTAAACAAGATTTGGGTCATATTTGCACTAGCTTTCCATTTTCACACTAAGAGTTGCAAGTCATTTTTTTCTTAATTAACTTGTAATTTCATGAAGTTTAAAACATGTAGTTTCTAAAAGAACAACTTGATTTCTAAGATTTGAAAGTAAAAGATTTGAAAACATATATACATACATATACACGACGCATATACAAAATACTTTCAAACTATGTATCACCATGTTGTGTTTGTCATTTTGTGTTTAAAATCATGTACAAAGTTAACTTGTGTATGATTTGCGGTTTAATTAGTGTTAATTGTTATATTATGTTATGAATTGGTGGATGAGATAAACTAGGTTAGTTTGGGATATTTGTTGGTTGAGGAAATAATGAGAATTGGTGGAAGAGAATTAGGAGCTTATTGGAGTTGTGATTGCGGATAAAACGCGTAGCTTAAATGTTGAAAAATACACTTTTGGACACGGCTGTCCCGAAACAGAAAAATTGACTAAATGAGTTTATGTTTTTCAACAATAAGCTAGAAAAATAGAAAACATACTTTATAGGAAAAAATGAGTTTTCGAACACCAGAAGTGAAATAGGAAAAAATTGTAAAGTAAGGATTTACGAATGGGTCATGCCGAATTTTCGCTAAAAATACAATACTTAACCTATTTTTATAAAAAAATAATTTATACTTAAGAATAAATATGTATTTTTCCATTAAAGTGTCAAAATAGTGAAATTTGACTTTTAAAACTTATAAATGATAATTATTGGTAAAACTCGACAAAAAGACGAAAACCCGATAAAAGGACGAAAACCAACAAAAAGACGAAATAATTTATAAATTATTAAACAAGTCTTATTTTGGGAACACTTATAGCAAATACGAGAACATTTAACAAGTAACGAAATATTTTTCCTTAACGATAAACACAACGTGCCGTGATGATACAACGTTTTAAATATTCATTTGCATTTTCACATTTCATAGCGTATCATACTAAGTTAAGCCCGAACTTAACTAGGTTGCCTTTCGGATTCGTTACCTTTCATTACTTGACTTACTCATTATCAGATAACTATCATTCATCAGGTGAGTTTCATAGCCCTGTTTTTACTTGATTTACTATATTTTCCAAATTCTCGGGGGTGAGAATACATTGCTTGTTTTTATGCGGACACGAGTACCAAAAACAGTTATAATACCTAAGTTACCTCAGTTTCCATCCAAAGTCCCCTGTCAAATCATGAACCGTTAATTACTTGTAAGTGTGAATTATGTGAATAGAACTATTTACGTTAACACCCCCGTCCGGGTTGGTCGCTCCAACTGGGTAAATGAACGCATATCATTCGGATCATATCCGAGTGTCTGGAAAACACTCTCATGGGGCAAGATTATTATTAGACTAAAATACACGGTTGGTCCCTAAACTTGTCAATCCGCTTCGCGTTGGGACAAACCTGGGCATTATCATCGCCACAGGTCCAAAACATGGCCTTTATATGCCAAACTAGTCCCTTGACAAAGTCAATGTCTGATTTTTGTTTTGTAGTCGAGGGTATTTTAGTCCATACACATTTATACTTTGATAACACATTTATATTTAAGCCCTTTATCTTTCATCCTCGTCATCATCTCCCCAAATCATTCATCTCCCCAAATCATCATCTCCCCAACATCATCCTGGTCATCATCTCCCCAATACAAGATCTGCTAGGAAGTATCACATCATCTCCCCAATACAAGTTCTCTTGGTTGTCTTAAATTCTATTGTCGTAATAAAAGAAGTATCACATCACAATTACTATTCAATAATCGCTACTCAAAATATAGTATTCATATTAGAAAAATCATATACAAGATCTGCTAGGAAGAGTAGGACTATATTTACATAATCTTACTAATTCTAGTTTTGATCTCAATTAATGATGGGTTGTCGGGCTTCTTAACTTGTAAGCTTCTAATTTTTCCATATATGAGTTTTTCGTTCTTGCTAAAATCTTGGCCGATTTGCTTGTATACTTTTCGGTCTCTTTATCTTGATTTAGGACTAGAACCGTTGTTTCTTGCTCGACACTCCACCCATAAAATCGATAGCGTCATCGATGTAGGTGACCACAGAGGAGTTTGACACGGTGTGTGACGAATATTTTTGACTATTAGATTCTTCCAACGGTATGCGTGTTGACATTGTCCTCTTTTTTGCTAGCAATGATGGGTCTTGTGCCACATTGTCTGCATAGAGTACATCCTCAATGCGGTTCATCACTGCACTTGCTAAAGTCTCCAACACCCGTGAATATCTCTCCAAGATAGCATGACCGACATCCTACGTAGGTCAGAAAATAAATACAAAATTTACCTTTTTAGTTAGAAGTTGTAAACTTGCAATATGGGCAGATCATACTGGTTCTGGTCAAAACGGGCTGAATTAGGTTTGGTTGACCCACAAAATCTTTCTTTTTATTCAAGTACAAATAAATTTGTAAATAGTTAATGTGGTAGTTTTGATTTCAGAAGCAGTTTTACTGCAGTAATCATTCTAAGTCTTTGAAACAATAGATTATGCGCTACAACATGTTCCCTTTTACCTTATTTTTTGTTTGACCCATTTAAGATATAAAACATAACCTATTTTGACCCATGATTAGTAGTTAAACAAGAAAAAGAGTAGAAAATATAAGAAATATAGAAAAGTTCCATACTCTATTGGATTCTATTTTGCTAATTTCTAGTGACGATTGAGGAAGTCCCGGAAATTGCTGTTTTAAGAGGAGTAAAATCGTTTCCGCTCTTTCTTTAAAGAGCTCTCTTTTCTCCAAACTTATAGACGAGCTCCAAGAGGATTTCGAGTCCTTTTGATGCATCTTTCTCTTCCATATAACAATAGAGGCTTCAATTTTGTTCTTAAGATCAAGAACATTTATATCGATGAGAGATCCATGGTTGACAGAAACTGCCCTAGGTCAAAATACTCCATTGTAATATTCTTATAGATCGTGTCTCCAAGGGTCTCTCTATCATTCTGTCGTGTTTAGCAAATTAGAGCAGTTAGTCATTCTGATGTATATTCCCACAAGGCCATAAGGTAAAAATTTTCTTCTTAGTACAAGGTAAATTTTTGCTTCTTATTCTGATGTATATTCGCAGTACAAGGTAAAATTTTGCTTCTTAGTAATTTGTGTCATACAGATTATTTGGATTGGCGTACTGGGGAGATGATGACCAGGATGATGTTGGGGAGATGATGATTTGGGGAGATGATGACGAGGATGAAAGATGAAGGGCTAAAATATAAATGTGTATGGACTAAAATACCCTCGACTACAAAACAAAAATCAGACATTGACTTTGTCAAGGGACTAGTTTGGCATATAAAGGCCATGTTTTGGACCTGTGGCGATGATAATGCCCAAGTTTTTCCCAACGCGAAGCGGATTGAAAAGTTTAGGGACCAACCGTGTATTTTAGTCTTATTATTATATGCACTATTGCATTGTCAAGACGTTGAGCTTCGGTGTCATGAGCTTAGGGCATTATATGTATTTTCATATGACGTTGTAATTGTTATAATTTTCATAAACCTGAAATCTTGTTTTATTCGTACACGATAACTGTTTAATTAAATATATGAACTCACCAGCTTTTTGCTGACTTTTTAGCATGTTTATTTTAGGTGCTTAACTCTGAAGCATATTGAATCAAGGCAGGGCATGGGATGGCATGGCCGTAGGCACACTATGAGTGTATATTTACATAGATAAACCAGTTTTTACATTTGGGACAACCACAGTTTATGGGCCATGTTTTCCGCACTTAAAATAATGTTTTAGACATCTTAATTACTTAATGTAAATTTCACCTTTAAAACGGGTTAGGAAATCCGTTCTCTATATACTTTGTGTCATGAATACCAATTTAGTTGCACCTTGATGTCATTACTATTTCCGTTGCGTTGTTCATCTTTGGGGGTGTGACATCATGACACCGAAGCTACGACAATTATGCAAGTTAAAGCAAATGGTATAAAGGCTCGGTAAATGTCTAACCCTCGACATTTAGGTTTCGACATGGTATATGTCCGTTTGCCTATCCGGTAAAACGAAACGAGGGAGTCACCCCAATAGATCTATTTATAACACTCGTGCTTCCCGCAGAAATGAACTGCTCATGATAGTGGGTATAGTTTACGGTGCTTAGGCTAATCCGTAATAATTTAAAAATATGTACTTGTGTCCAAAGTAAAACAAGTATATTTTCACCCCTAGTTTGTAGCCGTGACCTCACCGATGATGGTATCATACCAGTTTGTCGCATTATTTAGATAGTTAAATAATGTTGTAATGGATATTTTAGTTATGGGATGCACCGTATTACTTAAACGCAGGGTCGTCTCATACTTTTCGGTAGCTCTAGGCAATAACAATAAAGTGACCCTATTACACTTGTAATCTAAAGTGAAATCGCATATAAACTTGAACTGTATGAATCATACATGTTTGATAATATGTGTACTTATATGCAAAAATAATAAAAATGTGGTCCTGTTTAAGTGGAGGTTAAGTGGAGGCCCTGTGCGACAGTACATGTTACACACCCATCCGAGCCCCCTCTGCTTAAACGTGATGTCCTATCACACACAAGTAAAGATATATGCCAGATATCCCTTACACATGTTCATTTATCGCTCATAAATTATGGTGCATCAAAGTAGGTGACCAAAGTTATTTAGTACAAAAAATATACATCGTTTTAAACTTTAGACATGCCCTTTTATGTTTATCAGTTTTAGAGTAAAGTCCAAAATACATCCTTGTGGTTTGTTCCGTGTCTCGCTTTATATCCTTAAACTTTTTTTTTTGGCACAAAATCATCCCTCCGTTAGTAAAGTTGGCACAAATACATCTCTCTGTTAGTAAAATCAGTTAATAAGGACTAATGGTGCAAATATTTCTTCGTTATCACCTAACGAAAGAGAAAATATTTGCACCGTTAGTCCTTAGGACTAACGATGCAATAAAATAAATTGCATTGTTAGTCCTAAGGACTAACGGTGCACACCACCGCCACCACCACCCAACGCCACCACCCCCACCTCCACCGCCGCCACCCACTGCCACGACCACCCACCTCCACCTACCACCCAACGCCACCACCCTCACCTCCACCGCAGCCACCCACCGCCACCTACCACCCAACGCCACCACCACCATCAACGCCACCTTCACCGCCACCTACCACTTCCACCGCCACCTCCACCCAACGCCACCACCCCCACTTCCACCGCCGCCACCCACCGCCACCACTGCCACCACCACCCACCTCCACCGCTACCTACCACCCAACGCCACCACCACCATCAACGTCACCTTCACCGCCACCTACCACCTCCACCGCCACCTCCACCCACCACCACCAACGCCACCACCCCACCTTCTCCGCCGCCGCGCCGCCACCACCACCGCCACCCACCACCACGCCGCCACCACCACCACCACCACCACCACCGCATCGCCACCACCCGCGCCACCACCACCATCGCTCCACGCGCACCATCAACAACCGGGTGGTGGGTGGCGGCGTGAAGCGGGTGGTGGTGGCAATGGTGGTGGTGGTGGTCAGTGGTGGTGCGATGGTGGCGGCGATGGAGGTGGTGGTGGTGGCAGTGATGGCGATGATGGCGGGTGATGGTGGTGGCGGTGGAGGTGGCGGTGGTCGATGGCGGCAGTGGAGGTGGTTGTTGTGGTGGCGTTGTGTGGAGGTGGTGGGTGGTAGGTGGTGGTGGTGGTGGCGTTGGGTGGTGGTGGCAGTGGTGGCGGTGGTGGAGGTGGGGGTGGTGGCATTGAGTGGAGGTGGCAGTGATATTTGCACCGTTAGTATTCATTAACTGATTTTACTAACAGAGGGATGTATTTGTGCCAACTTTACTAACGAATGGATGATTTTGTGCAAAAAAAAATTTAAAGATAAAATACGAGACATGAGACAAATCACAGAGATGTATTTTAAACTTTCCTTTCAATTTTATTTTGATTTTAAAAAACATGAAGTAGTTGTTGTTGTGTGGTTAACTGTTTATTTGGTTGGAAGTCAAACAAAAAAATCTAGTTACAAATGTCGATCATGTGAGCCACAACTTTTAGGCGTGTGGTCTCCCCTCATTTGTTGGACCAACACTCTCGTCACTTTACACATGTCGTTTTTACCGATAAACATGCCACTTTAGCACTAATGTTTAGTTTTATACGTACCCCCTATATTCTCACTAATTTCAGCCTCATCCTCCATCTTTTCTTACATGTTCACAAATTTATATTATTAGTTTTACTCCAATTCCTTTTAACAAATGCCTTATAGAAATCCTAAATTTAATCCTATAATCTCAGCAAACATTAGTTCTTGTTTGCAAGACCTATAGTGTTCAAAGTTGATATCATATCTTTATATCAATAAATATTTAGGTCGTAGAACCTGTAACTTAATTTAAAAATGTTAAATATGCTTTAGATTCAAAAGCTTCGATCTTATTTATTCCCACAACCACAAGTGTTTTGCTTATTCTATATTTCTATGATCTTGCATTATTAGTTTTAACTGATTTGTAAACAAGTTTGTCATATTTCTAAAACCAAACAACGCAGTTAAAATTTTTGTACTTAAAAATTTCAAACATGATAGACTCTTGCACTAATATCTTGAAGCATATTGCTCACTGAAAATAACAGAAAGAAAACTTTCAATTGATAATTTTCTTTGCTCTGCACTAGTAGGCAGGGATGTTAATTTAATCGGGTTCGGGTCAATTCGATTCAGGTCAAAGTCGAGTTAAGGCTAAAAATAATATACCCGAACCCAACTCTATTTAAATTCGGGTTAGTCGAGTTTAGGTAAATTCGGGTTCAGGTCAACTCGAATATAAATACAATGTAATAAAATTGCTTGTTTGTACTCGTTTAAATTGATAATTTATAAAAAATTTAAATTAAAGAAAATTGAAAAAATCTTTATTCGGGTGAACCGGGCCGACCCAAACCCGAGTTAGTCAAACATTTTCAAGCCGATACTCGATCCTATTTAGTATTCGGGTTTATTCGGCTTGACCGTAATAACTTGAATAAATTTTATGACCCGAGTAACCTGACCCGAATAGTCTTAATCGGGTTCAGGTTTTTGACACCTATGCAGCTATGCTGGCAAGATTGTGTATTGTTGTTGTTGTAGCTACCTTAAACTCCGGGCCAGTATTTACAATTCATAAATCTTTAAAGGGCAATAAACAAAAAAACAAAGCAGCCCTTCTTGTTTTACAACCTTGTAGTACCATTCATCTCACTTTTGCCCAAACCCTAACAATCTCCACCTCTAAAACCCTAACCCTATCCCAGCCGCCATGGCTGCCATCATAACCCGCCTGAGAACCGGTGCTCTCCGATCAGGCCCACTCAACCGGAGGCTGTACGGATCAGCCGCACAGGTGCAGTACGACTATGATGATAGTGAATACGAGAGTTCATCGGAAATGGAAGATTCATTGGGATCAGTGTCGGGAAGAGGTGTACAGTGGGTTGTTATGGGTGATCATAGACAAGTGTTTGCTAATAAGCTTTCCAAGCTTTTGAATGTTCCAAGTATTTCTATGGGGACTCTTGTTCGTCAGGAACTTAACCCAAGATCTGATATTTATAAAAAGGTTTTTTTTATTGGTGTTTGGATGTGGGTTTTAATAATTAATGGGCTGTATGGATTTGCTTATTTTCTAAAAATGGGAAATAATAAGCTATTGCAAAATTCTAATAGGTTTAGTATTTTGGTTAAAAAGTAATCATCATTTCATCTAGGGGTGTTTGTTTAAGCTTATTTGTGGGCTTACGAGCTTATTTCATTTTGTCATTTTGTATTTCATAAGCCCAAATTTTCCAGCTTATTATTTAAGCTTACTATGTATAATAATCTCAAATTAAGCCGGAAATTTTGGCTAATCTTTTTGTTTCTGGCCTACGAGCGTGTGTGATTTCAGCTTATGTTATGCAAGATTGTTTTTCTAGCAAATTTTGGAACTTATGGGCTAATATAAACTTTTTGTGTCGTAATAACCTTATGTAAGCGCATAAGTTCCAAAATAAGCCAGGAATTAATGAGCTTATGAATCATAAGCTCAAGCCCGTAAATAAGCTTAAGCAAACACCTAAGTACTTTGAAATAAGCAATCATAGACACCCTTGGAAAATTGGGGTCTATATGTACGGACTTTTTCAAAGTACTATGTTAAAATTTTGACTTTTATATGTGTTTTGTTTGTAAAATTAGATTGCAAGTGCCGTGAACGAAGGGAAGTTGGTGCCGGAAGAAGTGATATTTGGTTTGTTATCGAAAAGGTTGGAGGAAGGTTTTTACAGGGGTGAAACTGGGTTTATTTTAAGTGGGATTCCGAGGACACCACTTCAAGCTGTAAGTCTTCAGTATCTTTGTGTGTGTGTCCTTATTTTGTTATCTGTCTGTTGTTCGCCTTTACTATCTAGAAGTGATATGGGATTTTTGTATTTGGATAATAAACTAGGAGATAAGGTTTACAATTAGTTAAATGTTTGGTAATTCTGATTATTTGAAGATTTCTGTGAAATTTGACTCTCTAATAAATGATTTAGGCAGAACAGATTTCATTGCAGCTACTTTTAAACTGGTCATCTGTCCCTATGTAATTGATAAATGGAACAGTTTTACTATATCAGTCGCCACAAAGTCACAATCTGATCTTGAGCGACTAGTTAATTACTTTGTAATTGCAATGTCACAACCCCAAATTTTTTAAGCTAGTGTAGTTTGATTATAAGGAAATGAAAAATCATAAATGAATGTTGGATCCTTGATGACAATTTTAGCTCTCAAGCGAGTTGGATGACTTCGAATATTTATTTACATCGCCTAAATTGATTTTTTTTAAATATTGTATCTGTGATATGCCGAGTTTAATACGTGTTCATTTACAACAGGAGATTCTTGATCAAGTTGCCGACATAGATTTGGTTTTAAATTTCAAATGCACGGAAGAATGTTTGCAGAAGCATCATGTAGCACGTTACCAAGATATTCTTAGTGTGCGCAACTCCATGGTACATTTAATTTAAGCTAGAATGAATAGTTTGCGTGATTTATTAATGTTACAGGTGAATTAATGTTTACCCTATATATTTTTTTAATCTTATCTGTAGAACAAACCTTTGGAGGACTACTACAAGAAACAAAAGAAGCTTCTCAACTTCAATGTAGCTGGTGCACCCGGAGAAACATGGCAAGGACTTTTGGCTACCCTTCATCTTCAACATATGAACGCTCTCAGCTCATCACAGAAGTTGAGTGTATAATTGCTCTTTCAACCTGGCAAAACAATATACAAGTATTACGAGTGAGTGTAATATAGTTTTGTGGCTTTAGCCTTTGCTAATATACGATGAGTTCCATTTTTCGAGAGAATAATATTCTTTTGTCTATTTAAACTCGTACGCGAGTGTCATAGAAGTTTTGTATTGCGTAATGTAGTCTCAGACATGACCGAATGTTGTCGGTTTATCAATTTTGTGCCTTACATAATATCAAGTTGACATTATCTTTATCGCTTGTATTCTGACTCAATTCTTTTGCAACCTTTAGCCACACTTGGTACCCAAGTACATTCGGTCAAATGCAACGTTTGGGTAGATCCGGTCAAATGCAACGTACCTGTTGGATTCGCATTTATTAGTCCACTTGACCCTCTTTAACTTCTCTTATGGTGGTCGCAAAATTGGACCTTGACTCGGCTATAATGCAATGAAATGATAACTTGCCTGGAAACTCACAAAGTTGAAATGCACCTATTGTCACTTTGGTTTAAGATATAATTCGTTAGACCAAGAGTAATGGCGATCGAGGACATCATTCTCACAATGTTATATCAATTTTCTCTCTCTACAACAACTTCATGACCAACTTATTGTAATAAAAAGATCGAAATAAAAAACATATCTCACAAAAATCATTAAATAAACATCATGTTGATCGTCAGTTCGCTCGAGTTCTTGAAAAAATCCAAATGTGGACGCATCTCGTATTGCAGGTTTAATGGAGGGATGCGTCCTCTTTGTTGTTCGAACAATATGAAGACCACCCATTTATGGTGCTTAAATATTCATTCAAATTAATATAACATCTATATAAATGTTTTTTATTTTTTTCATTTTTATTATTATTTTTTTTTTAAAACGGCAACTATCTCACAATTTATACAGTAAAAACTCTATAAATTAATGGTGTTGGGACCGACATATTTTATTAATTTAGCGAGATATTATTTTATCGATAAATTAATAAATTATTAATTTAAAGATGGTTAATTACGGGTATGCATTATCAGCACAAAATGGAATTGAAGAAATTGTGGCGGATACCATTCAAAATCCGGTTGATGATGAAGTTGAGGATGATTCAATAAACTTTGGACCAGGTCACTAAAAATAAGCATTACAATGGCAATAACTCTTCACAACTTTTGTTCAATATGAGAAGACAACGCCCAACTCTCTTGAGTCGATAGGGAGATCTAAAGATGAAATCGATATAGATTTGAAGTTCAAAAAAAGTATTATATATTCATTTTTACTAAACAATGTTAGAATTTTGAAGTGTATCACACATATATAATATATATTATGGAATTTTTAGTGATTATTAATTTATAGTTTCGTTGGAATAATATATATCTGTTTGGGGTTCTAAAAAATTATTATCTTATTATTTTATCGATTGGGGTTCAAATTTGCACTGGTCCCAAGTTGGGACCGGAAAAATTATTAGTTTTATTGAGTTTATTAATTTATCGAGTATTAATTTATAGAGGTTTTACTGTACACAACAACCATCTCACATGTCCTAAGCAGAAGTTGAACTCACAACCATTTGGTTGTGGAGCTTCTCACACAACAATGAGTACCATTGAGACGCAAGTCCTTTGGTTTTATGTAAAATTAAATCTTAACATGTCGATTGACAATCAAGGTTTATTTAATTATTGACTTGTGTACCTTTTAGTTTATCCGAAAAAGAATGAAACAAGTTATTGATCTTCGTCAAGAAGTCCGACAAGTGAATTTGGAAACAAATTTGTGGCTTAAAAAGAGTTTCAAAAATTAAGAACTTTTGGCGGAAGGCTTGTTCAAACGCTCTTGCTACGCGTGAAGCTTTATTTCGACGCAACTGTGAAACCTCCCCGACATGCCTCATATACCATTCCTCCCCTGAGACTGTAGAACACTTGTTATTCGAATGCGAATGGACAAAACCTTTGGTTTGGCTCGATCTTGGGCCTTCGTTTAAACGGTTTATCAAGTACTATTACTTCTCGTGTAATATTTTTGTTATAGCCTTTCCAATCTAAAGATGCTTCTACAAAATTCTTGTCTTCTTTTGCCACACTGCATGAGTGCATGGTCTAATTGGAAAACAAGAAATCGCTACATTTTTTAACAAGTCAAAAAATTTCCCGCTACTGTTATTTTGGAAGTTCAGATAAATGATGGTATTTTCAATCAGTTGTTTCTTCTAATACCACTACTATGCCGACAACC